>SMOB01000281.1:0-72434 GCA_007388105.1 Coniochaeta prunicola | reverse complement strand
TTAATTTTCTATTCCTGTTTATTTTTCTGTATATGTTTTTGTTTATTTTTATGTATATGTTGCTGTATATGGTGCTGTATATGGTGCTGTATTTGGTGCTGTATGTGACAAATATGATGGCTTATACTTGCCCGCCTGCGGCAGTAGGTAGTTCAGAGCTCCCTTGCCTTATCTAATGAACGTTCACACTACGCCGTGTCCCTCTCACGAAGAGAATAGCCTGGGCGGTTCAGAACCGCGGCTACTAACAGTAAGTCTGCATTGCTTGCTTTTCGACGAGGAGTATCATGTAGTAGTAGGCAAGCCACTCTCGTCACCTCGACATGTACTGTGGTAGTGTTCCAAAGGGCGTGACGTGCAGATGGCGCAATCCGAATTTCCTAAGTGAGTATGGCTGGTCCTGTACCCTGGTCTGCTTTCACGATATACCACCGGCACACTACAGTACCTTATGCAAGTGTTCGGGCACTTTATCTTATGGCTCCTCCAATGTTCGGCTTGGTCTACTTCTTGATAAGGCAGATAAAGGACATCACTACCTACAAAATCAGCGTACCGTTTCTTTCAGCGATGCTTCAAATCCTAGCTGCCCAGATTCACAAGTTCCAGTCCCGCGTCACATTGTCTTGATCGCGTCGGAAATCAAGCTCAGACACGCATCAGGCACTTCGGAGAGCTCCAAGGCCGTGCTTTACCAGCGGCCCACCATTCCAGACAGGCACTCTTCGTCACGGCGAGAGTCTGGTTCACACAGTTCATATCGCGTCAACTGAAACAGTTGGATCCTGCTTTATCCTGCCGACATCACATTACGCATAAACCTTGAAGGGCAGGCGGACCAGTCACAGGCATTTGGAGCTCCAACACGCATACCCAGCAGTTGCTTTCACAGTAAAGGCAACTCTAATTGCTCTGAATCACAGATCCGCTCTGTGGTGTCACGGCCCCACTCCTTTTTCTGGGCAGCTTTTGATTGTTCAAACCCTCCTTGCTTCCTTGCTCCCGTGCTTCCGGAATGGACGCAGACGCCTCGTCCTCCGCTCCCTCAAATTCAATTTCGAATTCAGCTTTCACTTCTTCCTCTTCTTTTCTTAACTCCTCAACCCCTTCCACTTCCACTCCAGCATCTTCTGACTTCTCTGCCCCATCCTCAATCCTCATCATTGGCTCAGGCGTCTTCGGTCTCTCGACTGCCTACGCCCTCACACGCCGCAATGCTTTCTCCAACACGTCCATAACCGTCGTTGACAGGGCATCTGCCCCGTCAGCTGACGGTTCTTCTTCTACTTCGGTGTTTCCAGCTCGAGATGCCTCGAGTATCGACACCAGCCGCATTATCCGCGGCGACTACGCGGACCCTGCTTACGCAGCCTTGGCCACCGAGGCCCTGCAGCGATGGCGGAAGGTTGATTCACCCGAGGATCTCGGTGCCCAGGGCCGATACAGTGAGAGTGGTCTCGTGCTAGTGGCCGACGGTGGGACAGGAGAGCTTGACCTGATCACCTCTCCGTCCGCCCCCGCTGATGGCGTATGTGCATCCCTCCTCGAGCAGCACAATGCCAAAAAGACGGGCGTGGACTACGTCCGTGCCAGCTGGGAGAACGCAGTGGCTTTGGGTGCACAATATCCCGAGCTAGCTGCCCGTATCCGTCTGTTGTCTGACGCGGACGCTATTCGCGATGCTGTGGGGACTGGTGGTACCTCTGGAACCTGTGGCTACATCAACGGCTACGCCGGTTGGGCAGACGCAGAAAAGAGCATGGACTGGCTATACGAGCGAGTTCGCCAGACAGGCCGTGTTGAGTTTGTCTCTGGCACCGTCTCCAGTCTCGAGCACACAGATGACACTGTCACCGGTGCCAAGCTCACCGACGGACGAACATTTTCAGCCGAGCTTGTCATCCTAGCAGCAGGCGCTTGGACAGCCTCTTTGCTCGACCTCTCTGGCCAAGCAACCGCCACGGGACAGGTACTAGCCTACATGGACATCACACCAGAAGAACAATCCCAACTATCCAAGATGCCCGTGCTCCTCAACCTCACAACAGGCCTCTTCATCATCCCGCCCTCCAACAACGTCCTCAAGGTAGCGCGTCACGCATACGGATACCTCAACCCCACCTCCCTCACAGCCACAACCCCCCTATCGCCCACCTCTTCACCCCCCAAGACAGTCTCCTACCCGCGTACAGACCTCACCGTCCCGGACGAAGGCATCGCCGCTCTCCGCGCCGCGCTGAGAGAGATGCTCCCCTCGCATCCCCAGCTGCACGACCGGCCCTTCTCCAAGACGCGGCTGTGCTGGTACACCGACACCCCGACGGGCGACTTTGTCATCTCGTACCATCCGCGGTTCGGTAGGAGCTTGTTCGTCGCCACCGGCGGCAGCGGACACGGGTTCAAGTTCCTGCCCGTGCTGGGCGACAAGATCGTCGATACGGTCGAGGGAAGGTGTCCGCCCGAGTTTGCGGATAAGTGGGCTTGGAGGGATGGCACGGCTGGACAGGTCATCGTTACTGAGGACGGGAGCAGGGGCGGTGTGCCTGGGCTGGTGCTTGATGAGGAGCTTGGGAAGTCGAAGGCCGCTTGAACTGGGGTGGACTACTTGGGGTGGACTACTTTTGCAACAGGCCCTCACAGGTAAGTCGTCGTCATGTCGGGGTTAGGTGGATGGGATGGCTAACATACCAGATACATCAGTGTTGCAGTGACGGAGACGACAAACATACGACACTCTAGAGACGGAAGTGTTTGCAGAGTTTTAAGGTAGAAGGTTGATGGAATTCAGCTACCAATGCAACGCAAAAGACGACCGTCACGCGCTATCGCGAAGCAAAAAAAATATGCCTTGCCAGAATAGCAGCGCGAGGATGAGTCCATGCTTGTGCAGGTACTAATGCAATATTGTGATCCCAGTGGATCATCATGACCATCTGCCACAGCCAAGCTTGTGTTTCAATCGCTTCCCACTGTGATCGCCTGTCGAGTCAAGGTAGTATGCAGAGCCTAGTCGACGGCTTCCCCGACAGTCACAGCCTTCCTTCACTGATCCAAGACCGATCTTGGCCAGTGAAATCCCACTTCCTCCTCTGTTCAGTCTTTTGTCTTCAGCCCCGCAAATTAGGTCGACGATCCCGACCTGCGTGTGAATCGTCGAAGTGCAACGCTCATAACGTAAAGCACGCGGTCTATGTTATGTTGGGAGGTCGCCGGTCAGAGCCATCCCAAACGCGCAGACGTTTATCCCCTCTTGTAAAAAAATGTACCTGAACGCCAGTGCAATGCTGTGAAAACAGAATGGTACAGTACCCCGGGTGCCAGCCGACACCTCGTCGCAATTTTTTTGGTTGTGTGTGGTGTAAAGTCGGCGTGTGTCGTGGTATCATGAGATGATATAATGTACAGGTCGAATAGCGAAGTCGCTTTGATGTAGGTAGTGTGATGTCAACGCAGTGCCAGAGGTTCGGAAGCGCTCTACATCTTGCGAAAGTCTGGACAGATAATTAGTACAAGGATATGACGTGACCAGTAGAAGGGAAACAAACCTTGAAGCACGGGATAGATCATCTCAAAGGCCTGGTAGATCTCCTCACGGACCTTGGCACCGGTAAGGACGATCTTACCACTGACAAAGATCAGGAGCACAATCTTGGGCTTGATCATGCGATAAATCAGACCAGGGAACAGCTCGGGTTCATAAGAACTGAAGTTGTGATGCTTCGAGGCCAGGCCTTCAAGACGAATGGGGAACTTGATGTCGCAGCTGCCGACAATGTTCTGAATCTTGAAGTCCGTGAACTTTGCGTTGAAGCCGAGCTTCTGAATAATACGGGCATATTTCCGCGACGCGAGCTTTGAGTCATCCTCGCTCTTTGCGCCGGTCACGACCATCTTGCCGGAAGCGAAGATGAGTGCGGTGGTCTTAGGCTCACGAATGCGCATGATGACAGCCGCGAAACGCTAAGAGTAGTGTCCATGTTAGCCAAAGCTGCCAAGAAGTAGACCTCAGACAGCTAGCAGTACCTTTGGATTGTACTCTGCGTTCCTCGCATGCAGGGCAATCGTCTTGAGATCCAAGCGGCAATCCAAGTTGACCGTGGCGACGATATTCCTTGACATATGAGGTCAGCAACACGGACTGGAAGATCCAGTAGTGCAATCAAATACTCACTGCAAGGTTGGAGTCAGACCACTACCTCCCTGCGTGGCAGCAGGAGTCGCAGCAGGAGTCGCGGGAGTCACCCCAGCGCCGTTCGGGGCTTGAGACTCAAGCAAATGACCGCCGTTCATTGCAGACGCCTTGTCGTTGGCCGTGGAGGGAGGTGTGAGCTCGCCAGCCGCGCCGGGGAACGACAGGGAACCGGGTGCAGTGAAGGCCTTAGCCTGCGCCGCGTTGGAGGGGTGAGTCTGGATGGCCTCCATTTTTGTGAGATCCGGACAGCGATACAGAAAGCCGAAACTTTGCTGAATCTGAGATTCGACTGAGCAGATCTGCGGCGGAGTTTGAGTTAGAGCTGTGATCATTCAAAACGAAAAGATCAAGCCGAGCAGAAGGCCGGACGCAGAGCAGCAGCAGTGGGCAAATTTTGTAGTTACAGGCAGAAGTTCTCGGTGGGGAGGGAGGTTTATAAATAATTACAGGGCAAGGTTCGATATTGAGGTGAATGGACAATAGTCGGATGCAAGTGAAATGCACCCAACTTCTTGTTCAGACCTTGAAATTGAGTTGAATTGATGGTGAGGGAATGCTGCGCTGCGACCCCCCACGGGATGTAAAAGAGCAGTGACCTACCAAGTTGCGGAGATAAACAAGTGAATGTCTCCCCGACAGCGACTGCTCAACAACTGCGAATAGGTCTGGGGTCTTTCGACACGGAGACCAGGAAGAGATGAAATGATATCAAACGAAACCAGATGATCGAAGGCCGAGATGGTCCTTGGTTCGACAAGTGAATGCCTCTGGAAACGTGTTGCAACGCACTACGATCTGTGCGCTACTGACAGTATCTATGGATTTCCAAATCGGAATCGTCGACACGAGAAAGCCGAAGCTCGTCGAAATGAAGTCGTCGTGATGGGTATTGACCCAAACCAGGATGATTCTTCGTTTCGGAGAGGACGATCTTCAGCGCACACGGCGACTGATAGGAATCTTAAATGAGAGTTTGCGCACACACAACGCAGATTGAGAAAACTCTAATACGGATGGATTGGTCCAGGTCAACGATCAATGATGTTGATCTGACGTAGTGGGAAGGATGGGATTTGAGGAGGCAGGGATGTGTGGTTGCGGTGACGGATTAAAGTGTGGCCGACACAGGATGTAACGGATACGTAGGGGCCGGTCGGGATTTCGCGCGAGAATTTCGAAACAGGCGGATGAGGGGAGGCCGCTCTTCTTATACTTTGGCAGCAGACATTCAATAGTGGGTGGCCTGAGGCAGCCGCGCTAAAAGTGGCAACGAATCCTGGGGCGCTCTGGTTTCGGAAGACGCACTAGCATCCACCTGCATCCAATCAGACGCCGGGCTTGTGCAGAAATTCACCTCTGGGCCCCCCTTTCCTTGCTTCGTGTTTGCCTCCCTCTCTGAATCCGAGCCGTCTCACCCAAACCGGGCCAAAGTACCGGTACTTGTTGAGAGCTACAACGCTTATCAGAACCAAAACTTTAGATGAGGTGCTGAGCGCATTTATTCACAAACGCGAGCTGCTTGGGCATCATTCTCCCATTCTATTCTTCATGCACCCGCAACGCCAGAAGCATTAAGCATGTGGTGATCGTTGATGATGCGCTGCTTTAAATATCATGGCCGTTGAGCTCCTGGGTTTTGTCCCTGACTTGCTTCGTCCACAGTATCCTCTCTCCTACGGTTTCACCTGTTTTTCGCTGTCGTTGCGGCCCTGCTTAACTGTCGAAGACCATGATTCATCCTATATCCTACTTTCACTTTTTTTTGCTGTTAAATTCCAGTTGATCATTGGAGACCAACAATCACCAAAGATCTAGAGCGCGAGACGTGGCCTCTAGGTTTTCATTGCCAGCCGTTTTACGCAATTGCTCTCACTGACCAGAAAATAACACACTCTGTTCGCTGTCGCACACTCAAGAGGCCAAGGACCCTGCCTGTCGCCTTTTTCTGATAGAAATCGCGTCAGTCGAAGACCTGTTTTCAAGCGTTAGCGAGTTCAATCTCTTCTTAAGATGGTCCGTAACTACGGTTCAGATGCCACAGTTCGTATCGAGCAAAAAACACGTCCAGATTATGCGACTTGGCTTCGTGCTCTCGTTCGAATAATCATCGCAGGCACATACTGCAACTTCCCTCCGAAAGCTCGGGAAAACAGAATCTTCTTATCCATCATCGGTACAGCTCTTCTTCACTTCTCGTGACCCAACAGGTCCAGGCGATCTTTCANGTATCCTTGTCAGACTGTCCTTGTCAGACTGTCCTTGTCAGACTGTCCTTGTCAGACTGTCCTTGTCAGACTGTCCTTGTCAGACTGTCCTTGTCAGACTGTCCTTGTCAGACTGTCCTTGTCAGACTGAGTATTGCTTTTTCCGACTCATGTCAAGTCACTGACTGTCCGACACATCTTCTGCTTATTGCATTCGAGGAGAACAAATGCATGTGTACCAGGATTTCAGCAAATTATCTGAGCTCTGTGGCGCACCCAACTGAGCCAAACGATAGTTCCCAGTCGAGCATACCCATGGACAAGCAGGTTACGGCTGCTGCATCCAGAGGACGGAGCACATTTTGTGTGCTCGACCTGGACACAAAGACGGCGGAAAACTAATGTCCCCTCTGCAGCCTTGCGACAATTCAGGGGTAAAGACTGTGGTAATGAAGCGGGCTCAAGCGGCGCACAAACCCTCTGGGCATTTACGGCATTCGTACGAGGTACCGATACTTGAGCCGCACCAAAACGCCCGAGCGTTGCATCATTGATGGCATCCCTGTCCGTCTTATCTCCCACCCCCTCCAGCCTCGCATATGACTCACACTTTTTTCATGCTTTTCCT
Organism: Coniochaeta prunicola; assembly: GCA_007388105.1. Classification (NCBI taxonomy): domain Eukaryota; kingdom Fungi; phylum Ascomycota; class Sordariomycetes; order Coniochaetales; family Coniochaetaceae; genus Coniochaeta; species Coniochaeta prunicola. The sequence goes on along the minus strand of SMOB01000281.1, from coordinate 65,410 downwards.
AAAGTCTCACAATCCACAGAAAGTCAACCCCTAGCAATCCATCCGAGTAGTGAATGCACCCCGATGAAAACTGTGGGGTGGATTTGTGCTTGTCGCCCTGGGGATAATTGAATACACTCTTGTGCCTCCAAGCCCAGGAAATTCCAGCATGTTTTACCTGCAATAAGAGCCATAAGTCTTTTGTCGCGACTTTGCGAGGCTGGGGCCTAAACAAACGTCTGCCGGGCCCCTTCACATGTCCGGTTGCTGGGTGGAAGCGGCAAAGGGAGGAGGGGCGGCTTGCATAAAGGCGCTAAAACTGTCGGGATTTATGCATTCAGCTAATGTGGTAGGGGGGCGGGCTGGAAATGCGGCTACGAGCACGGCGGCGGCGTGCAGCTATCCGTTGCTCCCCCTTTGTGCAAAGTGACAATCTCACAACGCATTCCATTGGATGACGGAGCGGAATGCACGTGTGCGCGTTTACTGCGTACGCGACAGACCGTGCATCGTTCGCGTTGTGACGATCGCCTGCATCCGGAAGCCTATGCTCCTGTCAAATAAATGCGGTAAGATTGATACCAAGAGTACAACCGGGTAAGGAGTGCAGGATGGAACAGAAGACGAGGCAAATATCGCGTCAAGAGAGACGACGATACAATGCGCGCTTCGCTGACTGGGTACCAGTTGCGCGGGCGCTCTAGTGGGAAGACAACATATGAAGGAAATCGAAAATGAGGGAAGAGGTAAGAAGAGTAAAGGAAAGTTCGGGACTCTTCAGTTTATAAGAAGCCGAAGCTAGTCACGAGACCTTGATCCCAAGGTAAGCGGGCCGATCTCTCCCCCAACGTCACAGACAATGCTTTTTCATGTTAAGGATAAGATATGCACCTACACATGTATTATGTATTGTACAGACCAATAACTAGGCAAATACAATAACACACGATCCAAGTCTTTTCAGAACCTCACTAGGTCATGTAATACTTGGGTCCCTCGCCACCTTGCGGTACCTGCCAGTTGATGTCCTGCTTTGGCGCCTTGATGTCGCAAGTCTTGCAGTGGATGCAGCTATTCAACAGCATTAGTATCGAATCGCATTTCACAACACAGACGGCAGAACTTACTTCTGAGCGTTAATTTGGAACCGCACGCCCTGCGGTTTTGACGCGTCCTCCACGTACTCATACACGCCAGCAGGGCAGAACCTGTTCTCCAACCCCTTATACTCGGGATACGTCTCCTCGGTGTGCTTATCCCAGTCCTTGACCTGGAGATGCACCGGCTGGTCCTCCTCGTGGTTGGTGCCCGTCCGCGACACGCTGGTCAGGATGTCAAAGCTGATCTTGTTGTCCGGCTTCTCGTACTCGATCTTCTTGCACTGGTCCGCCGGCTTCGTCGAAGCGTAGTCGGGGATCTTGTTCTTCAGCGTCCACGGCACCCGGCCCTTGAAGACGAAAGCCTCCAGGCCGGAGTAGGCGACGCCGCCGTAGAGGCCGAGGGGTGAGTGGAAGGACGGCCGCATGTTGCGCACTTCCTTGAGTTCCTTCCAGATCCACGATTTCCTGAGCGCGTCTTCGTAGTCGTAGAGGAAAACGGAGCCGTCGCTACCGTCTTTTAGTGCCTGCCAGGCCGCTTCGGCTGCCAGCATGCCGGACTTCATCGCGTTGTGCGTTCCCTTGATCTTGGGAACATTGACGAATCCGGCCGTGTCACCGATCAGAGCACCTCCGGGGAATGCCACCTTGGGGATGGACTGGAATCCACCCTCGATGAGCGTTTTCGCACCGTAAGATATACATTTCCCGCCTTCTAAGACGCTCTTGTAGAGGGGGTGCTGCTTGAGCTTCTGGAACTCGCCGTAAGGCGACAGCCACGGGTTGGAGTAGTCCAAGGCCACAACCAGTCCAATGCTCACCAGGTTGTCTCCAAAGTGGTACATCCAACCTCCACCATACGTGTCGTACGGCAGAGGGTAACCCATAGAATGGACAATCTCGCCCTTCTGGAACTTCTCTGGCTGGACCTCCCAGACCTCCTTGATACCCAGCCCGTACGTCTGCGGATCGCTCTCACTCCGTAAATCGAACTTCTTAATCACCTGCTTGCTCAAGCTGCCGTGACACCCCTCAGCAAACAGCGTAACCCTCGCATGGAATTCCATGCCTCGCTCAAACGTATCCTTTGGCTTCCCGTTACGCGCAATGCCGAGGTCATTCGTCGCAACGCCCAGCACGCTGCCGTCGGACTTGTACAGCACTTCGCTGGCCGCAAAGCCGGGGTACACCTCCACACCAACCTCCTCGGCGCGCTCGCCAAGCCATTTGGTGAACTCGCTCAAACTAACGATATAGTTCCCGTGGTTATGCATCTGAGGCGGCGCCGGCAGGGGTATCGCCATCTTCTTGGTCAGAAACCGCATGCGGTCCCCGCCGGCGGGCGTGGCGCCAGTGAAGCGGTCGGCATTGTCTTCGGCCAGCCAGTCTGGAAATAGCTCCTCGACGGCGTTGGGCTGGATGACGGCCCCCGAGAGGATGTGCGCGCCGAGCTCGCCCGCCTTCTCGAGGAGGAGCACGCGGAAGTCCTCGTTACCGGCCTCGTTGGCGAGCTGCTTCAGGCGGATGGCGGCCGAGAGGCCGGCTGGCCCGCCGCCGACGATGCAGACATCTACCTGGTCGCTCTCGCGCTCGACGGAGGCGGGGTCGAAGGTGTCGTCAACATCGGCGAAGAGGCGGCGCGAGGTGGAGGAGAGAGGTCGCAGTTGGAAGAAGGGCGATATCGACGACGTTCTCCAGCTGGTGACTCGTGGCCTCGTGGAGTTCTGGGTCTGTCGTAGGTTGGCTGAGCTGCCGGTTATGCTTCGGTAGCCCCGAGAGTGCAAGCGAGTGCCGTGGGTCGTGGTCGCCCGTCGACCGAGGCACGACGTCGTCAGGCGTGCTGTGGCAGGCATTGGTACGGACGGGAGGACTATATCGACATGTCTTCCAAGGGCTCGATATAACAAGGGGATGATTATATATTACAGTGCGTTGGGCAAGCGAGACACAAGGAAGTAGGACCAATTGACCGCTTTCTCTCAGGCGCAAGAGTCACTTTTTGTGAAAGTGGACGATGCCGAGGAGTGGAGGAAGTGCAGAGTGGAGGTTCAGATGGACGTCATCGAATGAAATGCGTGACATTTGAAAGGCCCGGCGAAAGTCGGGGTATGCTTAACCTGGGGCGTCTAGCCGAAGGTAACCGCTGTAGCCGGGGTCAACACCCACAGGTATCCAATACTGCCAACAACACTCAACTCAATCTAGAATTTTATTTTATCAGAGACTACTGAAAACCAAAAGTATGTTGAACATCACATGTCTCAAGCCATCGATCGATTCGAGAGTCACGGGCACCTGAGAGTGTTGGACTCTTGCTCCATCCATAGTTGTGGAATGGGATGCTTCCAGCTAGCGACCAGGGAGTTACACCACAGGGACAAGGTGCCTCCCGTCTATTGAGCCTCACTCGAGCTTCTCTGGTTCTGCCTTGGAAAGCTGAACAAATTCGCCTGCGCTATCTGCGCTGACCATATCCCGTGTCGAAAAGAAACCGGGAAAAGCGCGATGGAAACGCGAACGCAGGCCATGTCATTGCGGGATTCGAGTCACGTTCTCGGGATCTATTTTCCAGCGCAGCGACCAGGTCCATGCTCGGAGGTCGTGCTCGCCGCAGAAATTCTTTTAAACACCATTCAGCGGCCGCCGAGCTGGGACTTGATAATGAAGTTGTGGCAGCTTCTGGACCCAAACCATGCATTGTGTCTTTCTCTCTGGGCGACCTCGAATTTCTGCTCCTCTCGTTGAAGGCTCGAGTGGCGACGTCACACCCAGCTTGGCCAAGCTAGGTTATCCAGGAGCGTCAGCTTCGTCCTTACCCTGCTACTTTGCGGGCTGGCACCTATTTCTTTGCAGCCGGACAGGTGCTTCGCGGAGGCAGCCTTGGTACAGACGAGGTAAACCACGGCCCGACCAGATGGGCGAGGCCTGCTGAAGGGTAGAACCGTGTCGAGTTTGAGAGCCGCGACTGACGAAGGAGATGACCTCTCCATAACTGATCGATTACACAACGTATTGAGGACATGTCGATGCCCCTGGCTGATCCTCTGGACTATTTCTGGACTATTTTGGTCTGAAGGTGCAAGTTGACCTGCAGTATTCGTAAGTAGGGAAGGCGTGCTGCATGGTGATTTTTATAGCACAAAGTGGCTGACATAAGGTCCCCCTCTCACTGTGTCATTCAAGGTCATGCTCCTACCTGGTAGGTAAGGTACCAACCGCTACTGTATCGTACATGCCGGCACTCGACGGCATTTCCCATTCTATACATAGTAAGGCACCTTCCCGTTCATATATGCTTGTCTTGTGCCTGCACGTGGCAAGGGAGGCCACATGGCAGCATGATAACCTAAGGTGATGATTGATTCAACTGGACATCTGGAGTCTACTCCGAAGTCGATTAGACTCTCCGGAGTCGGTCCCTAGCAGGACCATCTTCCATGCAGAAAAAACGAAAGACCCGACGGGAAAATAGGCTCCACCACAATGGTGTGCAACCCCAATCGCTACCCGCCTCCCGCCATTTATCCGTCAATCAGCATCGCTGGATCAGTCCCAAGAAGCTCGTCTTCTGGCCCAGGGGCTGCCGATTACTCCACTGAGTCGGAGTATTGCCCCTCATTCATCACTTTCTCGACGTGATGCCCCTCATGGGGAAGGATGAAGATCGTGGGGTGTTGAGTAGTGGCCGTCCTTATAAGTGTGAAGGCGCCCATGAGGTTTTGTGGCCAGATGTGTTCATTACCTTATTTTTCCAACTCAATTGCTCCTTTCTGTTCTCAATCTTTTAGTGCATAGCCTTTGAGACGAGAGTACACGATGCCGTCAGAGATCACCATCACCGGCTGGACCACGCGCGATGTGCGCTTCCCGACGTCGCTCGACAAGACTGGCTCAGACGCCATGAACGCGGCAGGCGACTACTCCGCGGCTTACTGCATCCTCAAGACTGACTCCGAGTACAACGGCCATGGCATGGTAGGTCAATCCTCAAATCCCCCGTGATTCTTGCTTCTCCCACTTACACCGGCCCTAGACCTTCACAATCGGCCGCGGCAATGACATTGTCTGCGCAGCAATCAACTACGTCGCCGACCGCATCAAGGGCCGCACCCTCTCCTCTCTGGTCTCCAACTGGGGTCAGACCTGGCGCTACCTCGTCAGCGACTCCCAGCTCCGCTGGATCGGTCCCGAGAAGGGAGTTATTCACCTCGCCCTCGGCGCCGTCGTGAACGCCATCTGGGACCTGTGGGCCAAGGTCCTGGGCAAGCCCGTCTGGCGCATCGTGGCCGAAATGTCCCCAGAGGAGTTCGTGCGCTGCATCGACTTCCGCTACATCACCGACGCCATCACCCCGGAAGAGGCGATCGCCATGCTCAAGAAGAGCGAGGGCGGGAAGGCGCAGCGCATCAAGGACGCGGAGAACAGCCGCGCCGTGCCGGCCTACACCACTTCCGCCGGCTGGCTGGGCTACGGGGAGGATAAGATGAAGGGTCTGCTCCAGGACACCCTGAGCAAAGGCTACAGACACTTCAAGCTCAAGGTCGGGTCTAGCATCGAGCAGGACCGGAGACGTCTGACGATCGCGCGCGACGTCATCGGCTACGACAAGGGCAACGTCCTCATGGTGGACGCCAACCAGGTGTGGTCCGTTCCCGAGGCCATCGAGTACATGAAGGTGCTGTCCGAGTTCCGGCCGTGGTTCATCGAGGAGCCGACGTCGCCGGACGACATCCTCGGCCACAAGGCGGTGCGCGACGCGCTCAAGCCGTACGGCATCGGCGTGGCCACGGGCGAGATGTGCCAGAACCGCGTCGTGTTCAAGCAGCTGCTCATGAGCGGCGCCATCGACGTGTGCCAGATCGACGCCTGCCGCATGGGCGGCGTCAACGAGGTGCTGGCCGTGCTGCTGATGGCCAAGAAGTACGACGTGCCCATCGTGCCCCACTCAGGCGGCGTCGGCCTGCCCGAGTACACCCAGCACCTGAGCACCATCGACTACGTCGTCGTCAGCGGGAAGCTGTCCGTGCTGGAGTACGTCGACCACCTGCACGAGCACTTCCTCCACCCGGCCGTCATCAAGGACGGGTACTACCAGACCCCCACCGAGCCAGGATACAGTGTCGAGATGAAGCCCGAGAGCATGGAGCACTTCAGCTTCCCCGGTCCCGAGAACGGCTGGTGGAGGAGTGCCGAGGCGAAGCCCATCCTCGAGGGTGACAAGATCTAGTTTGTGATCTGGATAATGTGACGGGAGAACTAGCGCCGCGTGGGCGTGGAGGAAGGGGTCAGGCCAAGTCACCACCGCAGCTGGGACCGCCTGTCCGCAGGGCAACGATGGCATCCTGTACGGCCAGACTTCGGTCTAGCTGTCCTTATGTATGTGATAACTTTAATCACAGGACACTTCGAGTGTTTATAGGGGGTCCGACTCAGATCGGTCGGTCCGCAGGGCAATGATGGCATCCTGTATAGTGGCTAGCTTCGGCGACGCTCCTATCCCTGGAGAGGTTAGGATACCTACCTCTCACGCTTGTGAAAGTACGGACTTTGGTAGATGAAAAAATGGTGTCAAATCAAAAAGACTTCACGATGTGCATGATCTTGCAATAATGTAAGCGGTGACACTTTGCCTCTCATCTGACGGTCGAAGAATCACGCAGCGATATATAACAGAGCGATACCCATTACCGGGGCGAGTGCCGATCCCTCCATCATCGGCATGTACTTGTCAAAGTCATAGTTCGCCTTGAGCGACCACTTATCGCCTTCTTGAACTGTTAGCTGCGAGCATTCGCTCATTGAGGAGATATGCGTCATCATGGCATCCACGTAACCAGGAGTCTCGCCGTATTTGGCTATACTGTCGCATACCACTTCTCCGTTTCTGCTGAGCTGCAAGTCTATGCCGCCGTCGTGCAGATGGCTGCCGATGAGAACAACTTCCCCGGCAAAGCCTGGTCCAGCCGTCCAGGCTTCTTCTGTTTCGAGGCTAAACGTGGTTGTGCGGTTGGGCGGCATTACATCAGAATCGCCGCAACTCCCGCCAATGTCGAGCCATGCGGTTCTCACGGGTTTGAACCCCTGAGGCACCGCTGGTAAATATTCCCACTCTATCGAGAGGACAGCGTCTCGTGCCTCCATCACCTCGTTCATCAGCTCCAGGACGAGGCCGAGGACATCGGCCGGTCCGACATAGTATCCAGCATTGATTTTTCTAGCCACAGTTAGTAAAGCATTCTCTGCTTCCGGCAGTCATAGATGCTCGGACCGCATACCCTTGCATAGTCAGATCCGCAGGCGACCTCTCGTTTCCCGAGGCAAACATTCGCTCCGGCCACTCGGAGCAGGTTGTGTCCGTTCGGTTCGCATTGTAGACTACCAGGTGATGCAACCACATACCAGTATCCGCATTCGCATATGAGCCGTCGGGGTACTCGAGGTCGGCACGCATGTACGTGATGACGCAGTCGGAGCATGGCAATATCACGACGTCCTCGAAGTCTGCCATACCGCTGTTCTCATGCATCCCGGGGACCGTGAAGGGGCCATACTTGTTCTTGACTTGTTGGCGCTGAGGCAGCGCTTGGCCCTTCGGCGGCGCTTGGCCCTTAGCCTGGGGTCGCGGGTGACAGATACCGGCAGCTATCAAGGCCGAGTGTTAGATGCATACATATGTCCTGAAGCTGTGTCACTCACGACAGGGTTGTAAACTGTAAAAGAGGGGCGAGACGAAGAGGAATAGAAGAACAGTCGCCCCAGCTGCAATAAAGAATATGGGATTCCTGATCAACGACAGCATTGCAGATCATACACAACTGCGCATACTAGAGAAGTTGATGTTGAGAATGAAGATCCTCTCCTGCTGGCAGAAGCTGACAACCGCCATGGAGCTTCCAGTGTCTTGTAGCGAACCCGGAAAGCCGCGGAGCCCATATTAATGCACCGCCCGGGGACAGCTTCAATCAGCACTAAGCAGCCATAAACTCTTTCTACGCCGGGAGTTTAGGGCACCAGATAAGCTCGCGGAGGATCGGTCTGGGGTATACGCAATCGGCGGGTTCGGCTGACGTATGGCCCAATCAGGCAGACGCCAACCGTCCACTTTCGACGATGCTTGTATCCTGGCTATTTGAAAGAGACGGTTGATATTGATGATTAGCCTGAGTAAAGCCTTCCGTCGAACCATAGCGGAGTTGTTCCTGGTAGCGGCACGACACGGAAAGAAATATAGGATATGAGTGTCTTTCGAGCTTCATTTTTTTTCGCTTCATCTGGCATCAGCTCTAGAGTCTTGCAAGCATATGCTCGGCGTAGGGACGTCGAGGCTTCAAGCCTTGTCGTGCCCCGCGGTGGCTACGTCAAGTATCTCTCTCTCGAGACCAGGAACATGAATAACTTCGATTCCAGCGTCTGCTAGGCTCTTTTGGCCAGTGTTGTCGCTGACGAACTTTTTGGGTTCTTGCACACCCACGTAGACTCTCTTGATACAGTTCGCCAGGCGAAGCACTCGCTGGACACATGGCAGGTTTCCGCTCAATCGGAAAGAGCATGGCTCCATGGTAGTATAGAGGGCCAATGGCGAAGGAAGGAGCTCTGAGAGGCGCTCTTCTGTAACTCCGTGCTTCTCGGCCAGCTTCATAAAGCAGCACTGCTCAGCGTGGGTGTTACCGGGCAGCTCCAGGGTGTAACCTGTTGCTAGCACTTGATTGGACGAGTAGTCGACTACCAGGGCTCCAACTCTGAAGTTTGAAGGCTTTGGAGGCGACTGCTTGGCCAGGTCAAGAGCTTGTTGCATCAAAGCTTTGTGATCTGGCGAGACATCGTCCATTTCGTGAGTGATTGGCCGTTGTTGCTGAGAATGGAGGACCTTGCGAAGCTAAATGAGTGGCGTCTCTGAGACTCCGGGGCGTGGTCTTGTCTTTTGAAGGCAGTCCTGTAGAGTAGATGTGACATCAGAAGAATTATGAATGTAGCGGCTGATGTACAGGTCGTCTTGTCTTCACATCAGCTTGTTGATGAGGCAGTAAATGGCCATGAGATCAGCCAGCTGTCCGCCATCTGGGAGGCCCCAAGTTCTCCGCCAGTCGAGGAAGGGACCCACCCACTTTAAGTCGTCGCGTCTCACGCGTTCGGTCTGGGAAACCTCGCCGGCATAGCAAAGCCTCACAAATAGCAGTACCGCCAGAATGTCTTCTTTCGAGGATATCACCGATGGAGAGCCACCGACTATAGATCCATACGAGGTCTTGGGCATCGAACGTGCAGCCACGGCGGATCAGATCAAGTCTGCTTACCGGAAAGCCGCGCTCAAGAACCATCCAGGTTTGTTTGAACTATGACTTCTCTTGTCTCTGCAAAGTTTGATTTGCCTAACACTCGATACTAGACAAGGTCTCCGAAGACCAAAAAACAGAAGCCCACGAGAAATTCCAGTCAATAGCCTTTGCCTATGCCATTCTCTCCGATCCCATCCGGCGTAAGCGCTACGACGAGACTGGCTCGACGTCGGAGTCCATCGTCGATTCCGACGGCTTTAGCTGGTCCGACTACTACCGTGAGCAATTCCGCGACGCCATCAGCGACGATGCGATCGAGAAATTCGCAAAGCAGTATAAGGGTTCGGACGAGGAGAAGGACGACATATTGGTCGCTTACGAGCAGTACAAGGGCAGCATGGACAAGATCTACGAGACCGTGATGCTCAGTAACGTCATAGAGGATGATGAGCGGTTCAGAAGCATCATAGATGAGGCGATCGCGATCGGTGACGTCCCAAGCTTCAAAAAGTATACGAACGAGAGCACCAAGTCAAAGCAGGCAAGGATCAACCACGCCAAGCAAGAGGCGGGAGAGGCGGAGGAGTATGCGAAGGAGCTGGGCGTACATGATAAGCTATTCGGGAAGAAGAACAAGACAAAGAAGGATTCGGAGGCAGACCTGGCTGCGCTGATCCGACGGAATCAGGATAGTCGGGGAAGTTTCTTGGATAATTTGGCTGAGAAGTATGGTGCGGCGCCGAAGAGCAAGGGCAAGGGGAAGAAGAGAGTGATGGAGGAAGATGAGCCTGATGAGGAAGCGTTTCAGGCTGCTGCTGCGAGGTTGAAGAAGCCTAAAGCAAAGACTGAGAGCAGCAAGAAGGCTAAGCGTTGAAAAGGGTTGGGCAGGGGATAATTCTTACGTTATGGACAAGGCGTTGTCTCCTTATGATGGCGTTCGGGTTGCACTCTGCTTGTCGGTGGGCACCACATAGGTCCTCTCCGATTTGAAGCCCTTTGAAGATACGACGAGGAATAAACATTCTTCAGTGTTTCCGTATATGTCACTCTGTCTCGGATCCTTCGCACAGTGGTGATCGCGTGGCGGTGATGTCTTCAATCCAAAGTCCGATGAATCAGGTACTTATTGTCTTACAATCACCCAGGCAACGGAAGCTCTAGCTTCACAAAGGTGGGGCAAACCCATCGCGTTAGGCTCCCGTCGCCAACTTCACTCAAGACGCGATGGACACGACTACACCTTGAGAAGAATACGAATATTTGCCCCTTAGCGTGCGACTTCGAACATGCGCTATGGTGCTGTTGAACCAACGGCGTGTACCTAATCCATTCGTGATACCGTTGCCGAACATGCCATGACTGGCGAGTCGCCCAACGCCATCTACCCCCAATACTGCTTCCATCTGTCGCCAACCATCGAAAAATGGTGTCGTTTCAGAGCGCACCAGATTCACAGCTTGACCAGCCATAGGGGATTCGAAGGTACGTCGGATATACTTGTGTGTAGCAGGCTTGAAACACTGACGATCTTGGAATACAGGCCAGAACCTCTACTTCCACCTGAACCATCCCATCAAATGGGTACAAATCGCCGGGGTGGTCGTCGCCATCGACGAGTTTTACGGACGGCGCAGCTACACTATTGATGATAGTAGCGGAGCGACAATTGAATGCGTCGTCAAAGTTCCGAAGCAGAATGCGAATCTTGCAGCCATAAGCACAACCGCAGCAGAAGGCAACATCCACAGTACGACGATAAACCGCAACAACCCTCCAACGGCGGTGACACGCGATACAACTGCGCAGGAAGAAGTCAGCGCAGTTGTTGATGGCGACGTTGACGTTGGAGACATCCTACTCGTGAAAGGCGACATCACGATATTCAGGGACACAAAGCAAATACGGGTGTACAAGATTTTCCATTTACGCTGTACAGAAGATGAAGTGCAGTTCTGGAGAAAGATGACAGAATTCCACGACACTGTCCTGTCTACACCGTGGTCACTGAGCGAGAAGGAGATCAAGCGCTGCCGCAGACAAGCCACAAAGTCAAGAGATTGCGAGCCTCGAGAGCATAAACACGCCAAGCGGAGAGCCGGCCTGGAACCGACCCGCAGACAAAAGCCAAGCTTCGTTACTACGGCATCAGAGGGAAGCAACTCCTCGAAGGCGAGGATAACCGGCCTCGAGAAGGGAACGATGCTTGTCCAGTCTAGTACAACCGACTCAAGCACCATACCGAGGACAAGGCTGGCAACACCTGCGGCAAATAGAGGGAGCTCCTCGAGAAATAGGCTAACGGGTCTGGAGAAGAATAAGCTGGTGGAGGGCGATGTCAACCAGCTGACAGGCAGACCGCAAACCAGCACAACACCCCTTGCCTCCGACAAGGCTCGTCTCACGAAGACGAAAGTGACAGGTTTAGAAAGGAAGACGAAGCATACCTTAGATGGTGACACCAAGTCAGCAAACCTATCCGAGACGGAGACTGCGGTACCATTCGGATGCAGAAGCAACTCGACAAGAGTGAGGGCAACGGGCCTGGAAAGAATCTCCAAGCGGATCAAGACCATCCAAGTTGAAGGAACGTATGATGCTTTGGGCATATGAGTAGCATACATCATAATTCATACTCCCGCACCAGCCTCCCATAATCGGCTGAAGAAGGGCTTTGGTTATTCACGTGGAAAGTCGTAGCTGGCATTATCGAAACCACAAATTACTGAATGAAGTCGATGTTGCGGATCACAAGTGCAGCGTTCTGGCCGCCCCGCCAAGATGTGGATGGGGTGCCGAATTCCATCGCGACTTCCACTCCACATCAAAGTGCGGACCTAGATCCCTTTCTGCGGCCCTACTGGAGGGATCGGTGGATTGGACCGCCTCCTTGTCTGAGCTGAAGGTGTTTGCAGTCGAGATTCATTCTAGTAGCTGATTTCAAACTTGGACTCGTGATCTCGGACCAGAAACAACGGAAATAACGGACCAGCTCTTTGCAAGAACAGGAACAGTCGAGCAGAAAGAGTGGAGATCCAAGCTTGTGAGGCGTCATCAGCAAGGAAAGCCAAGATCAACACCACCAAAAGTTGGTGAGATGAGTGAGCAAGCGCCTTCGGGCAGGGCAAACATCCCCCAGGGTCGTTCCTTAACTCTCGCTCACCGAAGCTTCTCCTAATGTATAAATCTTTCTCTCACGCATTGTGACTCCTCGCTTCCCAATGACGTTGAGAAAGAATAGAAATCGGTTCTCTCAAGTGGCTTAAAATCGACCTCTTGTTCCCTTGACAACAATCCACATACCTCCCCCCTTGGATACCTAATCTCGTGGCCTATCGTCATTCCACATTCCTAGACGCCAACAATACCCCCTTTCTGTCTCAGTTGGACCCCCTATCGTCCCCTATCGACAGTTTGCCGCCCCCTACGTATCCAGTCTCGAACTTCAACCTCGTGGTTCTAACTAGGTATGGCCTCCCTTGCCGAGACAACTTCATGGCTTGCAGAACACCGTTCTACGGGTATCGTTGCGTGGTAACAACTGCATGCCAGTGAGCCCTGGTCTCGGCTCCCGGGACCACGGCTCTGCGGCCTTTCCTTTCCCTATGGCAACGTGGCGGGCGTCTCAGGGACTGCTTATACGAGTTGTATCGCAGTGTCCTCATCTATCCATGTTCTTCAACGACACAGCTGCTTCCTATCCCAAGTCCAAGGTCAAGGTCACCATGATGGCGGCTCCAACCACCAGGACCACGTCCGTTGCGCTGTTCTTATTCATCCTGGCTATCCTTCCACAGCTCGTTAGCAGTCACACTGTGCACAGACATATTCATCACGCTCACGCTCCCGTTGACACCGTTAACTCAGTTGAGACGCATGATGCGAGAGGAAATGGTTTGCCCCATCCCGTTGTAGAAGCGCGAGCTGACAAGCTCTCTGGACCAGTAGACGAAGTCGTTAAAGACCGATCTTCACGCCACCACCATAACCTCCATCAAGAGTTCCATAAGAAGCGCTATACCCGGCCATTACGAGGCGATCGAGTGACACGCTCTGTCATTACTGCTCTCATAACCACGACGAAGTCAACGACCACGACCTTAAAATCTACCAGCAACACTTTGCCTCAAAGACCCCTTCGTGACCCCGGCTTCACGCTTAGTTCGACCCCGGCGCTCGTGACCAGTGCCAGCAAGACCTCAACCCAGAAGGTCTCAACCAGTGTTAACCCGTCTGGAACAGTCGTGATCCTGCCGAGTCTCACGGATAAGAAGCCTGATACCACAGGTTCGCTGCATACCAGTCTTGGAGGCCCGGGGCGCCCTACGAGAGCACCCATCATCACGAGTTCAATTTCCAAGCCCACTTCATTAATCTCGGCAACCTCTCCGGCCAGTGTTGTTGCTCCTTCATCACAGCCCGCCATGGTGTCCGCCAACATCTTCGCCGATCCCATTGCAACGGGTGCCCCTCCGAGTAACATTGGATCGAGGAAGGATCACCCGGTCGTGCGCCAAGGCATCATCTCGACCGGGCCGATCGGTACCAACAAGTTCTACGCCAATATGTTCCTTGGAACTCAGACAAGCCCTACGTTTCTCCACCCGTATTCTGTCGCATGGGCCAAGGGAAAGGGGTCCAGTGGCAGCTGGGGTCTGGCCATCTCACATATCGATGCCAGCCAGCGAGTCTACGGCAACACAGACTCCAGGACCGGAGGCGCTGCGTATTACCTCAATCCCGTCGGCATTCAATCGATGGTCATCTCTGCGCAGGAACTCAGCTCAAGCACGATCTTGACAACAGATTCACCAACGGCGTTTTCTGCGACTGTTCAGCTACGTCCCAACGCGGCAGCTGACCCTGCTGTCCAGTTTCCGCTTGTGCAGGGCCAGGCGTTCATTACCGCGGCCTATAATGGCGCCACGCCTCTGATCCAGACTGGTGTTTTCTTCAAGACTGTTACGAAGTCAACCAACAACCCCAAGAGCGGAGTCAGCAAGTACAAGTTCCAGCTAGAGGATGGTACTAAATGGATTCTCTATGCCTCTAGCACCAGCGGTACTGCGCTGAGCCTCCAAGTCATCAACGATAGCACCGCCAAGGCACAGGCGCCGTTCTATGGTACTATCCAGATAGCGAAGGACCCGGGCAATGCCGAGACGTATTACGATACAGCTTGCGGCGCATATCCGACTGGCGTCGTGCTTTCGGGCTCTGTGAATGGGGCCACGGGCAGTTATACTCTCACGTTCAGTAAGGGCGGGCTCTCCAACACCCAACTACTCATGTTTGCCTTGCCTCATCAGCTTTCGTCATTCGATGACCGGACACGAGCTGCGGTGGTAAGCGGCGTTGGGCTCCAGACGACCACCAAGGGCATAGCGACCGGCGTCGTGGCCGACTCATGGACCATGGTCGAGACCATGCCGGTAGACATGAGCTTTTACCCCTGGCTTCCGGGCGTGGGAAACAAGGCTGCCATGAGCGACAACACCCGCGCCTACGTCCGGAAAATAGCTCAACAGGAACTGTCACAGGACATCATGGCGCAGACAGACCAGAGCTCGGTCTATTTCAGCGGCAAGGTACTATAGTTACTCTCATCAATCTCGTCAATCTTCGTATGCTGATCTCTCTATAGGCTCTGGCCAAATTTGCCAACGTCATCATGGTTTTGAACGACATGATCGGCGACAAGGCACTAGCACAAACCAGTCTGACTCAGTTGAAGACGGCCTTTGCGCGCTTCTCCCAGAACACGCAGCAGTACCCTCTGGTGTACGAGTCGGCCTGGGGAGGCGTAGTCTCGACCGCCACCTATGTTACAGGAAACGACGGGGCTGACTTTGGCAATACATACTACAACGATCACCACTTCCACTATGGCTACTTTATCTACACGGCTGCCGTCATCGGCCATCTGGACCCGTCCTGGATCAAACCGAATCGGGATTACGTTAATATGCTCGTCCGCGACATCGCCAACCCGAGCACGAAGGACACGTACTTCCCCGTTTCCCGCGCCTTCGACTGGTACCACGGCCATAGCTGGGCCCACGGCCTGTACGAGACGGCAGACGGCAAGGACCAAGAGTCGAGTTCGGAGGACGTGATGCACGCGTATGCCATCAAGATGTGGGGGCAGGTCAGCGGTGATTCCAACATGGCAGCCAGGCAAGTCATTCTTTTTCCTCTTTTCCCGTTCTTACCCCCTTTTCTTCCGCCAGCAGAATTCTGACCAAATCGACAGAGGCAACCTCCAACTAGCGATCCTTAAGCGGGCGCTGAACAACTACTACCTCTACAGCAGCACCAACACGATACAGCCGGCGCAGTTCATCCCGAACAAGGTGGCCGGCATCCTGTTCGAGAACAAGATCGACCACACGACGTACTTCGGCACCAACCTCGAGTACATCCAGGGCATCCACATGCTGCCGCTGCTGCCGTGCACGCCGCTCGTGCGCGGCTCTCAGTTCGTGGCGGAGGAGTGGAACGCCTTCTTCAGCAACGGGCGGGCGGACCAGGTCGTCGGCGGCTGGAAGGGCATCCTGTATGGCAACTACGCGACTATCAATCCGGCTGCTGCGTACGCCTTCTTCAGCGGGGCGAATTTCGACGCGTCGTGGCTGGATGGCGGTGCGAGTTTGACGTGGTATCTTGCTTATTCTGCTGGTATGTTTCTAAGCTCTATGATTTCTGGCTGTAGTCATCAGTTGTATGTGAGAAGATGCTAACTTCTTCATAGCGCTCGCTGGTCTCTGATAACTTTTGTGTTTGCCCGAATGATTTTGTGCGATCGAGTGTTTTAGACAGCTGTTTCCTTGTTACGGTTCGAAGACGCAATTGGCATACGACTGCATGGCAGATTGGATATGATATGGCAACATTCTAGCATGTGATAGATGATATACCTACGACGCGCGAGTCCTTGTTTTGGTTATTACCCTACACAGGGATGAGAGGGATAGCATGCGTTAGACTAGAATTTCTCTCCGTCAGAATACCTATGATTTTGTCTTTAATCTTCTTCCTCGCTGCTGTGTGTGTGAAGTAACACTTCGAAATGCTCGACGTTCCTTCCAACAATGATTGGGAATAACCTCACGTTCTGGCAAGTGCTATCCTAAGATACTATTAGGAAGGTACTGTCAGCATCCAATGGGGACGCCATTCTCTGTTAGTGCCATCCTCTCCACAGTTTCTCCACCAATAGTCGCTCCGTCGCAAAGCTAACACCGCAGGTACCCTTAGCTTCGGGGCAGGACCGGGGAAGTCGAGGCATTTCTTCAGTGCTGAGTCGCACATGTGGTGCCGAAGAGACCGAATGAAAAAATGTCAGAGGACCCTTTAAAAAGAAAGGACGAAAATGTCCGTCAGCCCCCTCCGTAACCGGTTTTCCTCGACATTGGCTCGCTGCACAACCTCCTGCTGCAGTTACACGACAGGTTCGCGAATAGCGGGAAGGGCATCACATGCCGCTGTCGCACACGGCATTGCTAGGGATCTTGGAGGGCCGAGTTTTATGACGTAGCGCCAACATTCTCGCCGCTGTTCACCTCTCCTTGCGAACACCAACAAACAAAGGCACTGAACTCACACGGCGTACGTACAGTCAAGACAACAGCACCGACACCAGACCCTCAAAGCTCAAGCCGAGAACACACCACAGCAGCGCAATGGCGTCTCTCTCAGGCTCCACGCCCGGCCGGCAAGAACAGGCGGAAGAACACCTCCCGCACGGCATCACCGAGACGGCGGCGGAGCTGGCGCACAACTGGTACGTGGGGTCGATCGACCAGGGCACCACGAGCTCGCGGTTCCTGATCTTCGACGGCGCCGGCGACCCGGTCGCCATGCACCAGCTCGAGTTCGAGAACCTGTACCCCAAGTCCGGGTGGCACGAGCAGGACCCCGTGGCGATCCTGCGCAGCGTGGAGGAGTGCATAGACAAGTGCGTCGCCAAGTTCGAGGAGGGGGGCGGGGACAAGTCGCGCATAAAGGCCGTGGGCATCACGAACCAGCGCGAGACGACGGTGGTGTGGGACACGGAGACGGGCGAGCCGCTGGGCAACGCGGTCGTGTGGCCCGACACGCGGACGACGGCGCTGGTGAGGGAGCTGAGGGAGAGGGAGGGCGCGGACGACCTGCTCGAGCTGTGCGGCCTGCCGCTGAGCACGTACCCCAGCAGCGTCAAGCTGCTGTGGCTGCTGCAGAACGACGAGGAGGTGAAGAAGGCGTACGACGAGGGGAGGCTGGCGTTCGGGACCGTGGACAGCTGGCTGATATACCGGCTCAACGGCGGGGCCCAGGCCGAGAGGCAGGTGCACGTCACGGACGGCACGAACGCGAGCCGGACCATGTTCATGAACCTTCGGACGCTGCAGTACGACGAGAGACTGCTGGGTTTCTTCGGGATCGACGCCAAGAAGATACATCTGCCGGAGATCGTGCCCAGTTCGGACGCGAAGGCGTTCGGAAAGATTGGCTCGGGGGTGTTGGAGGGCGTGCCCATCACGGGCTGTCTGGGCGATCAGTCCAGCGCGCTGGTGGGACAGTGCGGGTTCTCGCCGGGACAGGCGAAGAATACTTATGGGACTGGGTGCTTCCTCCTTTATAATGTCGGTACAGAACCAGTGATTTCCAAGAATGGTCTCCTGGCCACGGTGGCGTATGATTTCGGAGGAGGGCGGAAGCCGGTGTACGCGCTTGAAGGCAGCATAGCTGTTGCCGGGTCCGGTGTCAAGTTCCTGGTGAACAACCTTGGGTTCGTGGAGGACCCCAGCCGGGTCAGCGAGCTGGCCGAGAGCGTGGAGAATAGCGGTGGAGTGGTGTTCGTCACTGCCTTTAGCGGGCTGTTTGCGCCGTATTGGATTGACGACGCGCAAGGAACGCTGTGTAAGTTCCGCTGGGGACATCCAATTCCGTCAGAGATGGACACTAACGCAAGAGATAGTCGGCATTACGCAGTACACCACAAAGGCGCACGTCGCCCGCGCGACGCTAGAAGCCACGTGCTTCCAGACGCGGGCCATCCTGAAGGCGATGGAGGAGGATTCGGGCCACAAGCTCGAGAGGATAGCCGTCGACGGAGGGCTGTCAAACTCGGACGTCTGTATGCAGGCGCAGGCCGACATTGCCCAGATGGCCGTCGACAGGCCGGCCATGCGCGAGACCACGGCGCTCGGCGCCGCTATCGCCGCCGGCCTGGCGGTCGGGGTGTGGAACGAGCTGGAGGAGCTGAACGACGTCAACAAGGTCGGCAGGAGGGTGTTCACGCCAAAGATGCCTGAGAAGAAGGCCGAGACCTTGTACCGGAAGTGGAATCGGGCCGTGGAGATGAGCAGAGGCTGGGTGAGGGAGCAGGATGAGCATCACTGACGTGTTGTATGATTAGCGTACGTCCTATTGATTTCAGGAGTAGTCATAGACAGATACCACACCACTTGCAATAAGACGTACTGTCAGTATCACGCAGTATTGGTGGGGAAGAGTCAGGCTACCTGCGGCCCTAAACTGCATGGGGATGAACGGCGGACAGTGGCGTGACACAATGCAGGTAAAGCACTTGAGAGGCGGATCAAGAGGCGAGCGAAGTTGAGCAGAAACAGTCATTGGTCGCTATCGACACATGCGCGGTTGCTACTCTGATGCAGAGATCTAGGTATATGCTCTCATCCTGTGGAGAACTTCTGATGGGTTTCCATAGGTTTGCGTCCCGAGGGACAATGTAGATGCCATTCCAGCGCTTCCCTGTCCTATACACCGCACATGCATTCCGACATGGCACATAGAATAGGTTTTCCCCCGAACCAGCAACATCTAGAAGGGCGGGAACCTCTGTAAACTATAACACACAGCAGTATATCCGGCGCCACGCCTTTTTTTCCCTCGCCCTAACGCAAGAGACGACCAACGTCGAAGAACGCAAAATAACAAGAAAGAATTGGATGTCGAGGGGAGAATATGCCTGTCCACCAGTTCCAGGCTGGAGTCCAGGGGTGCATTTGTTTGGAAGGTGCTATTATGAGTGCCATAAACAGAAGTGGTAACCGACTGCTCGCAAAGATTATACTCGGAGCCGGGGAGACAGAGTCGAGGTCGAACGAGACGTCTACATGATGATAGCAGGGACGTCAACGTTGGCCTTGATGCTCTTGTGGGGGAGAATGGAGCCGCCATTGACGTAGATCTCGTCACCAATAGTGACATCGTCTCCCAGAACAGTCACGTTCTCCAGGCGGGCCCAGCGGCCGACTGTGCTGTTCCAGCCGACAATGGTGCTCTTCACCCAGGCGTGGTCCTTGACCTTTGAGCCCGAGAGCAGCACGCAGCGCTGGAGACGGACACCGTCACCGACAACGACATCGGGGCCGATGGTGACGTTTGGACCGATTCTGCAGTTCTTTCCGATCTTGGCGGACGGGTCGATAAGCACGTTGCCGCCGTGGACGAACGGCGCGCTGGGCGGAGTCAGGAGCTTTGAGCCCTTCTTGGTGAGGTGGCTTAGGTAAAGGCAGGTACCGGTCAGGAAATCCTTGGGCTGACCAACATCCATCCAGAAGCCCTCGAGGTCGAAGGAGTGCAGCTGACCGTCTCTAACGATAGCTGGGAACGTCTCCTGCTCGATGGAAGTGGGGCGAAGCTCGATGCGGTCGAGGACAGAGGGGTTGAGAATATACATGCCGGCATTGATTCGGTTGCCGACGAATTCGACCGGCTTCTCTACGAAGCGGTCGATGCGAGAGGGGTGGTTGGGCTTGTGGACGATAACACCGTACTTTGACGGCTCCTCCACCTTTGTTACGACGATGGTGCCCTCGTCTCCGTGGGATTTGTGAAAGGCTGCGAGCTCGGCGAAGGGGTAGTCGCAGATAACGTCCGAGTTGAGGACGAAGAAGGGTGAGTCATCCTTACGGAGGATCTTCTCGGCGAGCTTCAGAGGTCCGGCTGTGCCTAACGGCTCGTTTTCGATAGAAAAGGTGATATTGATGCCAAACTGCTTCTCATACTACAGAGCGGAAAACAAGCACAATGGTCAGCAAAAGGTTTCCCCGACTCGAATGCGCCATGTAGGCCCTGGAACTAACCTCAGCCAGGTGCTTCTCCATCACCTCTGGGCGGTAGTTGACGGCGAGAACGACATCTGTGACACCAGCTTCGGCCAAAGCTTCAATTTGATGCAGAATCATGCGCTTGTTGCCGAACTCCACCAGGGGCTTTGGAAGTGTGAGGGTCTAAGAGAGAGGGTATGTCAGCGGATGCTGTGAACGATATCCCGCAGAGCAGGTCAACAATTGTCGGACTCGGGGGGACTCGAGGGATAGATGCGTACAAGAGGTCGCAGACGGGTGCCGAAGCCACCAACAAGAATTAGAGCTGTAGCAAAAGGCCAGTTAGTCAATGGGGCTTGAAGGTCTGGACTGGTATGGTCGGCTGCTCTTACCCTTCATGTTGAGAGGTTTTTATTGAGAAAGATAGAAAAAGGTTGTTGAACGAGTGTACGAAGCTGGAAGTTGGAAAGGGGAAACGAGCGTGAACGCGCAAGCGCTGTCTTGTAGGCCCCTAGCAATTAAATAAAAGAGGTGTAGATGGAGAACGAGGGAAGTACAAAGAGAGCTCGCCGAGGTTCAATTCACTCGTCACGGGCCGATGCACAGTACACAGATGGTCTTTGATCGAAGTTTGAAGAGGAATCACGTTCAGCGGGATGAAGGTCATCAGGGAAGCTCAGGGAGGAAGGACACCTTGAATTTCGAAGGCTTCGGCTAGAAAGCGCTAGCGCAAGGCTGGTGGGTGGTCAACTGTCGCTTGAATTCACGGACGCAGATCGGTCTCCAGGAAATAGGTGAAAGGGGGGAAAGGGGCGCATGTCCCGCCATTGAGCATCCAATGAGCGTCACCCTTTGCGGACACGAGCCACCTAACACAAGTACGAATCTCCCCAAGCCTGCCAGGGCAATTTTATTACTGGCGGAAAACCTGGAAATATGGCGATATTCGACTTGCGCCTCATTGCAGTGTATATTTTTGGTTTACGAAGAAAATTTCACGAGAGTCTCCAGGCCTGGCTGCTACGGCGGACTGGATTGCCAGTTGATTGTGGTTTGCTGCATCAGACGCTCCCGACGCTCCTGACGCTCTTTTGTCCAGGTGATCCTATTGAGGTGGCAACTTCGTAATCCAGTCTCGTAGATTTTCGCGGCTATTGATGGTCTAACGACCGACGACTACTTGGAGTAGAGAAACGTGGAGTTGGCGGCACACTGAATGGGAAGCTGGGCCAGCCAATCTTCCCCTATCGGAAAACATTTCCTTTCATACGGTGCTGAAGGTAAAAAATACAGATCTTCCTGTTAGAAATCGAGGCATGGGTGCGGCACCCTAGCACATTAAAGGCATCTGAAGGATTTCAGATATGTTGCGTGATACGGAGAGTCCGCTCCTGGATTCTCGTACCGACTCCGTACAGGCCTCGGCCCCGGTTGCCCGTACCGGTATGCTTTGACCAAGAATGTGGGGCTACGGCTCGTCGTCTTCTAGAACGCCGTCCGTCTTCTACCCTCGCCTTTTATGCTTGGCTGTGTCCTTGAAATCAGTCGCTCTCATCGTGATCTGGAAAGAGCGCTACAATTTACAACTAACCACACTGCAAGCTGATGGTCGGAGATCTGGACTTGTGACGAGTATGGGACAGTGAAGTGGAGGTGCCGCCTATCAAGGAGCTCCACGTGATCACACCACCAAGCGACAGCACACCTTCAGCTTGCGACGCTTTGCTAATTTGGGAATCTAGCCAGTTGTGGTGGTTGCTTCGACGCTCGATGTCGTGCATGTCGCCTTAGCTTTCTTGCCTCTTGGCTGGGGTTTGACCTCGGTCGGCGTCCAAGGTCCCTACATCGTTTGAGCCACACCAGTCATTTGAATACTGTATGCTGCGTTTGCGGGGGTGGTCGCGAACCGATGAAATGAGGCTGAGGGAGGCCTATGTGGCTGCATCCATGGACATGGTAATGGGTGGTGGGTATGTTATCCTTGGTCTGGCTTCGTTAGGTACTACAGTAGAGTGTCATAAACACAGGCCGACAGTTCAGCTCCGTCTTCTTGCGTATTTAGTTATCCTTTAAATATTGTGTCTCGTTAAATGTGTGCTATTTTCGTAAGAATAGATTGATAAAGATCATGATACTCGCTTGTGAGGGATGCTAACGCCGATAAGAGGCCATTGAGAGCCTCCTCTCGTCTTCCTGCTCCTCCCATCGTCTCTTGTCGTTGTTGTTCTTGTTATTGGAAAGCCAAAGGTCCACCGGATTCATAAGTCGTTGAGGCATGAGCCAGTCTTGTAGAACGAAAATGTAAGGAATCATGAGAAATGCAAACATTGAAAATTGCCGCACCAAAGGTTGCTTGATGCAACCACCGCTTTTCCGAAACGAACAGGAACGAATGCTAGGTCGACCTGCGGCGACGCTCTATACCTCATTCAGAACTACCAACGTATAAGAAACCTTCAAAGCCCCTTCCTTCCAGCATCTTATGCTCCAGACAGCGAAGTTGGTAACCAAAAGGCAAGAGAGTTTTGTGGCCAAACAGAGTCGCCTGCTGAATGGTCAAGTCATAAAGTCCGCTCCGGTTGGTCCTGTGCATCCCACCGAGAAGCGTCCGGCCGTGAGAAAGTCTTAAGCGAAGCCATAACGCTCAATGAAAGAGAGATAGAGGAAAAGTGATCCAAACGTATGAGTGAAAAAATAAAAGGAAATTGTCGTCCATGGAAAGGTCATAAGCTGGTTAGTAATGGTCTAAGTCGTGGCTTCGTAAATTCATGAATGGGATGTATGCGATTTTGGCTTGGGATCATCCTAATCCCGGGTGGCATGATGTCTGATCTGCTGCGTTCCGTCTCTCCTCCTCTCTTTTTTCGTTCTTCTCTTGTTGGATGTCCCAACGCGAGCGGGTATAATTTCTGGGTCTCCTCTTGTCGTGTTGCTGTGAAGCCGTTCCAAGTTTATGTGTGAAGTCCAACCCCTGATCTCCTGCTCTCCGTGGATGGGATTCGTCCGGAGGTCTCCTAAATGCACTAAGCCAATCCAATCGGGAATATTCCCTTCTGGGCAGAGCAATGTGGCCACCCTTCCCTTGATTTCCCGGCTGCGACTACCTCACTCCAGTGAGGTCGTCGAGCTGCTGCTTGAGTGGTGGCCAGACCGTTGGCTATGCCGATGGCCGTGGGAAAGTGGCTTGTTGTGTCTATGGGTCTTCCGATGCTTGCGGCTGGTCTCATCCACTGGCAGTCCCTGGACGATGCCGTTCCTGGCAAGCATACCACCATTCACGGAGAAGTTCCTGCAGACCATAAAAGCCCGCATGGCCGCGTTCTCCTGCGCAAGCATGTCCGATTCGTAGGCAAGATCGGTCTGGTACTCGCGACCATTCACATACACTAGACAGGTCCAGCCGTTACTTGTCTGAAATTGCTCGTACGAGGGGTCCCCCCATCCACGTCGCCGGCAAAGGCCTGCAGGAAGTCTCAGTTAGCCATCAGAACCGCAGACACGTCTGGGTAACCCCGCGGGGTTTGTAGACTCCTAAATCACTCGCAGACAAGGATGTGCAACGGGATGACGCGAGTGAATCTGCATGACGACCCAACGCAACCATCTCCAGCCCTACAGGGCTAGTGTTCAGCAGCACAAAGTTGCAATTGACGAACAATTGGGCTCGCAATGGCAGTGCCAGAAATCGATTCCAAACACGAATGCCATATTGACACCACCACCGTCCTGGCTGCAGGGGAAGAATGTCACCCTAACTCAGTCCTGGGTGTCCACTGTCGATACTATGATGTCTTTGCGAGTCTCTTGGGCACACACGTTTGGAGGGGTCGGAAAACCGGGGCGAGCAAAACCCAAAAATATCAATGGCAACACTCACTTTCCAAGTACTGCATGTAGAATCCTTGCGCCATGGCGATTGCCGATGTGTCAATTAAGGAGTTATTTTAAAGACGAGACCGCCCAGTATGCCCCGTTGGCAGTGATGCTGAACCAGAGAGCGAAAAGAAAGTGAGACACGCTGCTAATGACAGGGCAAAGACAGGCTTGCGGGGTGTAAGTCGGTCTCCGAGATGCACTGGAGCCCAACTCTAACGTCTGAAGAGACCGGTGAAAGTTAGGCGGTGCGCAGCAAAGCTTGTCCTACAGATAGGAAGGGTGTGTGCTGGCGTTGGTGAAGGTGAGGTTAAGGCTGACAGATACGTATGCCACGTAAGGATTCCAAGGCTTCAGGTCACAGGAGAGTTGAGCCAGCAACAGGCGAGACATTGGTGTGATTTATTGCAGAAATCAAGGGCTCGAAATGCGGGGATGTGTCAATGGCATGTCCGCCATTCCCAGAGACCGGAGAAAGGTAAGGAAATTACGGCAAGGGTGATTCGAGGACCGGGATGGAAGGGAAAATTGTGAGTTCTCTGAACGGAGTCGCGATGCGGCTCTCAGAGTGTGACCCATCTTGATGTGCTGGCGTGTGTCGTTACCAGTTGATAAAACCGCTGAGACTGGGGTCTACTCCACCCGCAACACCAAGGAGGGGTGGGAAGAACACCCTTGCCTTGGCGAAGATCTACCAGCCTCCGATAAGTATCGTCTCGCATACTGACAACATCGAGACTCTGGTCGAATCCGTACATTACATCCACTAACGCTTGCTGTTTTGTGGAGATAGGTGGCCAGATATCCGCATGCAACTTCTTCGTCCTGGCGGCCCTTCAGTAACAGCGAGAGAAGTGGGCGACATGGGGATACGTCGAGCCCTTGCTGGACGAAAGATGTACATGCCGTACATGGCACTTGCAGACTCAAGGTACATTAGGCGGCACGGTGAGGTGGCAAACTGGGAGGCTAATCTGCAAATCGAACAAGAAGAGGGACATCAAGCCAGTTCAACCACTACTTTGCCCCTGCCAGTTGACGAACCGGCACATGGTAATAGACGCATAAAGAAGCGCGCTTAGACTTTGCCGGTGTTGAGAAGCCATTGAAACAATAGCACAAGCCGACGAGCCAGACAAGCTGGGTAGGTGGAGAATGGTCCCAAGTTGTGAGGAGACAGGGCAAAGGAGCCGAGGGGACATCAGGGAAAGACAGTGTCTTGACTGCGATGCAACTTTGCAGCGTCGACAAGAGACCCCTACTAGCGGCTACTAATGCAAGTAGCGGCAGGACCATGTGTGACATTGCTGCTACTGTAGGCTGCTACTGAATACCTGAGGCCGAACAGACTCTGGCAAGAGCAATGTCTTGACGCAGACATGCATACTGGTCCAACCATGCCGCCAGCGGGGTCCGATGAAAGAGGTACTGAGGTATCAAGCGAGTGACAGTCCGTAGTAGACGGCCGTACTGTGGTATACCGCAGTTGGCAATGCGGATGTGTACCAACGATGACTGGCCC
Organism: Coniochaeta prunicola; assembly: GCA_007388105.1. Classification (NCBI taxonomy): domain Eukaryota; kingdom Fungi; phylum Ascomycota; class Sordariomycetes; order Coniochaetales; family Coniochaetaceae; genus Coniochaeta; species Coniochaeta prunicola. Next base: position 39,609 of record SMOB01000281.1, on the reverse strand, counting down.
AGGATAGCGTGACGAATCTCGTGAGACAGACTTAATGGATTCTACCCGACGTGGTGATGGCAGGTCAAGCGCCTTGGTGGAGCTGACACCGCACAGCATCCATCGACTTTTTCTGTGGACCAGCCTAACGTCGCCGGTAGCTTGGATCTGAAGGGCGATTCGCCGGCCCAGAAGAATGGTCAGCAGAAGGGTTGCTCAAGCCCAAACTCAAATTCGGTCAGCAGAAGTTGCGCTGGCAAATCAAGTCTGGGCATTAAGATTCTTGGGACGACAATGACAATCCTGAATCGTGACAGCCAGCGCTTGCCGTGGGTTGACAGGTAGAGACGATATTAACACAGTCCAGTTGGTTGGCGTAGGAGCTGGCGAGATTCAGTGTGCCACGATGGAACCTAGCCGGCGGGGGCGATAGAATATGCTAAAAATGTGGTCGACTTGTGGTGGTGGAAGCCGGGAACAAGAGATCGGAACGACTGGTCTGAGGCGGAACCACGAAGTCGGTGAACAAAAATGAGGTGCATGAACAGTCCAGTGGCTGGGACTGGGGCCAAACCCTTGCATGCCTGCAAGTTGCCCTAAAAGCCAGAGAGATCGTTCCTGAATGGACGATGGCGTGGAAGAGGCAGGCAAACTACTGTGAGCAGATGTAATTGAGCACGGTCCAAGGCCATGATACATCATGCAACGATGTGTTGGCAATGCTTCGCTTGATATTAAATCAGGAATCCGGAGCTGCTCCATGACGGTATTATGCCGCGCCCGCGATGTATGTGTCTGTATGTAGGTTGGCTTGTATCCTGTGTAGTACAGTAGACAATGTGGAATCGATTCACGTACGTACCTCTTCTCTCCTTACCACAGTACGCACCACATTACATCCATGGGCACCGGCCGAACGAGGACATCTCGAACTGATGCGGACCCGACTCGAGCGGAGCACTCAGACTACTACCACAGGTCTTAGCATGGTGGACCGTACTTATTCGATACGGACGAAAAGTGACTGGTAGGCTCTGTCGATCAGCGAACCAGTTCCTGCGGAAATTTAGGCTTTAAGCCGAGAACTCGCTAGCAGCAGCGCCGGGGAGAGTGAATTGATGGAAGTGGCAGAAGCAGGCCGAACCGCCAATAAGTGATAGCCAGGAAAAGCTGGCCGCAGACAGCGAATCGTCCGTGCTGCCATCTCTGGCCATTACTGCGGCTCGTTTTACAGGGCAACATATCGGCTCTCCAAGTGCTGCACGACTCTTGACAGATGTCTTCGCTTAATTCGCATGCTTGATGCAGGCGATGTGGATTATTAGTTGGTGGAGAAAAGAAGCTGGGAAGCGTTCGGCCTTTTTGGCTCAGAGACCTAAGAAAAGGCGGAAAGGTGGGGACCTCTTTGACCAGCAGGAGATCAGTATTATGTAAGCGAGACCTTGAGCATAGGTACCTACTCACAAGACGGAATGAGAGACGACCTCAAACTTCGAGGAAGGTGATACCTAAGGTGCCTACCTACCTTCCCAGGTGACAAGCATCCAGGTTACCTTCCGCCTGGTTGAATTTAGGCCTCTATGAACCTTCATGATCAATTTCGAGTACTGTGGCCGATGCTCAAGTTGTATCCCGGCAGCCTCTCCACGACCTTCTAAACATTGAATGTCTGGAAACAGATGCCGTCTATCATTCACAGGGCGTATCCCACGTGTATCTTGCGTCATGATTCCACAGAACTTCTCATCTGGAGTATAGGCCAATCTGTCAACGACCTCACTGCTTGATATCGGCTGCGTCAGACAGCAACTTTCTCATTCTGTGTCCCCTTAACCTCATGGCATGCGTGTATCATCCGAGCTCATCTACCTCTGCAACGTCATGCTGCAGGCCATCGGTTCGATCAGCTTCCCAGCCATTATCTCTGCTGCTACAACTTCTCTACCCTTGATACAAGAAATTTGTGATCAGCCAGTAGGAGGCAATGCGGCAGAATCCCTCCGTCGACACCGGACGAAGATAGTCCCTGAGCCTTTCCTGTCGATGGTTTGCCACGGCTTGGTCCGCATCCTAATCTCAGCCAGTTGCTTCAAAGCATGACTCGTCTCTATTCGCTACGGCGTTTCTTGCATGTTTAAATCTTCCGCAGATGTACCACGGCAGGACGTTGTACCGTGCATGTATGGCTTGCTGCCATGCAACCACTTACGACTCTCACGAACCACTTATAAACCTCAAGAGATGTCGTCTACTGACCCATATCTGCGGCCCGTTATGGGGCCTGACTGCCAGCAAAGAGGTGAACGGTCTTTGAACCTGCCGCTCCGTGGCAGTCAACATGCGAAGGCCGAGTCCCTCCTAGGCTCCGCCACGTGAAGTGTATCGCCGAGAGCCATCTGTGCAAGGCAGGTCGACGGGTAGAAGGAAGGAACACCCTCATATTCACCTTGCATGAACAGCGAATGACACATCGATTCTACAAGGACTCTGCAAGAATTCTGCAAGAACTCCATCACTGATGAGGCCGAAGTGTGCCTGTGAATCGTACTATGACGGGCATGGGACGGTGACCCCTTCCGGGTTCGAACAATGTTGCAGACCGAAAAATGGAGTTAACTTCCCGGTGGCGTTTGCATTAAGGAGGCAAGATAGACATGCGAGAGTTGAAGTCGCCACAGTCACCTCGACCAGCACATCTGGAGCCCGTAGCTCATTGGATTGGTTTAGGGGTACACATGCTCTACAAAGTGCGTCTTGCTGATAGATAGCCGTGGCGTCATGGGCGGCCGCGTGTTATGTATTAGCATCGCCCATGTCGGGTCTAGATTCCTGTCCAGATGGACGAATGCGTACATGCACCTGTCCGGCGCCTTGCTTCACTTACTCAACCCGGGCAACGACCAGACCTGAGCGCAGACCACGCTGCTCGACATGCTAGGTCAAGTCAGGCTCGCATCCATTGTTACGTTATCGCGAACCTTTCTATTTTTACGTGTAGTATGCATGTGTGTCTGCTGTAGGATAGTATCAGAAGGGTTTAGCCGAGGATTGGTGCCGACACATCACCACTCCTGCTGGTTAATCTCTGTTCGAACTGGGAGGACTCTGAGCTGGCAAAGCATGGCCCTAAGGCAAGCGAGAACAGAAGTCTCGGGGTCGTCTCAGGATCTTCCGAAAGTGCACCTCTTTCAAGCATTACGCAGCCACGAAGCCTGGTGGACTTGGGTCCGGACATGTTTAGCCCGCAGCTGTATATCCACTACCCAAGTGTGTCCGTCACATCACTCCGCCGCCGGTTCGAATCCCGGTGTTGTCAATCTCTTGTCTCGGCACTCAGAATCTGAAAGCACCAGACAAGCGACATGGAGCACCCATAAACATTAGATGAGCACCAATGGTGAATTGCTTTTGGGAAAGATAGTAAGTCATATGTTATTGGAATGATGGTTGCTTATAAGATATAAGTCGCTGATGGTTCAAAAGCCTTGCTTCTGCAAGAAGTAGTGTCTGATGCCGTCCACGCTCTTCTTTGGAAGGGCGTATACGGGATGGATCGGCGCAACACGATCACTCTCTTCGAAGATCTGAATCTCATCGATATACGGCGATACAGTCCAGCCGTCAGCCCCCGGGTCCTCCACGGGAACCCGCCGCCACTGGTGCTGGGCAGAACTCAGGCCAGAAAGAACATAGCACGAGTGGTATGGATCCGAGCTCCTGAAAATGGATTAACTCAAGTCTGCTCCTCCTTGGTCTTTCGCTGTTACGCATGAGAAGGCACAGAAGGTAAAGAAAATGGTTGATAACTTACTTTCCAGGCTTGTCTCTAAGGCCTCCCCGTCTCGGTAGGTCCTGACAACAGCAGAGAATGTAGCGGATCAACCCTTCTCTGCTGAACAGGCTACTCGAAGGAGCGGGTAGATTGTTTTTAGGCAGAGTTTCTTCCGCTGAGCTCCTAGAGCCGTTCAAGCAGGCTTCAATGAGCGGCCAGCACCCGCCTACCCAATGGCTGTAACAGCCGTCAACGAGCTTGTTGGTACGCCCCGAGAAGCCACCCTCAGGCGCATACTGTCGCGACGACAACCAGGATACGAGTCGTGGAACGTCGAGATATTTTGGGATGATGCGCTCAGGAGCATCGAGTATACACAGACAACCCAAGGCACAAAACGCATAAGCACCATGTGCTTCGGTATCTGGCTGCCCTGACATTCCTCCTTCGAATGTTTGACCTGCGAAAGCATCAGCCATGTAAATCAAAGCCAGAAGAAACGAAACGACCCACATCGCTTAACATATTCGGCCAGGTCGGTGAAGAGAGTCTTAGAGTCATCACCCGACCATGCAGGCGATTCAGGGGTTAGATTTAGTGGTAAGTTGAGCAAGGTGATGATAACAGCCGCGCAGTACGCGCCCCTAGAACGAACGGTTAGACAACTGAAAAAATGAGTACCAAATGTGGTAGGCAGTCTCTAGCATACCTTATGTCCTCTTCTCCCCCCACTGCGACCTGAAAGCCACCATCCGGCTGTTTGAGGCTGCACAACCACCTCCACATAGCCCTCCGATCTATGACTTCGTACGCCTCCTTGCCACCGACCAAAGCTAGAGCCAAGACAACAGCATACGTCGTCGCTAGATGCGACGTCTGTCCGCACCCACCGCCAAAGCCGCCGTAGTCGTTCTGCATGCTCCTCGCCGTTGCCACGAGCCTCTCCCGGTACGAAGACACATCCTCACCAAGGATAGTAAGCGCCGATAGGCACCAGTACAGGTACCACGGCCGGCTCGCGTCTGCAGGAACGAAGCGGTCGGGATATTTGCCAAGACCCTTGTGGAGGAAGGCCTTGTGCGTTTCCCTCTTTAGCAGCGCCACGCCGTGAATATTGTACACCGAGTGCTCATCTTTGGCAGTGAGGTACTCGAGACAATCTTGGACAACCTCATTCTGCTTGTAAGAGGTTTCCGTCTCCAGACTGTCAACGACTGGGGGCGCGTAGCTGAACAGATCCGGGATCTGGGGCGCCATGGCGGGTGATGATAGCGTTGTCGAGAAGTCGTGCACAAACTCCTCGTCCACGTCTGTCTCCGTCATGCGAGAAGAAGCAGAGTCTGCCATTTCCCTCTTTTTGAATATGACCTGGGGACGACTTCTTTTTATTCTCTTCGGCTTTGTTCGTGACGTTTGTTTCATGGCATAAATCAGGAATGTTTCTGGGGATATCTGCCGAGTCCGTCGGCGCGATCAGAGGGGACAATATGTGCAACCATTGCCAGATGGTATTGTTCTAGTTTAGAGGTATGTGATACCGATAAATCATAGTCAAAACAGACGGCTGGTTGCTTGTGTTGGCTTCATTGAAGCGACCACATTTCTTCACATTGAGGTCGCCTTCGGTCAAACCAGCCAGCTGCTGGTGGCTCTGACAGCTGCCAGGCGTCGGACCTCTGAATTGCACAAACCTGACAACTCCGCCAAGATGGAATGCTCATTCCCATGAAGCAGACCTCGCTTTTCATTTTCTCCCAGCAACGAAGACCTGAAGACCTGAAGACCTCCAGAGCTAAGATGCTAAGGCATATCCTCAACACGTGGTAACCGGGCAAGGTCGACGAGAGCTACTGGCCAGCACACTCCGAATACGCACCTCCCTGTTCCTGCACAAAACATGTGCATATCCATTGCCCTGCGATCCATGGAAAAGGATGAGAGGCGCAGTCTCGCCAGATTCTGCGGCCTGCTCTTCTGAGACGCTTGCTAGATAGATCTGAAGACCTGTGAATAGGGGTTTGGGATCAACAAGGCAGCTATCCTCAGCGTCCAGGATCGAGAGTACATTATCTATACGTGATAGCGGAGAGTACCTTAGGAAGGTTCCATTGGCCAGGCTTTAAACCGCACCTACCTAAGTCACTTATATGAACCATCCCAAGACCTGCATCTCGTAACCTTTTTGAAGTAAGCATCCTTGTATACCTACAGACGAGGGGGAGTCAAATCATGAGGCGGCGAGGGAGTCTGAGTGTCGTCTACCAATGGCTTTGCCTTTACATAACGACAGAATCTTCCGACGCTCTGGGACTCAGCTGATTGCCAGAGTGTATCAATGGCAGTGTGTAGCATTGCAGCTTCTAAGAGAAAAGAAGCTTTGACCAGGTGACGCCCGCCGTCATCCCATAACCCCGCCAATGTTTAGGGGTCCAACCCCACTTCAACTTCTGACCCCAGCTCAACTGTCCGTGTAACTGCTGCTGGAAGCTAGTCTTGATCGGAACACAATATGTCTCAGATCATCAAGTGCACGTTGCTGCAGCTGGCTACACAACGATACGCAATCACAAAGAAAGAAGGATAGATCCTCACGATCTCAGTCCCTTCTCTCCGATGATGGACCATTGAGGGGTTAGAAACACCCGGCCCGGGCACTGGGCGGGGTGGGGTGTCGCGGCTTGGATTGGGTAAGGTGAACTGGGTTGGCAACTGCTAGGATACGTGAGACGATGCACATTTGAAGCCCGTCATTTATTAATTGACTTTGATATGGACGTTCTGTCATGCCAGCACTATCAGAGCGCACCACTTAGAACAGAGCTTGCACGACTGCAACACGGGATGCCGCCACTTATGCTGCATCTCCGGACAGTCCCGGCCACTGCGTTGATACGCCGATTACTCGTCGCAGTCACATTCAATATCGCCCTGCTGACGCTACGGTTCGAGCTAGCCAGTTGCAGCTCTCCCTCCATGATCTGCCACTCGTGCAGCAGCATCGCTCACCGTTTGGCAGGAATGGTTATGCGTGACGTGCATCTGCTTGTGGCGAACGAGGACGACCTCCTCAGGACGCTGCATCGAGCGCAAGCTCCAGCTGCATTCTGTGCATTGAGACTCAGAACCATTCCCGGTTTTGCCATGCCCTCAGAGGCAGGTCTGTGGTATGTGAGAGGTAAACGAAACACCACGACACGTTGGCAGCGTGACAACAGACATTCGCAAACGATTCAGTTCCACAACCTCAACACACATGAAGTGACATATAAGGGTTGGTCTCATTCAACCGCCCGCCGCAGAAAAGGTGCAATATGTTTCAGTCTGAGCCTGCATCCTGCTCCGCGTGGGTAACGCCCGTAGGGCATCGTTAGGTCTTATGACGTCGGGGGTGGGCACTGATCTATGATCACGTCTGGTTCAGGATACCGTGTCGAAAACATTCCATCTCAACAGCCGTCTTCGTCGAGACCCATTATCCTCTTTTGTCGAACAGGCGTTTCTATCCCAGCACCTGGCCTATTCCAACTGTTGGAAATATGTTCTTAGGCCAGGATTTCTTTAAGAGGAGACATGTTTTCGAAAGTTGTGGGGCTCCCCTGATTCGTCAACGCTCCAAGCACTGTGAGCCTCAAGAACAAGGGGTGCTTTCTACAGGGACATGCGCCCTAAGCGGGCGCCACGTCGCGACGTTACCGCACGCGAACTCCACCAAGAAAATGCTAGTGAAGAGCGAAAAAGACCCGAGGGAAGATCCGAAGCGTATTTCCTGTCGTACGTACAATCCACTCGGCGGTCGTCTGAGATAGCAAAGAGCGGACATCACGCTCAACGATAATTGTCTGGGTGAACTTTAATGAAATAGCGGACGCGGAATGAGGGAAGCATACCTTACCCAGCCAGCCCGTCATGTACGATGACTACGAGCCGTCTGCGAAGCAAGGGATCCGGCCAGCTTCAAGTAGGGTGTTACTAAGCGCAATATGGCGCAAGCGACTCCCAACATTGCAGTACGTATGCTAACCTCGTGATCCAAATCAGGCTTGGCACGAGAGGTTGGGGCAAGATTAGGTGCACGAATTGCAGCTTGACTGCGGCACCTTTGGTTGAAAGGTACGTACCTGAACCGTGCTAGGACGGCTGGAGTCGGACAGTGCCAGAGCAAATGGGCCCGCTATTGGTCTGGACCATCCCCGCCCCTCCATCGAGCCGCCCCACGTTGTTGCATGGCCCGAAGCGCTCCTCGTCGGCCTCATTGGCCAGACAGGGGAAGACAAGATGCACGTCGGGGCTGGGACTCGCTGCAGTCTTCACCGCCAGTTGAGTGAGATGCGGCAACTCACTAAGAGGCGACGGCAGAGGGCAGAACTATCACACGCAGTAGGGCCCGCACACTGACCGGGACTGCACTCCAGACAGGCCTTCACTGCTTCACTCCCCTCTCCTCCTCCTTCCCTCCAGCAAGCTGGAGATCCTCTCTCCTCTCGCCAAGCGAGCGTCTCCCACTCTAGACTTCTCCTCTCCCACTCGAGGTTTGGCGTGGTTTTCCGTTTCCTTCCAACTATCGCACCAAAAACCACCCCAGACTCTACACTAACCTACCTAACGCCATGCCTTCTTTCTCCCGCTGAGGCACTCACCGTTCCCCTCGAGATCCCTCAGAAAAGAGCGGTGTCGTTTGACTGGAGCTTCCATCTCCATACAATACTATCGAATACCCTCCAATCCCTTTAGCCTCTCCCTCCCCTTTCTGATTCCTTCCCGACCTTGTCAACATGACCTACAACTTCAACTCGTCCGGTGGGCAGGCTGCGTTGATGGAACAGCTTGGCTACGACCAACAGGAACGCTACCCGTACACGACTGCTCCGTCGCAGGACAACGTCCCTTCAACCTCGTCCGCTCTCACCACGATGTCTCAGGGAAGCCGCCAGAGTTTGAGCCTGAGTCCGGGCACAACGTGGTTGCCGCTCGATATGTCAGGCACCGTAGGCGCACCGACATCAATTCACTCACCCAATACGGGAAGTGTTACTGCATCCACTCCTGAGGATCTTCAGAACGCGCAATCGCCGAGCCAACAGAGCGCTGCTTCGAGTCCGTTGCAACAGCAGCAGCCGTCACCGTTCCAGGCTGCTACGGCTCACCCGAATCCCGCGTCCTTCCTGAGCGGTTGGTCTCTACAACAGCATCAGCAATCGCAACAGCAGGCGGTGATGGATCTCTCGCAGTACATGGGAGACTCGGCGTTGATTAGCTTCAATCCCTACGCGGCAAATTTCCAACCCACAAGCCTCGATTTCATGCCAACTACCCAGGTGCCCCTCGAGTCAGGGATGCAAATGGGCCCGACTTTCAATACCATGTCGAACTCGATTTCCCCTGTCGACGAAAATAGCCCGGCTATGCAGTGGGGTATGGGTATGATGAACTGGCAAGACGTGGAAGCAGCCATGAACTTTCCGACCGACGGCCTTCCCCGCATAAGAAGTTCGCCCAGCAATTCCCCTACCGGGACATATCTCGAGGTGGTATCTCTCGGATCTGGAAGCGAAAGTGGGTGGAACACCGTCGATGTATATCACGGCTTCGATTCGTACCAGCAGCAGCAGGCGCAAAATGCCGCCATCTTCAATCCCGGTCAGACATTGCATCTAAGAACAAACTCAGACTCGTCACAGTCTGACGGTAATTCCCTCGAGTTTGGTAGCTACGAGGAAGTCTCGTTTCCTTACTCGCCCTTCTCACCGAACTCAGACACCTATGTTGATCCCGCTGGCGATCACCGCCATTGCTTCCCTGGCGAGAACCACCATCACTCACACGAGGTCATCAGCCCCGCTGCTGTAGTTGCTCCAATGCCCATCAAGGCTACACCATCGAGTAGACCAACGCCTGCAAGTGGCTCTGGCTCGACATCGCCGCCCGCGCGGAGAAACTCGGGTCCACGCAAGAGTCCAACTGCCAAGGCTACGAAGGCTGTTATCCGCAGGACTACCGCCAGCAACAAGAAGGACATCACAGGGGAGAAGAAGGTCGGAAGGCGCAAGGGCCCTCTGAGACCGGAGCAACGCAAGCAGGCTAGCGAAATCAGGAAACTGCGTGCCTGCCTCAGGTGCAAGTTCCTCAAGAAGACGTGCGACAAAGGAGAGCCTTGTGCCGGATGCCAGCCCTCGCATGCGCGCCTGTGGCAGGTTCCCTGCACCCGTATCGACATCAAAGACATCGGCTACTTCATGAAGGATTGGAAGGCTGACTATGAACGCCACCTGGGCCGCGGCATGTCCGTCTACAATGTGAAGGGTTTCGCTCAGAAGGAGACCCTTATGTGGGTGACTCATGGGTATGGCTTCTGCCTTCCCATCATGGTTCGCGAGGTATTTGTGGCGGATGACAGCTGCTTCCAGGTTGACTGGGTTGAGTCTCATCTTTCGGATCAAGACCCCATCGACTTTGAGATCCGAACCGAGCGTCTCGACGTGGGTCAAGAGGGCGTCTCCCACGAGGCCCTTTCCGAGTACCTCGACAAGCACATCGACGGCAACTTCGAGGACTTCGTCGATGACCATTTCGATGGCACGCCGTTCATCACCGAGATCTTCAAGACTGCGCACCGTTACTACGTCAAGGAGAAGTCCAGTGTCATCCGTAAAGCGCTGAAGCTTGTGTTGGCGTACAATCTCACCCTACATATCACACTGGTCGAGCAAGAAGGGTCTGAGCCGAACTTGGATGGCGCGATTGATGACGAGGACTCCAAGTACTACGGCAAGGTCGTGGCCCCAGTCATGATCAACTTCCAGATCAAGTGCGCCATGGCCGACATGTGGCGCGAACTCCAAAAGGAGATCCTGGAGGAGCTTTCGGCCCTTTACTCCAGCGTCTATAGCGGAGATCGCCTGAAGAACTGGCCCACCATCTTCATGCTTGCCTCAATTCTGCTGGCCGTCTGGGAAGAGATGCAATTCGACTGTCACTACAGAGTTCCTGACCCGGCGGCTGTCAACAAGTTTTGCAATGACATGGAGACGACCCCCGTCGGCGTCATCGTTGGGCTCTTCCACGCGATTTCACAGAAGCTCCCGGCCTTCAGCGAGTGGGACACACGCAGGCATGGCCAGCTCCTCAACAACAACACCGCAGTTTGCGAGGCAATGACCGAAGTCAAGGAACATGTTGTCAAGCATGGTACGTTACCTCATATGGAACATAGCCCGTCTGTCACGACTCCGCTAACCGAGGATACAGAGGCATACTTAAGAACGAGACAGGCGACCAAGTTCGATCGATATGATTTCGACTCATTGTCGAATAAGTTCCTATCGAAGTTGGTTATTCGTGCCAACTAGGCACTTGTGTTGTCTACTCTTCGCTTCTATGTTCAAGTACATGTTTCGCCTACAAGCTGACAGCCCGGGTTGCGCCACTCTTGTCTATGCCGCAGTTTTGTTGTGCTTAACAACTTCACGGTTGCCGCTATCGTCTACAGTTTTGAATTGAGCAAACGGCTGGAACTTCAGCACAACGAGAATGCGGTATGGATGGCGGCGACAATGGTCGGCTCCAGTCAAGGCACTCATACTAAGAGATATCCAGATGTGGGATTTCGCCCATCTGTTTCATTTGTTACAAAACCTTTCCTTGGTTATCATGGAGCGACGGCGTTTTACTTTACTTTACACGCATCTTCGACTTAAACACCACACGCGAATCCGACCTACGCACTTTCACTACTTCACCCTTCCTTTCCGGGCTGGTCACCGCCATGCAATGATAAGGGACGAATGACTGAACGTCTTTACGACGAAAAGCATTTTATGATGACCTGGTTGTTTTTTTTTCCTTTTAACACACTTTACGATTTTCAATGAAGTGTATGACCGGGCAAGCGGAACTGAAACAGGACGCGCACTTATCGAGAACAGTGGCACGAATTGGAATGAAGGAGACGCTCTGGAGGGACAACATAAGCATATAGAGTATATGCATAGCATTGCGGCGTACTTTCTTGATTGGCTGTTGTGAGCAAGCCTTTCAATGACGGGAGAGATGTTCGATGGTATGTACCGTTTGACGGTGGCATGTACCTAGAGCAGTGGATGAGCATGATGACCGGACCTTTCGGGATGCGGGATGAAGCTCGGTTTAAGTCCAGTAGGGACCACTTCGTGGGACTTTGAGCCTGATGTAGCTTCGTTGGAATATAAGAAGAGGTTACTCGCTCCCGCAGCTTTCGTGACTGTATTAAAGCTGGCCACAGTTCGAAAATGGTGAGAACGGCCCTTATGCCCCGAGTCAGGATGTAGATGCTCAGGCACGATGTTCAAAAGCGAGCAAGGATGGCGTGGAGTGTCGACATGAGTCTGCTGTGCTATCGGCTGAAGACGCAAGAAAACTTCCGTCAGAAGGTGAATCTGCGTTTCCCATCTGATAAGAAGAGGTTGCATGATGGCGCTTAATCAGCTCAGATGAGGCACCCAGTAAATTATCGCACCTGCGCACCTCCGTGGAGGTGAACGGATCATACCAAGTTTAACACGGTGGTGCTTTATCGGGAAGCCGCTTGCTGCACGTCCTCAACGATGACGTCGGCGTGATCCGAGCGCCAAAAACGCGGGGTTCTCAAGTGAAAGGCCGATCTCGGCGATGCCGTAATGACACGAATCGTACTGGATAAGGCCCTTCAGAAAAGTGAAGTTTACCGTATTATGTTCAAGACTATCGTATGTAGTTGGCATCCAAATGAATGCGATATATCTCAGTATCAGACAGCCTGGTGATCACCGAACATCACACCCTCTTGGGCTGGCAAGCTGGGGAAAGGTCGGTGGGTCATGCTTGGCTTAGTGGTACGTGCTACGAAGTACTGATAAGCGGAGGCTGCAATGGACAGGGCAGATTTCGCCGCCGTCCCTGATTGTCCCGAAACTGGTTCTAGGGTGACCGAATCCCACGCTTCGTCCGATAGCAGCTGCTTCCATTTCTTCTGCACGTGCGCTGAAGATGCATGAATTTTGAGACAGTCTTTCCCATTTCGCCCTGGTGACACAGGCTGTTTGAGACGGAGGTTCTGTCTAAACCGCGGGCAGCGACTACCTTGTGGCGCGAAGGGCGACGGGAGCCTAGGCTTTGGAATGGAGTACACAGGTAAGATCCACTTCTACCGTTCTGGGGGTAGCCTTACGCCTTCGGTTTAGCTTGGAGTACCTCTATGGTAGAACCGTAGAGGATGCGGAAGAAGAACATGAGAATATAAACGCAGTTGTCAAACTTCAAAAATTCGAGCATCAAAAGCTTTAGGATATCAGAGTTTTCCAAGGCAATGTTTGCTTAGTACCTGGATTAACTTCCAATAACTGGACAGCCTCGTAAGTACCTGCCGATTCTCGCGCCTTCCGCCTAGTTCGAAGTTGCCTTGCTGATGAATCACTTCCCAAGCCGGGAAGGGAAAGAGTGGGGCGTGAGCCAGATCATCGGCACGTCATTCGCCAGCCGGACTCGCCATTCACTTACAACTGCGCCTCCCAGCCTCAGAACCGACCCCTCACCTTCACCTCTCTCTCTAAGCGCCTATTTAACCTTTCGCTCGTCTCCATCTTCCACCCTACAACTTCTTCTCCTTCCATCTCACCACATTTGTCTCACGTCTCGTCATTTCGAGCCTCGAACGAACCACTATCATAACACATCAACACCATCAAGACCTCGTCTACAACATCCATCCATCATGCAGATCTTCGTCAAGACCCTGACTGGCAAGACCATCACCCTCGAGGTCGAGTCCTCTGATACCATCGACAACGTCAAGTCGAAGATTCAGGACAAGGAGGGCATTCCCCCAGACCAACAGCGCTTAATCTTCGCTGGAAAGCAGCTCGAAGACGGCCGAACTCTGTCCGACTACAATATCCAGAAGGAGTCCACCCTTCACCTTGTCCTCCGTCTCCGTGGCGGTATGCAAATCTTCGTCAAGACTCTCACTGGCAAGACTATCACTCTGGAGGTCGAGTCATCCGATACCATCGACAATGTTAAGTCGAAGATCCAAGATAAGGAGGGCATTCCTCCTGATCAGCAGCGCTTGATCTTTGCTGGCAAGCAGCTCGAGGATGGCCGCACCTTGTCTGATTACAACATTCAGAAGGAGTCCACCCTTCACCTGGTCCTTCGTCTTCGCGGAGGCATGCAAATCTTCGTCAAGACTCTCACGGGAAAGACTATCACGCTGGAGGTTGAGTCCTCGGACACGATTGACAACGTAAAGTCGAAGATCCAAGACAAGGAGGGTATCCCTCCTGACCAACAGCGTCTCATCTTCGCCGGAAAGCAGCTAGAGGATGGTCGGACTCTTTCCGACTACAACATTCAGAAGGAGAGCACTCTCCACCTGGTTCTCCGTCTGCGTGGTGGTATGCAGATCTTCGTTAAGACCTTGACGGGAAAGACGATTACGCTGGAAGTAGAATCCTCGGACACGATTGACAACGTCAAGTCCAAGATTCAGGACAAGGAGGGTATCCCACCAGACCAGCAGCGCCTGATCTTTGCTGGCAAGCAATTGGAAGATGGCCGGACGCTCTCGGACTACAATATCCAGAAGGAGAGCACCCTGCACTTGGTGCTGCGTCTTCGTGGTGGCCAGTAAGCGGTGGAACGCCGACGGTGTGCCCGTCCGATGTAAATGATGAATTTGTTTTCTAGCGTCATGGTCATGAATGGGATTAAGGGAATGTGCGCTGAGCACATCATGGTATCGGGGGGATTACCTTAGCTTCATTGGCAGCGTCTGATATGACGCCAGCCCGCAATAGACTCACATTTTGATGTCTACACCATTGCTTCCATCTTTTCATTAGTGATCATTGTAATCCATGGTTATACAGTTGTGCCACTGAATGCTTGCTTGCCTCGCCACGACTCGATATTGTAGGTAGCTACGTAAGCAAAGCGGCGTGTGTTCCGTATCTCCACCCGTCAAGCACTGCGATGTGGAGTGTTCCATCCCATTCCAAGCCCGTTGGATCTTTGATGACCATCTTGCCTTCTCTCACCTGCATTTATTTCCCCAAGTAAATTCCAACTGGGCTACCAGTGAGGGAAGCGATGAGGCGAGCACAAGACCGTCAGAATTACCAAGATATCGAAATATTGTTGCCTCCCTGACATTCTGACTTGCGATAAACCGCCACAGTCATTCACACTCCTAACCGCTAACCTCAGTGCTGTTGCCTCAACCCGCTTCTTAGCGAGCAGAGCATACCCGCACGAGGTGCTATGCCTTCGTACAACTACCATCTAAAATTCGAACTCTACCCGGTAGCCGATCCGTCTCTAAAGCCGACACACGACACAAGCACCGTCTGGGTGCCCTCACAAGGCTCGAGCATCTTCGACAACCTGCCCTCTCACCCGCGAAGACGTCAGGCACAGACAAAGTCCACACACACCGAGCCGCAAGACCACTCACTTCCTCGGGTGCTCGACCTTTCAATCCCAACCGCCAGCTCGTCTGCTACCCCTCCATCGCCCGATCAACTAGATAATCTTACCGAGCGGAGCAACATCGTCCACTTAACGGAGCGACAGTGGCGCGCGCGCAAGGAGAGCTTCCCACCTCCAGGATTTGCCGTCGGGCTCGGTCCACGTACGGCCGCACGAGACTGGAGGTTCGGCCGCCTAAGCGTGGAGAGCTTCGACATGGGCGACAACGCCGCACAGCACAAGAACGGAGACGGGCACGCAGCCGCCGCTCCCGCAGCAGTGCCGGCCGCGAGTCTCGGTCCGACGTTTGGCGGGCCTGGTCAGGCGACTAAGGGGAAGTATGTCCCGCTCGAGACAAAGAATACGGAGGTTGGATGGGGGATAGTGCACCTCTACCGCGAGAGCGAGGGGTCCAGCTCTTCCGGTTACGACGTGCATGGGAAGGCTACGATGACGAAGGGAGAGGAGGGGGAGAGCAGCGAGGAGGCTGCTGCCGATGACGGCGACGACGGGACGATTCTGTGTATACCTGCTGTGCCGAGCTATCTGTCGCCGAGCGACTTCTTGGGGTTCGTCGGAGAGAAATGGAGGGGGGACGTCAGTCATTACAGGATGGTCATGACGAGCCGCATGAATCGATATATGGTGCTGATGAAGTTTCGGGACAAGTGGCGGGCGCAGGACTGGAGGAAGGAGTTCGATGGGAAGGTGTTCAATAGTATGGAGGTATGTCTTGCCCTGCTCTGGATGTTCGTGTTTCATACGTGCTAACAACAAGGCTGATTGTAGCCCGAGATATGCCATGTGACATTCATCAAGTCCATTACCTTCGAGACGCCGAACCAGCCGAAGAACAGCAAGTCCTTGAACAAACCAGACGCTTTTGGGGCGTCGTCCTCCGCAGTGGTCAACTCCCTCAAGCCATTTCCACCACCGACACCGAACCTCATCGAGCTACCGACCTGTCCGGTGTGTCTAGAGCGCATGGACGACACGACGGGCCTGATGACCATCCTCTGCCAGCACGTCTTCCACTGCACCTGCCTACAGACGTGGAAGGGATCGGGCTGCCCGGTCTGCCGCGCAACGAACCCTTCCCTCCTCTCGTCGTCGGACAAGGACAACCAGAACCCGTACGACCCGGACAACCCCTACGCGCGGCCGTTCGGGCACGGGGTGTCGAACCTCTGCTCGGTCTGCGACTGCGCGGACGACCTCTGGATCTGTCTCATCTGCGGCAACGTCGGGTGCGGGCGGTACAAGGGCGGGCACGCCAAGGAGCACTGGAAGGACACGGCGCACAGCTTCAGCCTGGAGCTGGAGACGCAGCACGTGTGGGACTACGCGGGCGACTGCTGGGTGCACCGCCTGATCCGGGATAAGGGGGACGGAAAGGTGGTTGAGCTGCCGGCCAACGAGCGCCCGACTGGAGGGAACAGACAGAGTGGCGGTGAGCAAAACGGGGAGAGCGAGAGGGGGGATGAGGACGTGGTGCCGAGGGCGAAGCTGGATAGCATCGGGATGGAGTACACGCACTTGCTTACCAGCCAGCTTGAGAGCCAGAGGGTCTACTTTGAGGAGATGGTCAGCAAGGCTGCCGATAAAGCTGCCAAGGCTGCTGCGGCGGCGGAGGGGGCGGAGAGAGTCGCGAAAGAGGCGGTGGCGGAGTTGAAGACGTTGAGGGCGGAGTATAAAGGCCTGAAGGAGGAGACGCTCCCGGCGCTCGAGAAGGAGCTTGCTAGGGAGAGGGTCAGGGCGAACAAGAGCACGGAGCTGGCAAGGAGCCTGGGGAAGTCACTGCAGGAGGAGAAGAAGGTGGGCGAGGGCTTGATGGAGAGGATAGGACATATCAATAAGGAGATGGAGGGGCTGAGGAAGCAGGTGGAGGAGCTGAAGGGAGAGAATGAGGAGCTCAAGGAGACAAACCGGGACCTGACCATGTTCATCAGCGGGCAGGAGAAGCTGAAGGAATTGGAGAACGAGGGCAAGGTTGGGGCTGGGGAGCTGGAGGAGGGCAGTGTTAGTCTGCCGGAGGAGAAGAGAAAGAAGGGCAAGGGGAAGGGCAAGAGGTGATGATGGTGATGCTGTGCCATCCTGGCTCTGTTACTGGTCATGGAACATAGATTTGATTTCGTATTGATACAGCATGCGGTAGAGAGCATCGCCTGCCGGCATAGATACAGCGAGTGAGAAATCTGACAATGATCTTCAATTCCAAGTTGACATGCTCTCGTAGCTTTGGTGTCGCAATCATACGTGCACTACGGTGCTCTCTACAGTTGTGGCATGATTCTGAGACGACAAGAGACGAAACAACGATAGAAACAGAAACATCATGATCGTAGCCCAATTTCGAGGTGAAGGCTGGCATGTTGTTGATTCATCTCCAAGACATAGCGTCGCCGGAACGTGTTCCGTGGCAGCGACAGAGACTGAGGGGTTACCTAAAACTGCCCCTCTATCCCGTATTTCTTACTATGTAATTATCTCGAGCTCCAACCCCTGTCACTGCAGAGTGCAGACCAACTAACCAACCAACCAACCAGCATGTCCCGCAGTCAGTCGAACAAGTACGAACCAGTCGGCTCCGCGGATGGAAAAGGATGACATCGTGTGCCTGTTTTCCTGGATTGCCTCGCTTTTTCCTTTGCTATCTGAACTGCCCAAGTCAATCTCTATCTCTTTATCCGTATTTCCTAGAAAGTCATCGAAGAACCTAGACATTAACCATGTCAACGTCCCAACTCTGAAGCTCTACCATCACATCAGACAGAAACTCTTGCCGCCAGCTCCACTTATCATCTTCATATCGGCTCAAACCCAATTCTACACAGCTCGTAGCCGACAGCGCTCTTTTGCCAAAGTCGTAAGACTGCTGCTGCTGGACGTTCCGTCGACAGCATGGCTTCCAGCCAGAACCACGTCCCCGACACGGGCGTGGCTCCTCAGGATGCTCGCCATCCATCCAAACACAAGGAGCTCTATCCCATGAGCAATTGGAAATACGACTCCTTCCTCTGGGTCATGTCCATCCTCGCCGACCTCTTCTTCCGCGAAGTCCACCCCCGAGGCTCTTGGAAGGTGCCGCGACACGGTCCCGTGCTGTTCGTTGCCGCTCCGCACAACAATCAGGTACGCAGACTTTTCTATGCTCCCCATGGCCGTGGTTGCATCCGAAGGCTATCACATGTCACTAACAACGGGGTGTTTGCTTTGACAGTTCGTCGACGCTCTGATCTTACAGCGCACTCTCCGAAACGAAGCGAAGCGTCGCGTGTCGCTCCTCATCGCACAAAAGTCAGTCCACGGCTTCATCGGATGGGCCTCTCGACAGGTCGGCTCCGTTCCGGTCGGCCGGGCGCAGGACTCGGCTAAGCCGGGCAAGGGCACTATCTACCTGCCGGACCCCGTCAACGATCCCGCCCGCATCCGCGGCATCGGCACAGATTTCGAGAAGCAAGGCGAGGTCAGCGGCATGATATTCCTGCCTTCCACCAAGGGCAAGACAGGCTTGAGCGTCGACATTGCCGAGGTTGTCGGCCGGGAGGAGATCCGCCTCAAGCGACCCATCAAGGACAAGATAGCACTTTTCCAGCTCACCGGCCGGGACGATATCGACGAGAAGGGAAATTTTCAGAACAAGCAGCTTACGGGTTGCGCCGAGGGCTTCAAGGGAACCAAGTACAAGATCGCGCCCCACATCGACCAGACCAAGGTATACCAGGCCGTCTTTGACCGGCTGAAGTCAGGTGGATGTGTGGGCATCTTTCCCGAAGGCGGCAGCCATGACCGGACGGAGCTTCTTCCGCTCAAGGCCGGTGTCGCCATCATGGCTCTCGGCACGCTCGCCGATGCGCCAGATTGCGGGCTCAAGATCGTCCCGGTCGGCATGAACTATTTCCACGCGCACAAGTTCAGGTCACGGGCCGTGGTGGAGTTCGGCACTCCATTTGAGATCCCGCCCAAGCTCGTCGAGGCCTACACGCACGGTCAGAGGCGAGAGGCTATCGGCCAAACCCTCGATATGGTGTACCAGGCACTCAGCGCGGTCATCGTCTCGACTCCTGATTACGATACTCTTATGGTCATCCAAGCCGCTCGTCGCCTCTACAACCCGACCGGGAAGAAACTACCCCTTCCTGTTGTGGTGGAGCTGAACAGACGACTCGCCCTCGGCTACGAAAAGTACAAGGACGACGAGCGGATCGTGAAGCTGCGGAAATCGGTGAAGGACTACAACACGCAGCTACGCTACCTCAACATCCGTGATCACCAGGTCCAGTACGCGAGAATGTCGTGGCCCAAGGTCGTAGTTACCTTCTTCTACCGGCTCGGCAAGCTCCTCCTGCTCTCGGCCGGCGTGCTCCCCGGCCTCGTCCTCTTTGCGCCCGTGTTCATCGCGACCAAGATCATCAGCAGGCAGAAGGCTAAGAGCGCGCTTGCGGCATCGTCGGTCAAGATCCAGGGCAAGGATGTCATGGCCACGTGGAAGCTACTGGTGTCTATGGCTTTCGCTCCGGTGCTGTACAACTTCTACACCTCCCTACTCGCCTACAAGGTCTACCAAGACCGTCTGTGGGGTCACGTGCCGAACTGGGTGCCCATCTGGGCCGTCTTCCTGGCCGGCTGGATCTTCTTCCCGGCCATCACCTACGCGGCTCTCCGCTTCGGCGAGGTGGGCATGGACATCGTCAAGTCCCTGCGGCCGCTGATCCTCTGCATCAACCCGTCGTCGAGCTACAACATCGAGCAGCTCCGCGAGCGGCGGGCCAAGCTCAGCGCCGAGGTGACCGAGGTCATCAACACGCTGGGGCCCGAGATGTTCCCTGACTTTGAGCACACGCGCCTGGTGGCCGACCCGTTCACCGTCCGGACGCCCTCGGGCGAGAGCGCTCCTACCTCGCCCACGCGGCCCGGGTTCGCCAACAAGCGCCGCGACAGCGAACTGTCGTCGCCTCCCGGCAGCCCGAGCGCGGTGGCGCCGCCGCCGGCGCTGCGGCGGCAGTCGACACAGTCGAGCCGGCTGATCCCGCGCAACGAGTCCTTCTCCAACATCGGGCAGGTGGCCATGTTCGCGACGCGGCCGCCCAGCCGGTCGAGGAGCCGCAGCCAGAGTCGGAGCAGGAGCAGGAGCGGCAGCAGCAGCAGCCGGCACGGCATGGGCGGCGGCGGCGGCGGCGGGGGGTTCGCCCTCGGGGGCGGGTTCACGAGCCTGGACTCCAAGGAGGGGTTCGACGAGGCGAGCAAGAAGATCCGCGAGGCGATGAGGGAGAGGGGCGAGATGAGGAGGCGGAAGAGCCAGGCCGAGGCGGCGAGGGGGATGAGGCTCGGGGGCGGGGAGAGCGACGAGAGTGGTGGGGAGTGGGAGGAGGCTAGGAGGAAGGATGCGTAGGGTCCAGGGTTTGGTGGGGATGTGTTCGTATGAGTGATGGTGTGTGTGTGTGTGTGTGCATACGTGTAATGGATGGATGTGACGACGCTCTTGTGCCACTCGATGCCGGGGTTTTCCTGGTTTTGCATATAATTGGAAGTTTCTTGCCGAGTGTCAAGGATCAAGCGGCCTCTAATGTTATTATTAGTATGCTTGTATCCTACGTTCAGCGGTTTCCTGTACTGGATTTTTTGAATGCTTCGAACTTGAAACGCAACTTGCGGTAATAGAACCGCGCCATCCACTTTGAAGATTGACATTGATTTCCTGTTTTCTCGGGATACTTGGTTTGTTGGATGGTTCCAGTGGTCCCTGTATCTCTATAATCAACAAAGAGCAATGTGTTTGTGCCCTGCTGTTATTGACTCTATTCACATCCCGTTTAGGCCAACCAACCCAGTAGCGGCGGATTTCAGATGAGGAGGAGACCAGCATCAATTAGAGACAACTTTAATTCACGTCTTGTCTCTTTAATGTCTGAGACGAGTCCTGGTCGACGGAACGATTTCACCCCCAACCATGTCGTTGTCAGCCAAGAAGTACGAGCCGTTACTCAACGAGGGGAAAGCCGAGGTCGACAGCGGCCGTCGTTCTTCTATCGACTACGGTCTTCAGTTACTACCCGCTAGCAGGAAGCGCGACAAGACGGTCCGCCTTCTTGCGGCGTTGAATATCATTCTTGCGTCCCTGCTCTTGCTGCTGGTAATTGTCCTGTGGCGAGAGAAAGCTAGTGTACCGGATGCGCCGTACTCGCCGGCCTGGGAAGCGGTCCGGTACGTGAACAAGCGGTTCGCCAAGGACGACAGGTTCTACCCGGTGAACGAGACGGATCCAGCGGGGGACAAGGTGTGGTTGAATCTTACGGGACGTGGGTTCCACCTTGTTCTTTTCTTCTGCCGTGTGTGCACCTGTTGTGGAAAAGACGTTTGCGACTGACGGTCTGACTTAGCGAGCAATGGACACGTCAGGCTTAATACGGCCGAGGCGAGGAAGAACGTGCCTAGTATTGAGCTGTATTATGAGCCTGGATACTACATCTACGGACTGAACATGTTCCACCAGATGCACTGCCTTGTGAGTACCCGGATGCTGGCTGGCTCTGCTGGTTGGATGAGGCGCTGACTTGGCGGTTGTCGTTAGGATGTCGTCCGCAAGTCTTTCTATCCGTCAGTCCTCCTCCCCTTGCCGATATGTTTGGAATTTGTGTCGGTGCTAACTCTGACCATAGCAAACACTACTTCCCCAACAAGACGGAGGTCGAAGTTCGCGAACACAAGCAGCACTGCTTTGACTTCCTCCGGCAGTCTATCATGTGCAGCGGCGACGTGACCATGGACCACTGGTTCAACTACTCGTGGACATCGCCGTCGTTCGCGGCCGACGGGGGCGGCAAGGCGGGAGACGACTGGATGGCCATGTTGACGCCAGAGTACAAGAGGCTCACGGCCAAGCAGAAGAACGACTACGCTCCGCTGCTGTGGGATACCGAGCACCAGTGCCGCGACTACGATGCGCTTTGGCAGTGGGTGAAGGACAGGCAGCTGGTGGACGATGGGTATATCAAGGAGTTTGGAATCGACACCGATGTCTTTTGATTGAGAAGGTGGGGATGGAGAGTCTGTCACATTTTAAGCTTGACATGGATACGTACATGGATGCTAGACGATGGCTGTCTCATCGTCTAGCATCGAAAGGTCGCGCTAACAATTTAATCCATGTACGAGGATGTCTAGCTTGGCGCCATTGCCCCTTCCCACCTTACCTAAAGTATGTAACGTACTTCTCCAAGTGCTCTTCCCAAAGACGGTGGAAGATGTCTTAAATAAAGATTGACATCATGTCATGATGGCTTGATAAATCCCTTGATGTCAGAGAGCCCGATCCCTGAATCGCTGTCGATGCAAAACGCCACGACTTACTTCGCTGTTCTCTTGGTAGCTGGCAGGGTTAACGCGTGTCGCGTCGGGCAAATCATCCCGGGCCAATAATGGATAGCAACACCGTCCGGACATAGGACTATCTGATATATGGAAGTTGACATGATGGATGTGCCGTCACAAAATGACGGGTCTCCAGCAGATGGAGCTCCGTCTCCCAAACGCCGTCGAATAAGTCTAGACGTAGGTCCAGCTCTACCGCCTCCGCAACCATTCATTCACTTCCGACTTCGAAACTGACATGTTCTCAGTTATCACACTCGCAACCTGATTATTCCATCATTGGTCCTCCATTAGACTTTTCATTCGATGACTTTGTATTGGGTGTGGCAAGGAGCCGCAACACCAGCCCTTCACACGCACATTCGCCTGGGGTGCCGACAAATCCGGCTCCTGACTCGACACCTCAGGAACCTTCAGTTGCAGGCAGCAAGCCAAACGAAAAGGCCGAAGATGCTCGTCCACCGCCGAAATTCAAAATGAAGAGGACTGGCACGACTGGGCTTCCGCCAGGCTACTCCGCACCAAGCATTGCTACCCCCAAGGATGGAAAGTCAATGAATAAACCAAACGCAGTTTCTGAGGTTCCAGCCATTGTAAGACAAGAAAAAGTTGCATCAGTACCTGCCTTGGAATTGGGGACGATTGAAGTTTCGGGTACGGCACTAGACCAACTTGAAGTCCGTTGGTCTTCTAGAGATTCTTCGGAGAGTACCACGACTGCACCTTCTCGACCAACAAGTGCAGGCGGACCTACGCAAGAGATGGCTAAGACTGCTAGCCCGCAGAGCATCGCAATGAAGAGTCAGATCCCACCTCGCCTCTATTAGAGATACACACTAACTATCCTGAAGGAAAGTGGGCGTCCGGCCAGATGGACGGCGTGGCACAGAGAGCTGCCCAGACCAGGCGACTTAACGCTGAGCGTCGCCTCTCTGAGCTTAGAGCTTCGCAGAACCCGGCGCCGGATGCTGCGGTTACCAGTCCTATAGTTGCTGCAGCCGCCAAGAAGCCGAGCCTCGCCGAGTTTATTCGGAAACGGTTAGGTAAGGAGGTAACAACGCCCAGCACCAACAAGCCCAGCGAACCGCTTGCTACCGATGTGACGGACCTGCAGCCGACAACCACACGAGCGACGAGCGACGGCGTGACATCAAAGCGGCCTACTATTCTTCCTCCGAAGAAACCTGTGAAGACGTCTCATGAGCCGAAAGTTCCACATATACCGGGTGCGGCCTTTGCCCGGAGCTTGAGTGGTCGACCGTATGATATGGTATACAGTATGTCAAGTCCCTATCTTTCGCCATTTGAACTGGATTGCTAAGCCTTTGCTGCGAAGATGAGAATGGTCGCCTAGTTCATGGTTTCGGCGCTCTTTTCCCTGACCGTTACGCGCCATTGCCTGATCCTGATGCAAAGGGTCCTCGCTGGAAATGCCCCTTAAGGAATTGTACACACGAGCGATCATACCTGAAATCTCACGCAAAGCACTTCCTCAATAACCACCGAGCATGTCAGCTGAATGATAATGGCGACGGCACATTCACGACCGTAGGTTACGATATAGAGCAAAGTGCGCCTTTGGTCGTGTCGAGAGACCCTAAAGTAGGAACACCGTTCAGATCAAAAACCGAAACTTCTCATGCACACACGGGCGGCTCTACAACGCCGAATGGTTCTGGGGGTGCACCGGCTCCTGACCATGACACCAGTGAACACGGAGAAAGGGTGCAAACAAATGATACCACAGAGCCGTGCTTTTTTACACCGTCAGGGAGGTCATACACAGAGTATCCGGGTATGTATCGAGCGCCACAGTTTGTGATCAAGCGAAATCTCTGACATTGCTCGTTAACTTAGACCATGGCGGGCGTACCTTCGGGGTTCTCATCCCTGACGGCTACGAACGACTTACTTCTGCCGAAAATCCGTGGGTATGCCCCATTTCAAGCTGCTTGTCCACCTGGAGCTCGCAGAATGGGCTGTCAGTCCATTTCGGGGTATGTGAAGACAGCTAGGATATACATGCTTGACTAGAGCGGACATGCTAATAATAACCCGTACAGAGAATACATGGCGGCAGCATTCTTAATGATAACCTGGACGGGACGCTGTCGATCCTTGGGCGGAGGGACGACGACGCTCGATTCCAGTCTGTCCGCGGATGGGGTCGCAAGGAGGCTCTTGTTGTAAGGCAGGCTTCCGTACATTCAACCCCGAGAATCGGCATCTCTGCGGCCTCAGACGCCGCCCAACCACCGTCATCTCAAACAAGAGCACATTACCTAACGCCAGCCACGAAATTTCAGTCCATACAGAATCTTGCAGGCGGCGCCCTTGAGATTTGGAACTATATCCGTCCGCACCTGACACAGTTCAATGAACGTCCAGACTCGAGTTGGATCCCGGAGCTGCTAGAGCTTCCTAAAGTGCGCGACATTGTCTGGAACGACACTTACATTGCAAATAATGGCTTTATAGATAGGGTGTCCAGAGACGTTGCCACTATGATCATACAGATCACGGGGGAAATTCCTCCGAAAACCTGCTCTCGCTGCCGAGACGGCAAAGGACCGTACGGGGAATGCGTCGTCATATCCCAGCAGGCTCCCATAGACGCGAGGCTCGGATTCTCTACGTGTGCGTCCTGCATATATAACGGGCAGGGGACGTACTGCACCCTCAAATTCTGGGGGAAGAAGAGAGCCCTAGACGCCGCTGCGGAAATGGGTGGCCAAACCACGACGCAAGAACTCGGAACTGGGGTAGAGCAGCTGAGCGCCTCGGCCGCATCTAGCCCGCATGCTCAAGCAAATTCCCAGGATCAGGCGCACGTTCGACGTTCGGAGAGAGTGCAGGTGAAAGAGGCGATAGCACAGAGCGTGCCCGACAACAGTGGTGCCGGCCCGGACGCACCCTACATCCCCTACGAGGAATCGCCAGCTCCGCCATCTTCGCCGCCGCCGCGGCGCGCGCTGCGCCCGTCCAACCCCCGACCAGTCCAAGAGACGGACCTACCCGCAACCGATACCGACGGCATGGAGATCGAGGACTGGGAGCTGGCACCGGGCCGCCGCCGGTCCGCCGCGGCGCCACCGCCGGAGAACGGCGAGCCGGCGGAGAACGTGGCCTTCTCCAAGGCGTACCTCAGCGCGAACCAGTCCGTGCGCGTGAGCCAGGACGCGGCCTTCCGCGTCGACGTCGTGACGTCGGGCTCGGCGCTGCGCTGGCCCGCGACGTCGGACCGCGTGCTGCGCATCTGCTCCGTCGGCGCGGGAAAGGTGAGGGTGCGCATGCAGGGCGAGGAGGAGTTCGATATCGGGCCGCATGGCATGTTCCGCGTGCTGCCTGGGCAGTCGTGCGTGGTGCTCAACAGGCTGTATGGGAACGCGGTGTTGCATGTGACTGAGGTGTCTGATTATAGCTAGTTGGAGTTGGGGGCTGATTGGGAGGTGTATACTATATGCTGAGATGGAGGTGGCGTTGCGTTTATCATCGCATGACTATGAGCGGAGTATTAGGAATAATATATAACGTTAATAGAAAGGCAATAGACCTCATGGTGCAAGACGACGGCCGAGGGGAGCGAGCAAACTTATCATCTCCGTTTCCGCTCGCCAGTGGTTAGAACATAGGGCAGAGCATACACATTGGTTGCGAGACAATAGCAAAATCAGGACATGAGGTAAAGCTGAGACCCGTCGTGTAATGATCTAAGCTATGATAAAAGCACATACGCCTGCCTGCCATGCATTGGCAAGGATCTGTTCTTCCCATCCCTAGTAATAATGTACAGACCAGCCAACGAACGCCGTAACAGATACCTGTATGTCTACAATCAAGCAGGTCCACCTTGGAAACAGAAACAACTGCCGCATACAAGCGGGCGTCCTCATGATCGACCTTCGACCATCGAGCGGTCAGGTCTGACCCGACAACAGGAAGCAAACAGATCGCGAGGCACAGATTAACAGCCAACATCGCCCACACCCGACCTCTCTCGATCAGGCAGAAGCAGCAATTTTCCTCGTCCTGGCTGTACCGTTCGTCGCAGGAGTAACCCCATTACCACCAGCTCGAGGGTCACTCCCCTCCCCGTCCTCACCCTTCACCTGCACCACCTCCTTAACCTCCCCCTGCACCGGCGCCGGCTCCACCTGCGTGAACACCCACCGACTCTTGAACCCGTCCGCCAGCTCGACCGCGACCTTCTGGCCGGCGGGGACCATGTCGTGGTCGAGGTCCCAGCCGAGGCGGCGGCACAGCTCGGCCACGATGACGTCGCAGTCGCCGAGCAGGTCGATGTCGAAGTTGACGTGGCCGACGGGCGTGCGCGAGACGTAGATCTGCGGCACGCCGGGGGGCAGGAAGCTGACGACCTCGCTGACGGGGGCGACCTTGAGGCTCGTGCCGATGACGACGCACAGGTCGGCGCGGTGGCGGTCGCGGTCGGCCAGCCGGTCGCCGAACTCGTCCGGCAGCTTCTCGCCGAAGAAGGTGATGTCGGGCTTCATGACGCCCGCGTTGTCGGACCCGCTGCCGCCCCCGAGGTCGGTGGAGGAGTTGGCGACCGAGTCGAATTCCGAGTCCGAGTTGCTGTCGTAGTCGCCCGGCCGGCGGCGGACCTTCTTCTCCGTGCCGTCCTTGGCGAGCTTGCGCTTGTTGCGGAAGGAGGAGGAGGAGGAGTTGGCGGTGGTGCGGCCGCCGAGGGCGCACCTGCGGCACTTGGGTATCCTGCCGGCCCTGACGTCGGGGAAGATGTCCTCGCCGGGGACCTTGTGGCCGCACTTGACGCACGAGGCGGTGGCGAAGGAGCCGTGGCACTGCACCAGCTTGTCCGGGTCGATGCCGGCTCTGGCCTCGAGGTTGTCGATGTTCTGGCTGTAGTTGGTGAGCAGCTTGCCCTTGTCCTGTAGCAGGCGGATGAAGCGGTGCGTCGGGCTGAAGCGGTCCTGCGAGGGCAGGATGTCCTTGGCGATGGTGTAGAAGATGGATGGGTCCTCTTTGAAGACGCTGATGTCGAACACCTCCTGCGGGTCGCTCAGCCCGAGGTGCTCGAGCTTGGAGTACAGGCCCGTCCCTTTGGAACGGAAGTCCGGGATGCCGAGGCTGGTGGATATGCCGGCGCCGGTGAGGACGATGATGTTCCGGGCGTTCCTGAGCAGGTCCACGGCGTCGTCGACCGTGTTGTACTTCTGCAGCTTGATGCGCTTGCCGAGCTCCCGCGTCAGCGCCAGGGTCAGGAGCGAGAAGTAGGCGTCGTCGTCGGACCCCTCGAGGAAGTCGGGCGGGCGGATGCCGAAGGCCGTGAGCAGCTTCTTGGCGGTTATGAAGCCCGCGTCTACGGTCCGCTTGCAGAACTCCTCCGGCCCCAGGGAGCGCAGCATCTGGCGCAGTTGGACGGATTCCTCCGGCGTGCATGCTTCGGGGTCTGCGGTAGTATCAGTGACTGTTGTCATGTCGCGAGAATTTCAGAAGGGCGATAAAGTGTAATGTATAAGTACATATGCGAAAGAAACTGTGAAGAGTGTAGTTCGGGGCAAGCAGAACTGGATCCATAGGGACGAGCGGATAAGAAGCCGTGGGTGCAGTCAACAGCTCAGCCGTCAGACGCGCCGAACAACATACGACAAGGTTGTAAAGTCTCGAACAAACATGGCATTAGACACTTACCGTCAATGAAGAACTTATCCTCAGTGAGATCCTCAATCATGTCCTCAAACATGGAATCGGTCTCCCACCGGTTGGCGTGGTCGTCCATGCGCTGTTCCAGCTCGGTCAAGCCACCCTCGACAACAACCGTGTCGTCGTCATGCGGCCTCTCTGGCTTGGCGGGAGATGACAGCAAGTGCTTTGTGTCATCGTAGTCGATAGGCTTCGTAGCACATATGCGCGGACTTCGTTTCCTGGGCTTAAGCTCAGGCGTGGTTTGCGTGGGACTCATTGTGAGAGCATAGTCTCAGGGGATGTTGAACGACGGTTGTGCACAATGAGCTGAAGACGTCTAGACGAAGTGACACGTCGCGCTGAAGGGGAATGTGTAGTGAGGACGGCTGCAGGTCAAGTACAATTCTCTGGTATGATTTGTGCCAGAAATGAGACTATGGAGTGAAGCCGTTGATGGCTAATTGAAGTGAAGGGGGGTGGAATATTAGATATGCATTAGGAGAAAGGGTGAAACGCGGTCGTGAGATGCTGGCAGGTCAGCCCTTGCTGCTTGTGCGGTGTTAAGAACATAAACCAACAAGTAACTTCGGGTGGCGGTTGCACTACAGAATCTTTTGGGCTTTGACTCTGAAGGACTGGAACCAGAAATTCAACTGGAAATATCACTGGTTCCGAAACCGCTTGGTCGCGCCAGAGGAGCGCAAACTTCTCTATGTTGCGCGTGGCCGACAGTGGAAGAAGATGTGATGTCGTGGAGCGGGTAAAAAAGAGAAAGAAGGAAGAAAAAGGACTATAGAAGAGTCGGCGAAGGGCTAGAATCGAAGACGTCGAAGCGGGAAAAAGGTCTTAGAGGGACGATGGCGAAACTCGACAATTCCAACTCGGCCAGCGAAACTGCAAAACTGGGTCCTCTGACTGTGAGTAAGTCTTGAGAACCAAGTTGACATATTTTTGTCTATATCTCGAGTACAGTTTGTAAGTACGAGTAATTTGCAATTCACCTCTTTTCGACGGGGTGAAGAGTAGGAGATGCTACAGATAACGAGCTGAGAGATGCTTGCCAAGACTGCACCAGCATCTTCAGCGAATGGCGTTATCGTACAAGACGATTTGATACTAGGACGCACCGTTCCTTCCCATCTTCACAGTCCTGTCGTCTCCTCGTATTCTCGACAATTGGAAGCAATGCAGTAGGCAGTCTTTTTCTTTCCTCTCTCTTCTTTCCCAAGAATCGAGAACTTGATGGTAGGTAGATTAAACAATTCCATATCATCATGTCCATCCCGGTGAGAGCGCATCATTTCTCAGTCACTACTACCAAGGTCATGATCCTGGATCGAGATGGTACTCTACTTACGTTAACCTACTTGGGATCAATTTTCAAGCAAGAAGTCTGTGACGCGCAATCCGAAGTACTCGAACGACAAGGCGCAGGCCATCCAGACTTTCCGTTTTGTATACCGTTTCTGCGAGGCTTACACCAACTGGGCCTTGATATTACTGTACCTCACCGACCCTGCACCCCCAGCCCAGATTGCGCCGACGACGCCGCATGCGCCGCTCTGGTCTCAGTAAGTAACGACAGACGCCAGAAATATCTCACAGCACGCATCACGCACCCCTGAATCATGTTTTCAACAAGCAATAATATATCTATGCATTGTTGACAGTAAGGGGTATAGTTGTCATACGGACCCCGACTCCCGGCCCCTTTTCTCAAAAAAGCTATCCCGAAGCAATAACGGCGATGCTTTGTTCTCTAATACTATAATCTGACAGCCAGGAAATACTTTTGGGTTTGTTGCCTCGGTTCCCATGCGACCGCGCCTTTGCCGCAGCTGCACCTGCTATGCTCTGCCTCCACGAACCGCTCCGAATCCCTCCACCACAAGAAAGCGAGTTTGTTTGTACTCCAAACCTCCAAAAGGTATTGACAAAAAGAAGAGACAAAAAACGAGTTGTAATCGGCCCAATGGCCACCATGCCCCTGCCTCTCTCGCACGAGGGACTAGGGGAACCCCAAACGCCGCCCCCCAAAAAATTGCGCCGTTTAGAAATGCCGCACGTGTTACAAAGTGTACAGTTGCACGCCTGCTGAGAATCACAATACCATTCAGGGGTAAGGTGCGCGTTGCTGTACCATCCAGCCATACAATGCGGGAAGTGCCAGGCTTGGGCAGACCGCCACCGAGGCACTGCTGTCCAGCCCCTAGCTTCACCGTGACCAATACAGCTCACCCAAACGCTTGGGGGCTGTTAATTCGCCGTCGTCAGGGGTGCTGTGTGGCGTGGATGCTGCTGGTTGGCGTTGAAGCACCACTGGAAGACTTTCGGGTCGTCTCAACATGCCATAGAGAACATTCCCTCGGTCGTGACCGTCCTTCCAATGCACACTCAAATCTTTCTAAGAAACAGACTTCTTTCCCGACTGCGGCGGCTTGGGGATGCTCAATGTAGGCACATCGCTAGCCCTGGCCTCAGCAATGTCCTGAGGCTCGTCAACGATGTTATCTTCCTCGCCGAGGACAGAAGACCCTTGATGGGACAACTGG
This sequence comes from Coniochaeta prunicola, assembly GCA_007388105.1. NCBI lineage: Eukaryota > Fungi > Ascomycota > Sordariomycetes > Coniochaetales > Coniochaetaceae > Coniochaeta > Coniochaeta prunicola. The sequence continues at coordinate 8,793 of SMOB01000281.1, read as the reverse complement.
GACGGTTGCGTCGTATCCTTGTCCTGAGAGCTCTTGGTACTCGGCGACGGCTTCGGGAAGTGGCCAAAGTCGGGCTCGCCCCGACGGTCGATGGGCGACCAGCCGGCAGCAATACTACCAGCGACGATACCGGCCATGACCGTCGGAGCACCGAGAGCACTGTTCGACCGGGATCGCATGCTGCGGCTCCGCTTCCGAGAGTCGGGCGTAGGAGCAGGCGAATGACTGCCGAAGCTATCCTCTCTAGTGGGGGTCTGCGGAATACGAAGGCTCGTCGAGTTCGAGCGCGAATGCTCCCTGCTGTGCGAAGGGCTCTTCGCCTTGGGCAGGAAGTCGCGCGGGTTCTGGATAGCGAACTTCAGGTTGTTGATACGGCCGCCCTTCATGCGCTTGAGGAAAGCGAGTTCGTCCCTTACGTCTGCCAGCGGCAGAGGGTATTGGTCGAAACGCTCTTCGTCATCTGACACATTGATGCCTGGAACCTTTGGCTGCGCCTTGCGCTTGATGAACTCGGGGACCAGCTTCGCCACGAGGCTGTCCGGGATCAGGCGGATGATTATCCCAACCGGAATCGAGAGGAAACCCAAGATGATGGCGTAAGCCCACATAGCCGGCGTTTGCTTATCATGCGCGATATTGAAAGCTCGTCCACCAACCATAACAATGAGGACCTGACCACCAATCATAAGGGTGCTGATGCCGATAAAGAACCAGTTCTTTGTCAGGCCCTCAAAGATGTTGAACTTGTTGTCAAGACGTCGATTACTGTGATTTTATCGTTAGATGGTCCTATAGAGTGAGGAACACGTTTGAAAACTTACTTCCACTGGTTGAAGATCTGCATCCACACGAACGTGTTGAAGACCAGTGTTTGGATCTCGTCGTCTTTAACATCGGGATCGTAGGCGGGAAGGATGCCGGGTGAGCCAAAGTAAATCAGGAACGTGATAAGTAGCTGGTAAATGGCCTGTCCAAGGATCATCTTCCACATCGTGGTAGTGATGATTGACGAACCCTTCCTCTCAGGCTTGCGATCCAAAACGCTGTCTACGGGTGGATCCGTCGCGAGAGCCAAGGCAGCGAGAGTATCCATGATCAGGTTAACCCACAGCAACTGCACAGCCGTCAACACCGACGATTCATCGTTGTTGGATACAGCAGACACAAAAGTTAGGACAACAGCAGTAATGTTGACCGTAAGCTGGAATTGGAGGAATCGCTTGACAGCATCGTTGACAGCACGACCCCACTTCAGGGCCTTAACGATGGAGTTGAAGTTGTCGTCCATCAGAATGATGGCAGAAGCCTCTTTAGCGACCTCTGTTCCTGCAATGCCCATGGAGAAGCCTACATCGGCCATCTTCAAGGCGGGTGCGTCGTTGGTACCGTCTCCAGTGACAGCGACGGTCTCGCCCATGTCCTTAAGACGTTTGACGAGAATTCGCTTGTCTTCTGGGCTCGACCGAGCCAAGACGTGAAGGAAGGGGATGATCTCAATCTGCTTCTCCTTAGACAAGTTGCGGAACTCCGGACCCTCCATCACGACGCTGCTAGGCGTCAGGATACCGCAGTCTTGGGCGATGGCCTGTGCAGTAATCTTGTTGTCACCTGTGACCATACGGACTACAACACCAGCCTTCTGGCAATCCTTGACAGCTTCTTGTACACCAGGACGAAGGGGATCTTTGATTCCCACCATTCCGGCAAACACCATGGAGCGGCAGATGTCCTCGAAAGCGATTTCATCGCGGTCGCCGTCTACACGGCGTGCTGCACGTGGAGGCCACCGTTCGAAGTCCCGGTAGATGATGCCAATGGTTCGGAGTGAGTTCCTGGCGTATGACTCGATGAGATTCGTGATAGTCTCGCGGTTGTCGTCTGTGAGTGCGGTGGTTGAGAGGTCCCTGGATGGATCGCGGATGATTTGTGTGCATTTATCTAGCATGATCTCCGACGCACCCTTCACATATAATCGTGCCTTGCCGTTCTCCATCTGGACAACGACACCCATGCATTTGCGTCCTGAATCAAAGGGAATCAGTTGGAGGATCTTGGCGTTGGCACGTTCCTCGTTGATCGGTCCCATAGCAAGAAACTCTTGCGCAAAGATCAGCAGAGCAGTCTCGGTCTTCGATCCGATAAAGGTCTTCACGCCGTCCAACTCGCCTTCGAAGGCCGTAGAATTGAGTGAGATCGACTTTAGTAGGAGTTCCTTCACACTAGGAGCCAGCGATGATACAAGTTCCTGGGGAGTGACATCTCTCTCGGTTGGGCTCGCAGGACTCTGTCCGTTGGTGCTTGTCACGGCACCGCAACGGTGGCTGGTGCCAACCGTAGCTGAGACGACTTGCATCTTGTTTTGAGTGAGCGTTCCCGTCTTATCCGAACAGATGGTTGTAGCATTCCCCATGACCTCGCAAGCCTTGAGATGACGGACAAGATTGTTGTCTTTGAGCATCCTCGTCGTCGCAAACGCCAAGGCCAGGGTGACAGCAAGGGGAAGGCCCTCAGGAACCGCAACAACGATGATGGTGACGACCACGATAAATATCTCGATAAAGTTCTGACCCTTCTGAGCCGGAGTAACGTTGGTCATCTTCGGCAGTTGGGCAAGGAACTTGATGAAAAGGACAATGAAGAGCAGAAGACCAGCAGCTCCACCGAGCTTCGCAATGTATTCGGCGATGACGTTGAGTTTCGACTGAAGAGGTGTTATCTCGGGATCCTCGTTAAGAGCCATGAGTGTCTTGCCGTAGCTCGAGTAGATGCCGGTTGAGGTCACCATAAAAGTGCCAACGCCTTCCATGACGCGGGCACCAGACTGGATGAAAGGGTCCATCTTCTTCAGGTCTTCGTGGTTTTCAATTGCGGCATACACCTCGTCGGCAGCTCGCTTCTTGATGATGTCGGACTCTCCAGTAGCCTGGGATTCATCACACTTGACATTGAAACCTTGAATCAAGACACCATCGACAGGCACCATGTCTCCCGGTTCGAGGTGGAGGACATCGCCAACGAGGACGTCAAAGATGGATATTTCGAGAGTCTTGCCTGATCGAATCACCTTCACTAGGCGGTCCTGCTTTTTCTTGTTCAATTTCGCGAATTGTCGCTCCTTTTGGTAATCGTTTAGAGAGCCCACGATAACGACGATGACAATAGCAACGATGATGGCAACGCCCTCGACCCACTCTACCGGCGCTTCGCCCTCAGGATGCGGTTGTCCAAATGTCTGGTACAGCCCGATAGCCAGAGACACGACCGCAGCAATCGAAAGGAGGATCAGCATCTTGTCGTTGTAGGTGATCCACATGAGCTGGAGCAGGGACTTTCCTTTCTTTACCGGAAGTCTGTTATCGCTGAAAACGCGTTTTCGGTCGACAAAGGTGTCATTGTGCTTTCCAGAGGGCGCCGGGGTAGACTGGTGCGTCGCCAGAGGCTGTTTTGATTCCGAGACCTTCTCATCCTTTGCATTCGCGTGAGCCTGGCGTGTAGCATCCTCGAATGATACAGTCCCTTCAAGCCGGGCCTCGTCGATACTGAGGCCTGCGTTGCGATCGGTCCTGAGTCCCTTCTCCAAGCCAGCCAAACCACCAAGCTTGTAGAATGCCGCCAGACTCTTGGGATTGAACATCTTGTTCAGCATCCCAGGCGTGTAGGCAAAAGGGTTGTTCTCCACCTTGAAATCATCTTCGTTCCCCTGATCAGGCTTCAGAGCAGCCTCATCGTGCATAACGGTCTCGTTGTCCGAAGTGCGGCCGGATGGCGACTTTCCCAATTTCTCACCTGTCGCTGAACTCCCGACTACCGTGTCCCCTTGTGACGAAGCAAACGACTTTTGCCCATCATCACTATCGACGGAATTCTGTCGTGATCTAAGGTTACTAGGCACCGAGAGGAAGCCGCGATCGTTCCCGCGTGATGTGACAGGGCTCGAGACATTGTGTGGGCTTGTCGGCCGACTATCCCTGCTCTCGGATGTTCTGATGGCTTGTACTTCAGGTCGTTGCCCGGATAAGCTCCTCTGATGGGAAGGAGTCCAATCGCCCGCCATGGGTTCAGCTGCTGGTGCTAGACTGTCCCGGGTTGGTGATGTGGGAGACGCGGAGATCGCCTGTTGCTGGTGCGGCTCGATCTCTGCTGGTTGTTGAGGACTCGCGGTTACGGTGTCAATGGTAATTGTTGGACTACAGGGAAGGTTAGACAGGCATGAGTTGGGCCATAGGGTTCATCGATATAGAAGAAGACATACGCTCTGGGTCGCCTCGTAGGAGTGGAGGCCGCGCCTCCATCAGGGTTGGGGGCAGACATGGTCGAGCTACCAAGAGAATCTAGGCGGGCTTCGTCAGCATTTCTTGAAGCACAGCCTGGCTGGGGCGAAACAGAGATGAGAATGTTGAGAAACGAGGGACTTACATCAAAGTATGAGGCTGAGCAAAGAGGCAGAACCAGCTATTCCTCGACGGGGCGAATGATAAGCGGCCGTCAAAGTGCTAGCCAGAAAGCTGCCTCCTCGACACGCCGAACCGACCGTATATCGTACCCAAAGTAGTAATGGAGTACGCAAACTCGCGGAACTTCAGGGTGGTATGGTGGTGAGAAGCGTTGACGTTGTGTCGGTGTCGGCAAGGTAGATCGTCATTCGCGTTGCTCGGTGCATTTAAGGAGAGAAAGGCAGCGAGATGCTCGGGTTAAGAGGTCTGATGTTTCATAGGGACTGAAGGCCTCAAAGTCTGAATACTCCGCCCATCTTGGCTGAGGCAAAACGTTGGTTCAATGTCAATGCTCTGCTAGCACTGATAGCAGCTTTCTTGACGTGAAGAGGGCGAGATATCCTGGGAGAGCCGAAGCAATGGATTGTCGGTGGGTTCCTCTTGCCATCGTCCAGCTTCTCATTCAGAATTAAAGTTGATGTACCCCCGTACCCTTCAATACAAACAAAGTAAGGCGCCCTCCCGGTCGAAATTGGGCGAGAGGATAAGTGGGCCTGCAGCAGCCAAGACCCTTGGCTTTGAGGCTGTGCAGTTTTGGGCAAATCAACAGCCGTCCACTAGACAGGGATGACCTCAGAGTGCGGGCCACTCATGTGCAGTCAATGGGCGACGGGAGCCTTTGACTGCACGATACGTACTACTGCGTTAACTTTCGCCCTGACGTTCTGAGGACCGTTTGATAGGATTGTTCACTACTACCACAGTACATAGCGTATGGGTTACTATTGCGGAGAAGTTGAGATGCGCTTAGGCGGCCGAAGCCATCATGACGGCGCACAGAGCGCTGTTGTGAGTCAAGGGAGCTGATCTAGAGCCCTCACTAGTCACGGGCAGTGCTGTAGCTTGGTATTGTCGCCTCTTCAGCGCACCTGGTTTCCCCGATCGGCAGTGGTGGCATTTACGGTAGTGGAGCATATGTGACAGGTTCAAACTCCCGATCACTTTTGCCGCCGTGTATTTTTCTATCCGACACACTTTGCCAGACAGACCAGACAGACAAGCTCGTCGCCGAGATCGAACATGCACGTGTAAGGTCAGAGTCAGGAGGACTCCGGACTGCACGGAGCGCTTAACCCAAGCGTTCCGGAGAGCCCTCAGCCACCTACGTCGAGGTCACACTTTGGGGTCTCCTATCACGAGATGTTTCAACCAAACATGTTACGCTATATTGGCGGAGAGGGTCACTGGTGCGCCCAACCAACCGAAGGTCCGGGAGGCGATTCGGTTTAGATGCCTGCACATTATTCGCCCTACAGTTACCCACTGCCACTAGTAGCACGGGTCAAGATTCGCTGCCGCCTCTAGTGATCCTGGTTGTTGGGCGCGAGAAAGTTGGAGTCCTCTCGCTGTCTAGCCCCCTACTCGGTATATCTAATCCACTGTCCCCATCTCACAATTAGCTGTCATGTTTCGCTGGCCGGCGTGGCTAGGCATGATCCATGAACCCCTGAGAAACAAGTGTGGGTTAGTGCAAAGTTCACAAACCATGCCGTGTCGTGAGAGATACGGTATGCATTCTACGACGAATTCCAGACTGCCGCGACTTCATTGCGAAACTGAGCCTTCTTGGCGATGAAAACCCTCTCTTGGCTACCATATTGGTTACGACGGTGGCTGGGCTGGTCACGTTCCAGTGACGATTGTCCGGACAACTGCACCCGTCGTGAGAGATTTTCTTTGCGCCAAGATAGACACTGTCGCCAAGACTCTGACATTATGGGCTTTGTTATACACCGTAAGTATTGTAGGTACCTTAGCTTTGAACTTTAACCTACGCTTGATGACGTTGTGGTCAACCCGCATCTTAAACCGTGGAATATCATCTCTTCGGACGGAAAGCTCGCTAATACAACAGCATTATTAACTGCAGCCACGTCTCAAGACTGACACAACGGAGAAAGAAGCATCCGGACTGTTTAAGATGTTTCTCTGCATGCGATACGCTCTGCACTAATGAGTGCCGACATATCACCTAGATTTATCGCGTATCAGATACGCAGATAATCCGTTCTGCGAGGTACAAGTGAGGGCATTGCCAGGCTTCGGGCAAGGCTTCGACCAAGGCTTCCAGAAGCCTGCCACACTGGCATGAATACCTACCGATCGGCTCCTTCCGCGCATCAATCCCCGCCCACATGTCAGATAGCTGATCGTCACCGAAATTGTGATGATGGACCGCTCCTGAGAAGGAACGTCCGGCTCCACGATATGGAGATTGTGCGGAAAATGTGCGATCAGCTTCAGCTCCACCAGCCAATCACCTTGGTCGCGCGACCGGCGCGAGCTCCCGGTGAGTTGTTAAGTTGTTGCTATCAATTCACTGCTCTAGCAGAACGGGTTCGGTACTAGTAAATAGTGCAATAGACATAGGCAAATACTATATAGCAGCTATAACACTCATGATCATAGAGAAGACTATCTGGCTTGTTTGCACATTATCTACTCGACGTTCCAAGTGATGCATCGTGGCTGCCGAAGACTTAGGCTCAATAATCAGGGTGAGATTAGTTGGATTTGGGATGTGGCATTGTTATCTGGTATTCACAGCAGAAGTGAATGTTGAACTGCGCGTTACGGATGCCTTGTCCTACGTGGTACATGGGCCCGATATGTGAGACTCGACGGGCTCAATATGGCTGCCGGGCGTGATACAGAACTTGGTGTCACTGATGGACCCGCCTTGTTACTATCCATGGCTCTCGCAAATTAGTCTGAAGCCCCAGAGCAAACTGGACGTTCTGAATAATATGACATACAGAAGTTTTTCGGAAATTTATGCGGCGATCATCGTATTTGGTTGAAGGATTCGCATCCCGGAGTCGACCCCAGGTATACATAGTAAAAAGCCCGGGAAACAAAACCCTGTATCAGAATGCGTAAATACTTCCTCCCAAGCCAAAATAACATCGCGGCCGTACACACTCGAAGACGCCTCACAGCAATAAGATGGGGACGACGTGGTCGCAGATCTTCCCGCCAGATCCAACCTTCACGGAGACTGGATTACCAAGCCAGAAAGGCAAGGCCTTCGTCATCACCGGCGGAGGGTCTGGGGCCGGACTCGAGCTAGCCAAAATACTGTACGTCGCCGGCGGAAGCGTCATCATCACCTCCCGCACCGAGTCCAAAGCAAAGCTAGCAATAGATTCGATAAAAGCATCAGCACCGAGCGAGACAGCAGGACGAGTGGAATTTGTCGTCCTGGACTATTCAGACCTGACAACAGTCAAGGCTTCAGCTGAGCAAGTTCTCGAGAAATGCGGAGGCCGCATAGATGTTCTCTGGAACAATGCAGGCATCTCCCTCGGTGCCCCGCACGGCTCAAAGTCGGCGCAGGGCTACGACCTCATAACTTCGACGAACTGCCTAGGTCCATTGCTCCTTACGCGCTGCGTCTTGTCCGCCCTGACAGCACGAGCATCGGATGCCGCACCCGCGTCAGTACGGATTATCTGGACGGCATCCTTCAGCGTGGATGGCGAGACACCCAAGGGCGGATTTAAGATGGAGGACGTCAAGAAACCCAAGGGTCGTGACGCCATATACGCCATCACCAAGACGGGCAACTGGTTCCTCGCCAGCGAGCTGGGCAAGGAGCTGGCGCCCAGGGGCATTTTGAACCTGGCTCAGAGTCCGGGCAACATGAACACGCCGCTTCTGAAGGATCTGGAATGGTGGCGATCGTGGGCTAGGCTTCTGCTTCACCCGCCTAAGCTGGGGGCGTATACCGAGCTGTATGCTGGTTTGTCGGACGACTTTGGTATGGAGGACGTTGGTGGTTTTGTCATTCCGTGGGGCAGGAAGCATCCGGCTCCGAGACAGGATCTTTTGAAGTGTATGAGGACGAAAGATGAGGGAGGAACTGGTTTGGCCAAGGAGTTTGTGGAGTGGTGTGAGGAACAGATTGCGCCTTTCTTGAGAGCATAATTTCTTGATTACGGGGTTATATCCTTTATTTCCCTCCAGTCTACCTACACAGGAAAGCCCATTTGAGTGCAGCTTTGTCCATTATCGCATACTGGACGCCTGCAATGGACCCAATGCTTCTCTGCTCATCTCATGACATGTGATAGTTAAGAGGTTTTGGAGTTTGGTGGGTATTGGAAATGCTACAATCTCCGATGTGAATCTCGCACTTTCCCAAACTGGCATACATACCATAACGTAATCTACCACCTACTTGCCCACATCACCTAATTGCCCAAAAAAAACCCACAACACCACCCCTACCACCAACCCTACTACAGACAACTACCAACTCATCTATCCTTACAAATTCTGGCCGTATGGCCTACAGTAC
>SMOB01000280.1:0-236361 GCA_007388105.1 Coniochaeta prunicola | reverse complement strand
CCCCCCCCCCCCCCCCCCCCCCCCCCCCCCCCCCCCCCCCCCCCCCCCCCCCCCGCCCCCCCCCCCCCGGCCCCCGGGCCCCGGGGGGTGGGGATCGGCAACATCACGATGAGAACACTCACTTCCTTCGTGACACCTTCTCTGGAGATAGGCCACGCAGATAGTGTCTATGGCGTTCTTTTATGGAATCCAGGCTAACCAAATACTTGCCAGACTGCCATTGTTGGCCCTGGTTAGTGACTGTTCTAAGGTCAGTCTTCCGCCGCCATGTCTCTTCATCACTTCATCTTCCTTTTCCTTTTTGTTATCATCCAACAAGTCGCTCCCTCTGCGCGTCACTATGTCCTTCGAGGTCTAACGCCGCAATCCACGAGTGCCAATCTCGGGATTCGACTGGGGGAGCGTAGATCAAAGCGGTCACCACTAAGCAAGCCTTCCTCGGGGTTTCCATCGAGCAGAGGGTTCAAAATATGGCCGGACATGCCATTATATGGTTTTAAACCTTTCCACATGGCCTTCAAATTGTCTTTTCTTTTCTCCTACCTGTCAAGTTTCGGTGTCTGTAGACTAACAATCTTTCTGACGGTCCTAGGGTTCAGCTCATCTTACACCTTCATAGGGTGTCTTACGCCAATGTCAGTGACAAATGCCAAGCATGAAGGACTGGGGGATCTCTTGCACAGCAATAAAAAACTGCTGGCTGTCGATAGGAGTAAGGAGCCTCTTCCATTGCTCGTCCCCCTTACGTGGGATTCCTTCAGTCGCTCTCCCTGCCAGATGCACCGCCGTTCAGGTCTCCAAGACGATGGTAGCCTGGCATCCAGTCCATGTGTCTCGATCTCTGGATTCGGTGTGGGTGCTCAGCATGAGCTCAAGTGTCCAACAACTGCTCATTTTTCTCTACTGCTTTCCTCTTTGTATGGTAGAGTTCCATCCAGCCTATACCCCAAACAGACTCGGAGACAAATGGTGGCCTTGATTCGCTTGAGCAGCTTATCAGAAAAGCATAGCAGACCGGACGAGCCTCGATGCATACTCTCCAGGTGATGTAGCCAGTCTCGACCACATGGCGGAAATGGAGAACTCCGATGCTGTCCCATCGCTTTGGGGGTGATGAGGAGAAGAGGAGCTTGCGGCAACATCTCATACACCCGAAGCATAGCAGGAGAGACAAGATACGGGTTGAAATCTCTCCATGCTTCTTTTGAGCAGAAGAACCACGTTTTCAGAGCACATAATCTTCCCCGGAGGTTAGACGTAGCAAGAGCAGAGGCCGGTAGTCTGGTAGATTACCTGGCAATCACATAGACCGATGTCATCCTTCTAAAAGGCTATGGCTACCGTGGCCCCTCCTGAAATAGGACCGAAATCACCGATTGGCAATTTTATAATTGACAATGTGTCCGGAACAACGTCTTTATACGCGATCGCGTTTGCTAATGTTGTTATACGCATTCCCGAATACGCTTCTCATCCTTCGCCCCTTAATCGGCCCCGCAACCTAGTTAGTGATGAGGGAAGAACTCCAGTTATAAATACCCTTCACGACAGTGAGACGAGATGCTTTTTGGTAATTACACTATTACATCATAAGGTTGCTACCTGTAGTTTCATTAAAGTTTTGCTTTCTTGTCCATCACCCATACATCTTCCAGACAAGACAACCGCTGAGACCTCTCAATGGCATCCAACAAGACCAATCACGCCCCAGACCTTGCGGCGCTGCAGAAGCATCTTCTGGGGCATGGAATTCCACTTATCACGCCGTCTGATTCAAACTTCGAAGCTATACGCGCCTGCCCTGTTAAGCGAGATGCCGACGTTCCGTTCGCTATCGCGCGTCCGCAGAACCCGAGTCATGTTCAGGCTTTGATACGTTACTGCACGGAGAACGGCGTCGCCTTTGTCGTTCGGACCGGCGGTCACGACTGCGCCGGTCGGAGCCAGGTCAAGGGAGCCCTCACAATCGACATGCGCGACATCAAGCACGTCCAGGTCAGCGCGGACCGGAAGACCGCCACTGTCGGTGGAGGCATTCTTTTTCGAGATCTGACCAAAGACCTCGATTCGAAGGAGCTAGTAACCCCAGTGTGAGTGCGTCGTTTCCATACTGGCCAGTAACTACCTCATGAGAAGATCATATGTCACGCTGCTTATACCGGACGTTGCAGTACTTCGAAAACTAACTCCAGACGTTGAATATAGGGGATCTGTTGCTAGCGTAGGCTACGTTGGTTGGGCTACACTTGGGGGATACGGGCCCTTCGCGTCGTTATACGGCTTAGGCGTAGACCAGATCCTGGCCGCTAGGCTTGTGAACCCCCAAGGCGAGCTTGTTGAGGCTAGCGACGAACTGTTGCAAGGGATTCGCGGCGGCGGCGGGACTTTTGGTGTCATCGTCGAACTCACGATCAAAGTCTATCCACTGAAAGAGGTAAGTTCCATGATCCGGCATGTACGATTCATTGGTGGACTTGTGCTAAGAACAACGCCGTCGGGTCTGTTAGCTCCTTACATCGCTCATAGTTTACGACTCCGGCGACCTCAAAAAGGCATGGACAGAATTTGCCAGTGGATACGAAAATCTTGCGACTACAGAGTCATTGCCGCCTGCTCTTGAACTTCAGCCTTGCGGACTTGAGGTTCCCGGCCTCGGGAAAGTGTTGGCGATCATCGCCACGTGGGCTGATGCGGACCAGGAAGAGGGAGAAAGATGGATCGCCAAGGTTGCCGCCCTTGGGACTTGCATCATGAACAACACGGAACCGAAGTCTGTCTCAGCTTTTCTTGCCCACAACGAAGCCCAGTTGACTTATCCCTGTTATGGGAGGGTCTACACTTTGAATATCGCCAAGTATACTGCCAAGATAGCCGAGGTATTGGCCAAGTACACGGCTTCGCTCCCTGGTGGCGGTATGGCCGTGTCCCTACACAGTCTCCGCGGGCCAGCACCCGGCAAGGCGTCTGTCTTTGGCGCCCGAGTCGACCACAACATGCTCGAGATTATTTCCGTGACGCCTATGCAGGACCTTGAGATCAAGGGTGCTGAATGGGCGCTGGCCTGCCTGCAGGAGCTCAAGGACAACGATCCGGAGAACGTGCTGAAGTCGTCGTACGTGTCGCTAGTGGGCGAAGGCGACACGGACTACAAGAAGATATATGGGCCGCACTATGACAGGCTGTTGGAGCTGAAGAAGAAGTATGACCCGGGAAACGTGTTCGAACACGCTGTCCCTCGAATTCTCTCTCCCTGATACATGTTCTGCCTGCTGTAACTGCCGGAGAGAATGAAACTACTGTGTCATCGTATCGGTTGTGCTTGTTGCCAGACAAACAGCATTAACATAGACCAGTTTATAGTCCGAGTCCTTGTCTTGTACGGCAGTTGCGTGCCGTACGGTCTGCGACCGATATGGAGGCGTATAGTGAAGGAACCGGTCCTTCTAGGATTATGTTTGAGTTTGTCGGCGAATGTTATTTGCATAGTATGATAAGTGGAGGGTAGTACGGGAGACGCAGCGAGAGGGACTACAGGTTCAAATGTTTCATATCGTATCATGTACTTGGTGACGGAAGTTAGGTGTTTTGAAACCTGAAACCAAAGCTTAAAAAGTCGAAGCTCTCCACTTTCTTCAAATTTGTACCTGCTCTTTAAGAGCGGAAAGTGTGACCATTAGAACATCGCTTCAGGCCTTTCCCGTCACTTCCATTGAAAGCATCATCGTTACATTCTATCCTTTTCCGCTCCATAAGCCTCTTGTTCGAGCTTGAGGATTTTGCGAGAACCTCATACGGACTGTGGCCAGCCGACGCTATGGACAAGGCAGACGAGGAGCGCATTACCGCTTCGGCCGTCGTTGCTCAGGCCTCGATCCAGATGCCCTTCCCAGAAGACATCTTGCGCATGATCTTCAGGGAGTATGTGGCAAAACCAGCAATTCATTTTGCAGGATTCCAGTTTTTGTCTACTGATTATACGGGTTTTCACACCATCATGCTGAGCGAATGGAGCAAGGATGATATCATGGAAGTCCGGATATGTCTCAAATACCATCCTCCAGGCAACGTGCAGTCTATCGCGAGACATTGCTCTTAAGAGTAACATTGCTCCGCCAGGGGTCCGATACCACCACATCACTTGGGCGGAACGAAGACTGTCGACGCGTCGACGGACATGCTGTGCTTTGTGCACCTAGGACCATACTATCAACCGTTTAATTGGATACAGCTGGACTACATCCATAACTATGTGAAATTCGGCTGCCTCGGACGTGCTGGAGTGCTTGTCGACAAGCATATGTGGTACGACGTCCTCGGAAACTGGTTTCTGCCCGGAAAACGCTACAGGACTTGGATCTACAACTCTTACAATCGAGGGGGCCCCTGGGGATTGAGCATTTGTCATATATAATGCTATTTATCCACCACCTTGACGTATTCTCCTTCGTGCTCACCGACGTGACAGAGGCCGAGTGGATGGATTACTACAGAGGTAAGTCTGCCATATCACCCTCAAGTTCTGAACCTCCCACACCGGTTGAACTGGTCCCGTTTCTAACTCTTTGTAGAACTGCTAATCGCCTTTCATGACCACAGTGGGTCATACGCCGAAGCCTACGAGACTCCCGTACACGGAGACTTGATCTTCTGGCTTTGGAACAAGAAACGCTTCAAGTACCCGTATCCAAAGGACTTAGAGCCCAACCTCACCCGGGGCCGGGGGTTCGGCAAGCGCGTTGACGCACTCATGGAGCCCCACCAGCGAGTCTCCTTGCTCCTCGGTCTGCTGATGAAGGCTAGGGAGAAAACTGCGGCGACTAGGTCGGCGGTCCGGAATACTAGGATCCGCGTGCTCGCACGGAAACCCGCGTTACGTGCCCACACTCCTCCAGGCGCGCATGAGCATGTTGCGGAACTCGTATCGGGCAATGAGGAACATACCCTACCTACGGTTTTGGGCCCTGGTGATAGCGAAGATAAGTGGGTGAGGCAGGCGTTGGAGAGGGTTTTGGACGATTCAGAGAAGATGTACGACGACGAGGGGGACTGTAGGAGTGATTTGGGTACGCCTCCTCCTGCTAGTCAATCCGAGTCGTCGTAAATGAGTAGTCTTCTTTTTCTCTTTCTCTCTCCCTTTGACTACTGCCATCGGTTAATTGTGTTCGACCCTCTCGTTGCCCAACCACCGTTGTAGCGTGTTCAGGGCCAGGTTTTCATACCGAGCTATGTGATGCGAGGCGAGAAGCCCTTCTGAACGACTCCACGAGGAATGTTGCGCATTTGTTAAGATAGCGACGTTAGACCTCTCCCTTGACTCTGCCTTTTGTCGCTACCAGACGTTTGGCATCTAGTATGTAAGGTACTAGTAGTATAACATAGAGAGTTGCAGAGATTGAAGGTAGAAAACTTGTATCCAGGAAATAGAATCAGTCAACAATTGTCCAGCACTGAATCGTAATAATAATAATAACTTTATCTCTTGTGGATTTCATATTTCTGAATCGTGGAGTTGGGATCTGAGACTGCCAGCCGTTGTGAGGACGAGAGCGATGCATCTCTTCGTCTTGAGAGCCTCAGAGCAACCCTTCAATATGGCTAGATCGACTCTGACTCAATGAAGGATCACAAACCTGAAGAAAGATACAAATATTTGCTCCCAGTATAAACGCGAAGTCAAACAAGAGGTGTTGGATACGGCGAGCTTGACAAATACCGCTGGCGGACAAAACGCTGGAGGCAACTGATTCCTGAATCACACCTCTGATGCCTGAGATCACCGCTGCTGTAATCGATTGCGAGAGAAACGTAATCCTGTTCGACGAACAAACATGTCTGTCCAGGCATGTGCTGCAGACACGACAAAGCGCCCTCCGTCAGGAGAATTAGTCTTCCTGCGCCTCCAACTATGCCTTCGTCTTAAATACAAAGTCTGCTCACACCCAGACACGTTCCTTGATTCAACTACACACCTCAAGCCCAGTTCAAGCTTAACTGCTTCTTCGCCATCTCAACACAGACTCATCGCCATGTCCGCCTGCGCCAACTGCAAGATCGGACCCCCAGCGGTGACGCTCAAGAAGTGCGCCAAGTGCTTGGAAACCCCGTACTGCTCGCCGACTGCCAGAAGGCCGACTGGAAATCCCACAAGAAGATCTGCGGCAAGCAGAGCAACAATGCGTCCTCGAACCAGTCTGGCGGTGGAGGCTCAACTCCTTCCAACCCCTCCGCCTCTGCATCGGACCCCTCAGCTCCCTCGGCCAGCACGTCCCTCTCCCCACCCAAAGGCCTCGACGCCCCGGTTACAAAGCCCTTCACCCGCCTCGACAACGGCACCTGGCTTCACGACCGGCCCGAGACCGATGTCTACCGCCTACTCATCGACGCCTACCGCATGCGCGTAGAGGACAACTACACCAGGGATGGCGAAGCCGACACTGACAGTATCTATGGTGGCGCAGCCAGTGGAGTCCCGGGCTTCCGACGCTTCCTGGCCCGGATCGAGAAGAAGAAGCGCTCCCTCCTGCCGGAGTGGTGGAACGACGCCAAGAAGGCCGAGTGCGTCGCCTTTAGTTGTCACGGGGGCGGAGGCAGCACGAGCACGAAAGGTGAGGATGAATAGTCTAACCTGGACTACGCGGTGGAGAAGTCCGACATCAACGAGCACTACGGCGACCCGCGCTTCATGATGCAGCTGAGGATGTTCGCCCAGGCGGTGTATGGCCGCGGACCTGGGGGCAGTGATGGGACGCGAGTGAGGAACATGATGGTGGCTATGGAGAGAGGGGACAGTGACGCAGTCTTGGTTAATATTGACCACACGACTGGCAGGATTTCACACTTGCTGCCTTGAGTCAACGCAGTTGTTCATGTCCATTTGGAGTGATGGCAGGACTGTAACGAGGAGTCGCTAGAAAGTCGGTGCCGAGGTCAAGCACGAGATAGGTATGACTCTGCTCAGACTCGTATTTAATACAGGGACGGAGAAATATATCTTGTGCTCTATCTGCTCCGTCCACCTGCTACGTGATGTCCACCATGTGTTGTGATGACCAGAGCCGTCTAAGCTGAGGTACACTGGATCAAGGGTTCCCTACCCAACGGGTGATTTATGCCTCGACACTCGAAATAGTAGGGAAGGGAGTTACTGATGTGACACGGACTCCTCTGACCGCATTATCTTCTTCACGGTGACTGGGCTACTCTGCTATCTGTACCCAAGGATCTGCTTGAAGGAAAGGACGCTTCTCACTCCGGCATCCATTTCCTCTAGCCGAACCTCGGTCACAGGATGTTTTAGATAGAAATTGGATAGGCGGCTCATCAGCGTGTAAGAGAACGAAGACCAACTCTCAGATGAGAGGACTAGATCAATATCGTCGGGCGTGGATTGCCATTAGTGACAGCAGCTCCAGGCGGCGGAGTATCTGCGAAAGCAAGAAGTCAACAATCAGCGTTCTGGAGTCATCTCAGGGGTAGGATGTGGCACTAACCCACCAAGGCAGCATTTCCCGACTTGAAGCATGGTTTCTCAAAGGCACCACTTGGAGGTTGCAAAAGGCAATGTCTGTCCGCCTGCGGGAGCTGTATCGTACGCCCTGTTCTCGACCAGATGCAACAGCTGCGCTTTAACAAGCTTTTGTGCGGGCCCCCTGGCCACTGACAGAGACCCCGAGTTCAGGGGTCATCGACCCGCTAACGGTCCGGTGTTTCCGAGGCTACAGGGCATTTCGGCAGGTGGAACCCTGCCCCTGGGCGGCCGAAACAATCTTGCCCGCCAACACGCAGCACCCGCCCACAGCCAGCAGCTTCGCAAACCCCCTAACAAATCCCAGCTCCAGGTAACAAGCTGGCGGTATGACCGAGTTCCTATTGACAAGTCAGATCCTCTGTATACACTTAGAGTGTACTGAAATCTGTCTAACTTTTCATCTCAAGCCCTAACATACCTAAAACTCTTCCTCTGAAACTTTTAGCTCTTCTGAGCATCAAGAATGTCGAAGACAGATGATTGCCAAATGACGCTCAAAACTAAGTGCTATGGCGGGGACGTCCGTGTCTTTCTAAGAGTAACTTCTTACTCCTTATTAGAAAGAAAAATATTCTCTAAGAACTTTAAAAGAGAATAGTTAACTAGGAGGAATAGTTAAATTATTCTTAAGCTTTAGATAACGTTAAGTATAATAGAATACTTAGACTAAAGTTAAAGAAAGAGAGGAAAAGTGATAGGGGTAAAGGGGTAGAGTATGTTTTCGACATAGTCTTGATGATGTACTCGGGTCGTGAGTAATGTATTCTGACAGAAATTGAAGAATTGTGATGGGAGAATATGGCCTGGGCTTGGGAGACAAGATGCAGACTAATGACCAAGGTCTAACGAGTTCGAAATGTCATGGTATCAGGGGAAGAGATGTGGAGTGGGATGGAGATGTGTGAGGATGAAGCGTAGTATATCGGTCAGGCTCTGGTCGAAAAGAAGCGCGACTTGCAGAGCGCAATGGTCGAGGCATAGTCCGATAGACGAGGTTCCGTCTCGCCGGTCGAGTTACGGAAACACAGGCTGAATCGTGGTTGGTGGTCCGGAGAGGTAGCAGGGCTCGGGTTCGTGGTCTTGGATTTCGTCGGAGGTAATGACTGCGTCTGGGATTCACACGGAGTTAGTCAGGTCAAAACATAACGTGGGAGGCCTAACTTGTAGAGGAAGACGTGGATCGGCTATACTGACTTGGGTAGTCGCAAGACAGTCAAGTGATGTCTGATGTCGGAGTGATCTGCCAGCACTCGAGTGGTTCTTGTATCGCTTGGCCCTGTAGCGTTT
The DNA here is from genome assembly GCA_007388105.1 of Coniochaeta prunicola. Taxonomy (NCBI): domain Eukaryota; kingdom Fungi; phylum Ascomycota; class Sordariomycetes; order Coniochaetales; family Coniochaetaceae; genus Coniochaeta; species Coniochaeta prunicola. The sequence continues at coordinate 227,546 of SMOB01000280.1, read as the reverse complement.
TCTTAATCGTCGATGAACCAGTTTGGATATTGCTTGAGATTAAGAGTAAAGAGATCAGATGACCATCATTGGGAGGACGCTGTAGTATTTGTAGGTCGGATGAAGACCTTCGTTGTTCCTGGGACTTTTCAGGCCCAGTCGAGAGGCCGAAGTCGAGTAAAGGATCTGCAAAAGCTTCGAATAAGAGATGGAGATGAGATATCACGTTAGCAGGTTGTTTAATGAGATGCCTCAGAGATAATAATCCTGCACTTCTGAAAGAGAAAAAGAGGTTAGGTCGCCCGATCCGTGATAGAGAAGAAGGTCAAGGACGGAGAGTTGTAAGTATTTGAAGCTTGAAGTTGGGCACGAGGTCAAAGATGTGTGAAAGTGGGATCGTGAAACCGACTGTCAATCCAAAAAAGAGAAGAAGTCAGTGAGGTCCTCGGATATTACTCATTAATTACCTCTTGCCGACTGTTGGCGGTCGGCAGGAACGATGGGGCTTATGGTGAGTTGGCCGCCCCCTGAAATGATGTCGCCAGTTCGAATCGTGTTCAAATGTCGGTCAATACTGAACTTTGCTGTCCAGAGACACCAAACCACAAGGACAGCATTTTGAGAACGAAGAGTCAAGTGAACAAAATGATTATAATGCAAGAAATAAGTAAGTGTTTCGTGTCAGACCCTTCTCCAGGCTCCAAACCTGTATGTCCATGATACTAAGCTGCCCCTTGCTTATCTCAGTTGCAATAAGGACATCAGGCAAGACTCTGCCCCTGCTGCGTTTGGCTCACTCTACCTTCAAGTACGCCTCGATGCTCCAGCCCGAATACCCGGCGATCTGTGTGATTGAAGTAAAGATTTGAGCCGGCGCAATCCGAAGCCGCCCTCCTCAACACCAGCGCTAGCGACTGCAATTCCTCGACTCCATTCGAAAATGAAAGCATCTGACGACACCAAGCCTGAGTCACATCGATGGTTCCACTGCATAAAGGTCTCAAACTGGCCTGCGGCAAGAATGACAGAGCTTGCAGAACCATGCCAGTGAGCGGAGGCAAGGAAGAAAACAGAAGATGAGGGCATCACAAGCTGCAATATCTCCCAAACCCCTTTCGATAAGGACCCTCTCGCGGCATTCTTCTCCGGCCAACAGCAAGGTAAACCCTTGCCCACAAACAGCAGAATCCGGTTTGCAGCCACACTTGCCATCGAAGGCAAGCGGTCAACAGTAACAAACACCGCATCACTAAGACAAATAAACGGAAAGTAAGCCCCGAACCTCAACCCATCCAAGGCCTCAATGTCCCCATCCGACGTCATCCCTCCCCTCTACACATGAGACACTGGAGCAGGAAGCCACCCGCTGATGTGTGGCTGAGGAAACCAAGCCTGAGCCGCTGCTGACAGGGATGTCGTATAGGGGTATGACGTAGTCCGGACGGGACATGCAGCAAGGGTTTCCTTGGCGCCCCTAACATCCAACTTACACCCGATCACAAGCTTATATATTCCCTCCTCGAAACCCTGAAAATCAGACCACCGATCTTGTCCTCATCGCAGCAACATCAAAGCATCCAAAAACAATCAATAAACCTATCTCAAAGTCAACCACAGACATCCACACATACAACCCACACCCCCACTCTTCTCAAAATGAACTCCGACAACAACAACACGGGCGCAACCGGCGCTGCAAAGGGCGTCACCTCCCTCCTCGGCAACACAGTAGGAGGCCTGACCAACACCGTCGGCGGCGTGGTCGGCGCCCTGGGCCGCGGCCTCGGCGAGACGGTCAACGGCGCGACGGGCGGGCTCGGACGCCCCGTCGGTGACGGAGTCGCCAACGTCGGCACCGGTGTCGAGCAGGGCGCCGCGGGCGTGGCCAAGGGCGTCAAGGACGCCGGGCAGTGGAAGACTTCTTAAAGACTTACTTCGACACAAGAGTTCTAGTGCTTCGATAGTGGGAGTCTACTTCGGTCCGGATGGATGGAGAGACGCGGGAAGGAATAAAGGGACGGTGCCTGGGTAAGGAGGTCCCATGGGAGGATTTTAGGGAGGAAGAGGACCGTCACCCCAGATTGATATGAGATATGAAAGCATCGACGGCGTTTTGGTTTTCAGACGGATGATTGGACTTCGGTAGTGTTAAGCTCGACGGCAATGAAGCCTGGCTAGTCTATCAAGGCCTATCTCTACAATACTTCAGGAAGTCTACATCCTCGTAATATTGCTGAACCACAGTTCAACAGCAAAGTGGCCCCATCTCCAAGCCAAGCAGCACTATTTCGAGCCTGTCTCCATTGATTGTATCGTAGTAGCAACCCAACTTAACTTAGATATCCAACACGTCCAGGACATTCCTGCCTTCTGGCTCCCTACTCTCCGAGCATCCAAGTACGACACTCGTGCCTAGAAATAGTTATACAGCGCTTGAAATGTCGCCAAGTCGTCATACAACAACGGTGCAATACAGTCCGTCATGTCGCTTGTCTGCCAATAAGCCAATGACAATTATTGGTAACAAGACAAAAAAATGGAAACCCATTCAAAGTCGCCGATATGAAACAAACACATCATGTAAATGAGTAGAAGGTCTATATCACGCCAAGCTGAAATCACATCCGGCAACATCAAGGTAAAGGGCATCGAAGTCTAGATATCAGCAAAGTCAAAAGGAGAGCAAGCAAATAAGGCAAATGTCACAAGCCGAAAGGTAAAAACACGCTACCACCACCACGAAAAGTCATAACCGAGTGTCATCATCATATCTATTCCAGAGCACCGGAGAGATCAAAGCCATAACAGCAACGACCCGTCAAGTGCCTTCAACTACTGCAGAATCCCAAGAGATACTGGTGAGCGTAGTATAATGACAAACCACGTTTAACTGCAAGACGCAAGGAAATAAGACCATTGCCCGAATCACCTTCCAAGGATATGCCGTCCTCCGTTGAATGACGTGCAAGGCGGCAGATGTTCAGCAGATCAACTGCAGCAGGGTTGTCATCGCATTACCGGAGAGGTCGACTGATTTGAGATCAGCCACATGATCATCTGCTTGCTTCTGGTGTGGAAATCGGGAAGCACAGGTGGTCCAGTGATCCGAAGCGGAGATGTTGCAAGATCCCATGCGGTTGTAGGAGATCCTCGTATGGCAAAGGGGCAATGGGAAAGAACGAAAAAACGTGAGAAGAGGAAATATGATGCCATGTACGCCGAGGAAGTAGTCGTCGAGATCGTTGTGGTAAACGCCGTGCAAATGCCTCGCAAATGAAGAGCCTGATCCAAGTCTGAGGGTGTTCAACTGAAAGACCATGGTGTTGCTTTTTACCCGACCAACGCCGACACCTAACTCCATCTAACGCAGTATGAGCTGGTGATCAGGGTGAATTACTGCATCATGAGTTAGCATTGGCATCCTGCGCCGTCTCCCGACGAAATAGAGAGACAAGAGCTTACCTGCAATCCGCCGGGAGGGCCCTGCGGGGGGTTGCCTCCGAAAGCAGGACCGTATGGAGCACCTGCACCACCATGAGGAGGCATCCCACCACCCATGCCGCCTGGGCCCATGCCGCCAGGGTTGCCCATGTAGTGAGGCGGGGGAGGAGCAGGACGATACGGAGTTCCAACACCGGAGTTGTTCTGGGAACGTCCCCAGGACAAGCGAACACGAGAGTTGCCAATGGGATAGCCTTGCATCTGGTTGATTGCCATCTCAGCGGCATGGCGATGAACGAACTGAACGAAACCACATCCTTTTCCGGGCGGAATTTTAACGTAGGTGATCTCGCCAAAGCCTTGGAAGAAAGAGCGCAGTTCATCCTCGGTAACATAACCAGAAAGACCGCCGACGAAGACTGTGGTGTTATTAGGGTCGGTGAATTGATTCATCGGGGTCATCGGGTTGAATTGCTGCTGTTGAGGGTAGTACGCAGCAGGGCCAGGAGCACCCCAGCCCATGGGACCACCAGCGGCCATGTGTCCAGTGCCAGGGACGGGAGCGACCATCTGCGGACCGCCAGCATGACCATGAGCACCGTACTGGTGCGAGCTATGTATTGTCAGCTTAATGTTTACCAAAGGCAAGAGATAGGTGTGAGACGAACCGGGTCTTAGGAGTCGCGGTGGAAATCCTCATGGGACGGTTGCCGCAGAAAACACCCTGCATTTCAACCAGGGCACGCTGCTGATCCGTCTCGTCAGAGAAACGGACAAAGCCGTAGCCCCGAGACTGTCCGGTCACAGCATCGGTCATAATCTTTGCCGATTTGCAGCTAGCAAATCGACCTTGAAAGAGCGAGACCAGCACGAACTCGTTGACCTCCGGGCCGAGGTCGCCAACAAAAATCGAATATTCTGGACCTCGGTCATCACTAGAATGGGAGATTATGAGTCAAGTGACCTAGACGCCCAGCACGAGAGGCAGGGAACGTGAAACATACCGACGATCAACCAGTCCACCGCCAGAAGCCCAGTTAAGCTTGAATGAGCGGTGCGAGTTGGGAACCTGAGTGCCGTTAAGGCCCAGAGCCTTCTGAGCAGCCTCGGGAGTGGAGAATTCGACGAAGCAGTAACCAGCATTACTATGAACAGTGAGCATGAGGCAAAACAGTTGTATTGACCATAAAATGATACTTACCCAGAGTTGCGATCACGAATGACCTTCACCTGAACATTCTCACCAAGCACCGTCTGGAAGATCTGTTTGATGAAGTTCTCATCCATCCACGCCTCCATTTCACCCATCCAAAGAGTCTTGGAGGCCTCATTGGAGGCAGGCATGGTTGGCTGGACAAACGGAGCGTCCTGCGAACCGTTCGCCTGGTTACCAGCGGGAGTGCCGTTGAAGTCCGACATGATCTTTGAGGTATGAGTTAGCTACTGCGGTCGAAGATTCAAATATCGAAAGTGACAGTTGCTAAAGCAGAAATGACACGCTATGCAAGACGAGAGAAACGCAGAAGCAGGTCGACGCTCGTATCCAGATCAGGGAGAGAGAAGGTCTGATGCGAGAAATGAGGGCCGAGCAGCAGTTGCAATGTGTTGGTGAGATAGATGATCAAGTCCAAGAAGAACCTGAAGTTGCAAAGTAATGGATAAGATATGAGCCCAAGAAGAGCTTGATGAATGTGAGATGGGTTGGAAATCCTGGGAGGAAGATAAGGGCAGGGTATGGTTGGTCGAGTTGCAGGAAGCAGGAAGAAGTGAGGTGGAAGACAGGCTCAAGACTGCTAGAAGTAGTAGAGTTGGTAGAGGTGGTAGAAACGGTAAAACTCCGGAAAGATAATAGAATGAAGGGCAGGAGGAGAGGTAGCAGAGGCTCAAGTAGTTCAAGTTGTAAATATGACTCGAGAAGTAGAGGTATTAGGTAAGAATGTGATCAAGGTTAGGTTGGGACAAATGTAAATAATTTAGGACTTGGACGAGGAAGGCACGAGTTAAAGTTGTTGGGGACATAGGAGCAACAGGGGGAAAGTACAATGAGAATGTCTCATAGAGCTTTCAGTTTAAAGCTTCGAGAAAGGAAGGTGCGGGGGGTTAGGGTAAGGCTGACACTTTGGCCTTTTGAAAATGAGAGGAGGGGGAACGGTGGTGGCTCTGGAGGGGTTTGACCTTAGAGCGAGGAAGGTGCAACATGTGAGATAGGGGGAGCCTAGACCACACTGGTGGCCAGGAGAGGGTGCAGTCCAGCTGATGAGCTCTCGAGACTCTCCATATCCAGTGCCAGTGAGTTGACTGCATATATGGATATGCACAGCACAGATCTGAAGTCGTAGATGCCCAAAAGTAAATCTGGATGACTTGTTCTCACCGAAGGACAGCACCATGTCCAGTTAACTGAGGTGGGTGGTAACACATCGGGACCGATAACTCGAAGATGTTGCGTCTGGTGCGTCTTGCGGTACGATGTCGTGTCCGGAACAGACACGAGGTGACCGGCCCTTAGGACACCATTGCCGTCGATTACCAAGGAGATTCAAGTTGTACTCACAGTAGTGACGTCTTTAGGGAAGCTGAACTGATAGAGAGTCGAACGAACTGTGGAAGGTTAGAATCAATGTATCCCAGCTTTGAGTCTGAAAAGCAAGTCTGATGCGATATGTGGAGGGTATAGATCCGACCCAGATGGGCTGGTGATGGTAGAGTCGCTGGGAGCAGCAGCTCGACTGCTTCAAGGAACCCTTGTGGAATCCCGAGATCAGGCGAGCCCAGGGTCAACAGTGTACTGGTGTCCGCCAACTTACAAGCGGTCGCAAGGGAGATAGTGACGAGGGAAAATGGCTTGCAAGTGTTGCGGTATCGAGGTGACGCCGACGTAATGACTTGCGGAAAGGGACGGCAAGTTGAGCAGCTCGGGGGAAGAGTAGCGACAAACGGGAGTAGATAAAAAGTGCACTGAAACCACAACGATGAGATAACTGAGAGGCTTACCTTTTGTAGATGCCGATTGCCCTTGCTTGATGGCAGAAAGCAGAGTGGTGCAGAAGCTTAATGAGGTCGGAAATGAGGTTGCAAGTTGTGAAAGACTTGAGCTCCTATTGGTGGTTGTTAACATCAGAGCAAAAGCATTGACGAAGAGAAAGTGATCAAGCCTAAAGCTAAAGGCAGCAACTGAGCTAGTCCAAGGGAGCACCGGAGCAGGGGGGGCTTCGTGATAGTGTCAAGCGGGCCTCAAACAGGACCTCCGCCGGAATGTGACAATCCCAACCAGAACCTCTTTCTTCCAACAGTACAACAGGCAAACAGAAGGCTCCCAGATTCAAAGTTGTCCCTTGTGTTTTGAGGAGCAAGCAACCTGGCACTATCACGACCAGCATAGCCACCAGTGCGTCCGCTTATCCAGACCGGCACTCGAAAACACACCAAACCATGACCGAGACAGCCGTGAGGAAGAGGTTCGTCGGCAATACAGCCATGACTAGGCGTGAAGGAAAAGCAGAACGCAGGCTAACCTGAAGAAAAAGGAAGCAGGACAACTCACAATCGCTTCGCAAGCAGGAAAGCAAAGACAACCCGAAAGTGTTATCCAGATGGCTCAAGCAGAATGTTTGCAGCGACTCCGATACTCCTTAGAGACAAACGGTCAACGTGAAGAAGCTGAATCTGGTAGACGGATCTAGGGATTTCTAAATAAGCCTTCAGATCGAGGTGGCTATCACCAAGAACCGATCGAGCAAAATATGGTCCAATGTCGCAGAGGCGAATCGAAAACAGTCCGGATATGCGGTAACCTAACGCGGAATAAGGTTAGCACACTACCTCTCGTCGCGCCCGGTAATATGACAAGAGCGGAAGTCCGCAAAGCAAATGCTTGGGCCAAGGTATAGATGTTGAGATCTACTTCGTATCGCCGGTCTCCGAAAGGTCGAACCCAGCTCCGGCGTATCGGTACTCATGGTGCCGGACCAAACATCAGGCCAGATCCATGGATAATTTGTGCTGACCTGGGCCAACACGGACACGGAGACAGTGACAGATTCCTGGAAAGCCATGCGTTGGGGATCCGAAAGCTTCGAACCGTCGCAGGGCAAGGGGATGCAAGAGTGACTGAGCCGCCAGCAAACGCGAGGTCGTCCCATGCTACGAATCCGCATAAGGTTCGGGCACCCTAGCTTTCTACTATCTCCGAATGGCTGGTGGAAGAAATACCACTGCAGGACATACGCTGCGCGATCCGGAAAATGTCTGCGGCGCAGATCCTTGGTCAAGCAGACACTAGGGCAGGATGACGACGACTTCAACTGCCCCAAACAGACGCAGAGAAGTGCAGGCAGTTCCCTAATTTCCCGAACTCGCCGGATCACACCAGAGCGCCATATCAGATCGCATTGGATGGCACTTGGCACACTGGCCAAAGCGGACCGCATATGACACCTCGGGAGCCATCATCTCATCAGGGGTACAGCACTGAGTGAAGATCACGGTCCTCGGGGAGCCCAAGAAGGCAAGCTTCTGTAAAAAGCCAAATCCAGACAGGGAAAGGCCTTGGCGGTTACCGAAACCCTGAAATAAAAGTCCCTCCGAGCAGCATCGCCGAGTGCCTAGGAAGCGGCGCTTGAAGATCGCATGGCCGATAAGCGTGGGGGTGTCGCCGGGTGTCATCCGAATTTCTGAAGCGAAACGGTTTTATGCAGCTGACCCAACACCACCGCTGCCTGATTCATCCTACCGAACCTGGTCCCCATCTCCTCTTCCAGTTCGACTCTCCAATTGAACCGATGGTTTCCAATGGTGATATTTTCAGTTGTCCGGACCTCCGCAGGCTGATGGAACTGTCGAGATAAGATGGGAAGCCCTTTGGCGTAGGCTGGGTCGCAGCGAGCAGCAGTCCTCTCGAACAAAGACGGATTCCAATGTCCCCTATTCCCCCCCAACAAGAAATTCCGAGACCAACGGGTGGAGCAACCGCAGTCCTCCGAGGACGGACGTATTTCGATCCCGGGCGCCGTACACATATCGGCAAAACGTCCCCTTGTCACTTTACCAGAAGCAAGGAAACTTTAGACACACTTACTTTTGACAGCAACCGGCTAAGTTTCCAATAAACTCGCAATTATGGTCGTCTTTCCGCGGGAATAGACCTTGTTCTGAATCGAATGATGCAGCCGAAGTGCAGAATGTCCGGACCAACTCCTGCACAAAGTGGAAAGGGAAGGTTTCGTCGAGGTTGAGTCAACGGACCGCTGCCCCTATGTAGAGTACAGTAAGAGGAATTCGATTGGACGACACTCGCTGGAAACGAGCGCTTTTTCCCCGATAGCTGAGCGAATAACCGGCACAACACGGGACGAAGGGATTCGAGGTCACAGAGGAGAGGAAGCTAGTAGCGAGGCCAGGAGCGTCTTCGATTCGAATACAGAACACGACAGTGCACGACACGAAGGCAAAAAACACACAAAAAGATGCTTCTTGAAATCGCAATACGTCGACGAGGAGATGGACGAAGGACAGGCCGAATTGGGTTCGAGGACGCGAAAGCACAAAGGGAGGGAAGAAAAAGGATAACTTGGAGCGACGGGGATGGTGGTTGAAAAAGACAAGACTTGTGAGGTGGAGCTGGGAAAACTGGGAGGAAGGCAGAAGCGTGGAAAGCAATCGCAAACCCTGTCCACTGGCCCGGCGGGGCAGGATCAAATGTTCGGTAAACCACCGCGGTCAGAGTCTCCGGCATGCATTTCCTGTACACGGTACCTACATCTGCCCCCTGGCAGTCGGCGTACAGGCCGGTACCGAATACTGGCAAAGCCACGTCTTTCGGATCATTCCACACCACTGCATACCCCAAACATTACACGCAGATGTGCACTAAACCTACATAACACACATGGACGTGTAGGAGAAGCCACGGAACCGAATTACAGGCGCCGTCTGATGCTCAAGTGCGTTGATTCAGACACAGAAAACGCATTCGAGGTACATGCACGGACAGCCGAAGCCAGTGGCTCCACAATGACAAACACTCGCAGCTTCCATCCTTCCCATTCCCAACTTTCGGCCCTAAGAAAGATCATGGGGCGGGGTGGATGTTTGCATGATTCAGAGAGCGAAACAGAGCCCAGAAGTTACTTTTTTGGGGTGGAGCAACCTAAGCTGGAGGGGTGCCGCTACGGAAAGGTGGGAGGTGTCGCTGTAAGTCCCAATTGGCCTTCCCCCCTTTAGTCTAAGGCATTGGCCCTTGGGAAGGAAGCATGGCTTTTGACTTTTCAGCGGCGGAGATCGACCTGGGAGAGCGATGCATGTCGTGCATTTGGCACTCGTCCAGGGCCAATATGTGGCGGCGGCGACCTTCACGAACGTAAGGTAGGATTGAGGCCAAGATGTGTGCTCTCCACATGCATTGCGGCTCGCTTGAACTTGCCAAGTTCCGTTTGACGATGCTCTTTCGCCCCTCAGTCACCTCCTCCATGGGTTGAAGGTCTGTGATGTATCTCAGACCAGGACCGAGAAACAATCAGATCGTGGCGCTTTCAATTTGCAGTTTACTCAACCACCTTGTCGCCAGGGATGACGGCGTGAGATGTTGACTCAGCACTTTACGCGGTTGCTCAATTTCCAATCTTCATGCGACAAACATGCTTTTAGTACGACTAGCTCAGCTCGTAAGTGACTTTCAGCAAGTCTCCGCTACCTAGCCGGTGCTTCCCACTGTTCCAGCAATCAGCTCTCCACTCCCCGACGGGAAGACACCAAACACCTGTCGTCATCCTCATGTAGTACTTCGTATACCCTGCCGATGTCGCACGTGTGTGAGAGGCCCATGGCGTTGCTTGGGCAGAAACAGCACACAAGCTTCCATTCGGGGCAAGTCAACCTTCTCCCCATGGAGCACCAAGACACGCAAGCGGAAAGCCTCGTCTAAGTGTAATTAGTATCAGACTTCTTTGCCGCGTTTGAAGCGCATATGCTACCTGCCGGCAACGAGAGTGGCAGATCTGGGGCTGAATCACGTCACGAACCGTGGCCCCAGAAGACGCGTTGATCGACACTACCCCTGTTATTCACGAACAACCGGACATTGAAACATTCAAACGCAGTCATCGGCTCTCCAACATCGACAGGAGAGGCAGTTGTCAATCATCCATACGGCTCATGAAGCTGAAAAGGTCGATCTACTTGCTTTCTGGGGACTCCTTTTTGCCCCAACACTCATGAGCTCCTCGTTGCGCCCTTCGCTCAGGCACGACTCAATTTTTCAAGCCGCTTTCGCACGCCGGGGCGTGAATCCATCAAGTGCTAACTAAGGTTTGCTTTTCCGGTCCCAACACCCCTTGCCTCGCGGGCCGCAAGAAATCACGAATTCGAAAGTGCACAATAATGTAGGCTGCGACCTGCGGCGCTCTCGTGTATGCTACTGGTCCAGTACATAACGATGCATGTTGGCTTCAGTGTTTCGAAGCTGCCCCCCTAAGGTTATGAGAAGAGAGCATTGGATTATCGGCCAAGCCAGATTGTCGTGAGGATCACTCCGTGACATCCGGGCTTGACGGGACCTGTCGATCTCCGGGCCCACATCACCCGGCAAACTCGTTTTCCTTTTTGCTCAGCCACATGCAATTTTGGCAACAAGATCGTGTTCCTACCACAGCATGGTCCGACTTTAGCGTGACAAAGTGTTATACATGGACTGAAGGCCGTAACTGTGCTATCATGTATAGCAGGGACAAGTCATCAAGCCGCAGCTAAGGTATAGACTTATGGTAGCAACAAACACTCACATGCTGGCGTTACCAGTATCAAACTTGTATACGCCGCCCATGACTCGCAGCGTTTATGAGGCTTTTCGGAGGGGCTATCACGCTTGGTCGAAAGAGTTTCTTCCTGCTCGGAAGCTTGGCGGTGTTCTCGTCCTCAGGGTTTGCATCCCCAGGCATGCAGCAAGCCCATTATCATGGCTCGTAGTAACCATGCTGGGCATGTGATTCACCTCTGCGCTTAAACGAAATATCTCGACCACGTCTAAGCATATAGGTCCTTTCTTCTTCTTTCGATCAGTGACTATTTCTAGCGTAACGGACGCGACAGAATCAGTTAGACATGGAATTACATGCCATTAGAGTCTACATGCTCTACCTTGCGTTGTCCAGAGAGCCGCCCCTTATTATCTGCAGCCTGTCGAGGCAAGTATGAATCTGCTGACGGAAGTGCTGTTCATTAGGCAAGGGAACATCCGTTGGGGATAGGTAAGGTAGCTCGGCACTAAATCAAAGCTGCAGCAGCAGGCTTCAAGGCCCTGCAGTTCTCGACCTAAGCAACGAAGGGATGGCGCGATGGTCAGTGGCCAGGCCATTGGCCTCTTTACTGTTGTTAAGTGAGTTACCGCACTGCTTCGACCTGTTTTTTTGCGCCGACTTGACGGTTGATAAAATACAGCCCCTGACTTCTGTGGCACGCATGTCTCAACCTTCAGCTCTTGTGTCGACAGTGGTAACGTGGCAACGGGGACACTGCACATATAATTCATCTCCCGTCGTCCGTCTAGTAACTACGGAGTCTCCGAGGTATCTTCCGGCGAGAATCACCATTTGTAGAGAGGCTGAAGGGGTTAGTCCGTCGGCTGAAAAGGGGCGACCGGAGTGAACGAGGACCCCGTCCAGACGATGTCAAGGAGGCGCAGCCATCGAGAAACAGATTTCGACAACTCCAGCCGATGGCATCTATAAGCCAAAAGAGGCTCATCCTGATCCGCACGCCATTAAAGAGCCTTGATATATGCCTCGCCTACGAAAGAATCTTGGCAAACAGGCTGAATAACGGCCCGGTTCTCTGCCGTCTCCCAACAAACGCCTCCCGAGCCGTTTCTGTTTCGAAACACGCGGCTCGTTGATGAAGTGATGCAGGTACGGATCGCCGTAGACGGAATATGATGTGTTCATTCTAGACCATGTCCAGATTCCTGGGTTTTATGCAACCGATCACTATCAGACTGTTGGGAACTCGCGCGGCCCACCGCATCGGAAAATTTGCGTCTGTTCGCCGTGACTCCCGTTCTGGCTGTTGAGGTCACCAGCATGTTGAGGCGAGAGTGTTTTTGTCATAGAATCAAAACTTCCATTTTTCCCTGTTTGCTTCCACCATATAATCCCCGTTCTCCCGGGACAGATGCCTGTACGAGCCACATGCTTGCATTTATCTGTAGAGCAGATCTGACCACTCTGATACTATCGATCGACCTACAATGAAGGTTACTAAACAGAAACTCGTTCCGAGTGGTAGCTGCCTGTCCACGAAGTAGCGCCTGTCCACGAAGTAGCGCAGTGTTTAGACCAACGTGGCTTGCCATATCATCCTCCAGAAACCCGCAAAACCCTTGTAGATTTCGCTGGGACTTTCCGACTACGAGAATTTCTGATATCTGGTACCTTGTTCGAGGTGTGACAGACTTCCTCGCCTGGTTGGCTCTCGTATATTTCCATTCGCTCAGGTGCAAGAGGTATCCCGGAGCGCGTACTGTAGTATAGGAGAACTATCTAAGTATGTCTACTTCAGCCACCAGGGGTGAAACAACAATACCACTACGGAGCCCCAGATTAAAGCTAGCCGTCATAGAGGAAGGCCAAAGCCGATTCTAAGCCCCGGCTATCCAGTTGGAGATGTCTAGCGAGCGAAATATTAACCGGGCCTAAAGAAGTGCCCTCCTTGAGGTACCTAAGTTAGATGGAAGAGCGAATCGTTGCAACCGAAGTGCCAGTCACATGTTTGGCATGGAGAAGAAAAGGAAGGTGGCGCTCATAGTTCCAATCACTCGACATACTAGGATCTGTAAGGCAGTCTACCCTTACCTGATGTACCATGCCATCATGACGAGAGTGTAAACCATGCGCCTGACCGGCCTCAATCGGAAGGAGGAAGGCACGAGCGAGCTGCGGTTTGCCCCCGCAGTCAGGCGACTGATTTTCCCGAGTGAGGTATCACTAAATGGATGTCTCTTACCATACGGTACTGACGGACACTACTGGGGTGCCTGGTCTTTCTATGCGCTTCGTGGTTGATGGCATGGGGAAATCCACCGCAACTGCAAAGAAGTGCTTTTCCCTCTCGAAGGATTTCCATGTGATAAGTCTTTTGCGCGCCGCTGCTACTACTGATGATACAGGCACGGTATAGGCTGGTTGATCCTGATGTTTCAATTATGGTCTTATCATCCCGCAACCCCTCTCTCCTCCTCTACCTCTACCAGGGTACCCAAACCATCTATCCCTGCCTAAGATCGAGCAACTTTATACACCGGGTCCATCTCTCCATTCCCCACGGCGCCCTCTCCTCCGAAAGTGCCTTCTGAACCAAAGGCAGCACCTGGTCCACAAACGCACCAACCTCCTGATCATCAGCCCCCGCCCCCGTCATCGTAACGAGCGTCCTCCACAGCTTTAACGCAGCCGCTACAGCGTCTGCCCTCGCTAACCTCTGATTCTCCGTGCCGTGCTGACTCTTGTCGAGATCGAGCGTTGCCACAAACCACCGTATGACCGCCAAGCTCTGCGTGAGCCCGCTAGCAGAAGATTGATGCCCTGTAGGCGCTGATTCTTTTTCTAACGCGGACTGAGCAGCCTGTAGAGTCTTCTCTGCTAAGGGATACCAGAAATCCGCGCGGATGGCCTGGAACCGCGGCCGGGAAAGAATGGGTTGCTCAGTCAGACCGGACGTCGAGGAAGTCTGTGGCACCGCGTGCTTTTCGATTGCCCGGATCATCCGCGCCAGCTCGGCTACAGGATCCTGACGCATGCTGGGCTCGTGGTATCCCCTGAAAATGGCTTCGATAGCCGAGACGACGGTATCCAAGCGAAGCTTAGATTCATTGCCCTCGTCTTCCTGGAACTCGACGATCGTGGGTCCCACAATGTCAGATATCTCGTCGAGCATGTCAATTGACAGCGCAGAAGCGACCCTGTGCAGACACCTGAAAGCATGCGGCCGGTAAACCTCATTATTGCGCTTCGCCTCCCGGACGGCGATTTTCCTCAGGTCCTTGGCCAGCTGCCCGTCGTGTTCTAAGAGCGGGCTCTTTTCCAGACCGCTGAACGCCTCGGCGATAGAGCCCAGTGCCTCGAGAAGCTCTTCCTTCCGTGCGAACGTCTTTAGGGCAAGCGACTTCTCCAACACCGGCCACACCGTACGGAGATTGCTAGCGTTCGCGATGCGCCCTTCGACAAGAGACATCACGACTTTACCGGACGTGAGCGCCCCCGCGTGCTTGACAGCCCAGTTGCCGACGCTGAGCGAGCGACCGACGAGCGCGACGATCTCGGGGATGTACCGCGCGACTTTATGTGAGCTGCCGCCGACAGCCGCCCAGAGTTGCTCCGATTGCTTGTGCACGTACTCATCCGTGTGTTCGTTCATTCTCAAGAAGACAAAAGGCAGGAGCAGGGCTTCTAAGGCGTCGAAGTGGTCGGGGGCGAAATGACGGATTCCGAGGACGACGTCGATTACCTTGCGGCGCCGGGTCTCATCTTCCGAGTCGAACCAAAGATTGAGAACATGCTCTACGAACCTTATCTGGACCTCGCTTGAAGCAATCCGGATGAGACATGCGGCTGCTTTGGCGTAGTTCTTGCTGACCGTATCATTTCGATCTAACACTTGCTTCTCCATCAGCTGTAGAAATCGTCCGCAATACGGCTCGAAATCCTCCTTGTGCCTCTCGGTGAGATGGACGATGACCGCACTGCATCCAACCTTGGTCGGCATACCGACGGCAGATTTCATCGTCTCTTCCAGGGCCGGCGCCAGATCACCGATGGCCTTCTTGTCGGCATGTCGTAGACAGTTGGTAATCGACTCGAATATGGAGCTCTGGTATACCGCAGTCGCGCGTCGCTTGTCTAGCTCCTCTCGAGTGTCCTGCCCAGATAGCTGATAGGCATAGTTGACAACCTCGGGCTCATAGGTACTTAGGAAGCCCAGCAGACATGGCACCATTATCACTATATATGGTCGCAATGCTTTTCCGCCGCGTTTTGCAATCTCCTGGATGGTAACTGCCGCCGAGTTCTTGACGTCCGCCACACTGCTGTCGATGCCTCTGTCGGACAATAGGAAAGGTAAGATCTCGTCCATCATAGCGGTCGTAGAAGCGCTTGATCCGTTTTCCTCGAGCTGCTTGAGAAGTGCGTGGGTAAGGTACGAGAAGAAGGATAGCGCAGTCTGGCGCACCGAGTCTTTCATGTCGTCGAGGAGCTTCAAGGCGGCAGCCAGCATGTCCTTGTAGTACGGCTGGTACTTCTTGAAAGGCCTTCCGTCGATCAACTCTTTGACTGCGGCGCAACTGGCTTGGCGGACTCTCCACTCTCTGCCAAGCATGCTCTTCAACAAGCTCGTCATGATCGCGTCAAAGTGTGTCTCTAGAACAGCGTTGGAGTCCTTCACCATGGCTTTCCAGATTGCTCGCATCGACTTCTGCGTGGTTGGAGAAGGGTCGAACTGACTGCGGTACAGGATTGGGTAGAGTTTCTCGTCAACGCCAACCTCGGGGTTGGATAGGATGTCACGAAGGCCAAACCGACCGAACGCAGACTCCGAAGACCAGTTGATGGCACTGTTGGCCAGAGCCATGAACTTGTAAACAAGCTTCTGATCACCGGCCTCGTTGGCCAACCTGACAATGTCCTTATAAGAGATAGACGACTTCCCAGCACTGGATGACGATGTTTGCGCGCCTTCCGACGAAGCCGGCTCATCATCATCTTTGAGCTGTTGACCGGAGCCGGTAAAAAAGGCGACGAAGTCCCGTACAAGTGAGTCTTTGATCGCCGGGTCGCCCGATTCGTAGATAAGCGCTAGCGCCCTGGAGGCAGTTTCCTGGACGAGATCATCGCGCGCGGTCAGAAGCCTCATGAAAGCGACATGGCAGTCGCGTAGCCTGGCTTGGACTTCTTCGACGTGCGAGCAGTACTGTATGATGCAAAACAGCACCATCCCGGAAGCCTTCACGAGAGACGGTTTGGTGTTCTTCGAGTCTGTCAGAAGCTTATCCAGGACCTGATTTAGTTTCGCAGAACGCTTAGGGATCCTGTATGACGTGGTTCCTGGCTGCACATCCAGAGTCAGGTCGACGGCCTCGGAGTCCCAGCAGGCAACGGCGGCAGCGATGGCCTCGCCCACCGCAAGGTGGACTTCTGCTTGCTTGACTTCATGCAGCTCGTACAACTTGGAAAGAACCAGATCTAAGATATCTGCACCATCGGAGGCAATGGCAAGTCTTCCGAGCGCCTTGATTGCATTCTCCTTGCCCTTCTTTGCTTGTTCGCTTAGGGGATCGACAAATGCCTTCTTGATGAATGCCGTCCGGTCCGTAGTGTCGCTAGGCTCTCCAAAAGCGGGAATGCCGGCGGTCCAGAGCTGGATGAATGCCTCTATGACAACCTCCAGCGACGAAACTGGCGTATCTTCAATTGTCGGAACAGCTCCTAGGATCTCTTCGTCAATATCAGAGCGGGTTCTCGTCCCGTAGTAGAGCTGCCTTGACAGCAAATGGCATGCTCCAAGGAAGACCCCCTCCAATGAACCTAGTTCTGACGCAGTGGCCTTCCCAATCTTGCCAAAGACCTCAAGGATGTCGGTTTGGATGCCACTCCCGTCATTATTTACCGGATGAGCACCGAGTATCCCGCAGGCTTTGGCACCTAGCAATCGCAGTTCCCTCCGGCTGCTCCTCATCAGTACGTTTGTCTCTGGTACTCGGTGAGCAATCCTGCCCACCACAGACATGGGTGCCAGAGATGCTAGCTCTACGAAAAGCCGAGCCGATGCCTCTGCCGCTGACACATTGTCGTCCACCAGCTGTGTTCCGCTAAGAGAGGCAGCCAAGAGCTGTAGAAGGGCGTCCTCGTGTTCCGCATCGGCAAGGTAAGTGCGGATCGTGTCTCTAGTCTTCTTCTCTGAGAGGACCAGAACCTTTAGTTGGCCCTCCCAGCCAGGCTTAACTGGAAAGTCCGGTAAAGCTGTCAGATATAAAATCTTTTGGCAGTAGTCGACAGCAACTGGAAGCGCCCTAGCCCATTTCCCGTTCAGCCGGAAACTGGAATTGGGATCGAGGAAGTTGACAGATGAGCGATCCCTCTCTTGTGGACCGCCAGCTGCCGAAGCGTCAAGCCAAAGAGCAGCTGGTCCGTCACTGTAGAAACTGGCATGGTCCCCTCGGAGATATGTCAGGGCCATGCTCCGCCAGTCAGGCAATGCCCGGGATCCATCAAGGTCTCTGTAATAAGTCCACGGGTCGAGTCCTCTGCGGCCCTCGTCTACCACATCGGTGCGATCATCCAAAACACCAGCGCTGGCAAGTATATCAATCCACCTTGCGTGCACGTTGCGGAACGGTATACAGTCGTTTGCAATTTTCGTCGTGGCGTGCCTCGGGCTCGGACCGGGCCTGACCATCCACTGAGCCAACTTCCCCACGATATCTTGGATGACACTTTCGTCTTGTGGCCTGAAGACCGACGTTATTGATGAGATCGCACCATTGAGATATATCACTACGTCTGGAGTGTCGTCCTGAAGTAGCGATAGCAGGAACCACTCCAGGAGACCCAAAATTCGACTTTCTGGTCTTGGGTTCGCCTTTGACAAGATTGCAATTGTCTCATAGACGTGGTTTCGCAGATCGAGATCTCCAATGGTCCGCTTCGACGGCGCAGGAGCGGGCCAGCCCAGGTATTCGGTCATGAATCCCGTCAGGGTATCTGTCACGAGGATCGATAATCGACGAAGCTCGTCGGTCACTAAGCCAACGGTTGCCACCCAGTTGAGAAATTGGAGGAGGGCTTTAAGGTTCTCAGCGACGGGTATTGGTGTTGCCTTATCGGGGATGTCAATGTCCATTCGTTGTGACGAGCTGTCGCTCGCCTGGAAAGGCGCAGAGAGGCTCACTGGTGCCGAAGCCGGAAACCCTGGGAACTCTTCGAAGGTCGTCCGGAATATGGTGTAAATATCTTCGGCGTAAGTAGCCGCGGTGCGCGACGTGCTGAGAAGGCGGAGGATGCGCGTCCTCGTGACATAGCCCGAAATCCCATAGGCGGCAAAAAGCTCCTTGAGGACATGTGGATCGTCAGTCGAGAGAGAGGTCCTCTTGAGCATATCATTCCCAAGAGCCGATATAGATTCGTTCGGATGGGCCGACGCATAGAGAGCCGGCACGAATCGCTCTCCGTCGGTGAAGGCCGCGCTCTCCAGGAATTTAGCGGCCTTTTTGCACGTTTCTGTTAGGCTCAGCGCTTTCCTGTCCGCATCTGTGGCATTTCGAGTGTCCTTTCCCTCATCTCTCCATATGCCTTTGGCGGCTGGGAGGATGAGAAACTTATACTCGTCCTCCTTTAGCCCTCGGCGAAGAGATTGCTCCTGGTTGTCCCGCACCAAGAGGAACAGCTTTCCGAGCCACTGGGCGACGAACTCGGCATCTCGGGGATCGTCAAGACCACATTCGCTCCGAAGCTGCTTGTCACTGTCACTTCCTCTAGGAGGCAGGCGCAGGTCGTGCAGTAAGCGCAGGAAGATGTTGAAGAGTGAGTCAAGGTACTTCCCCTGGTCGGAGCCGATTCCCTTCAAGATCTTCGGGATGAGCTGCAATCTCTCAGATAAGGGTAGCCTATCCAAGCTGTGCCGTATGAAGATGATGTCAAAGTACCTCACGAATGTGTAATCCTGGTTGGCCTTGAACTGGTCCACCAGGGCAGCGACAGGTAGAACGATGCTGCACCTGTTAGCAAGAGCCTTGAAAGCTTGCGTACGCAATTCAACATACGATGGAGACTTTGTGAAGGTCTGAATGCGGGTGGTTGCCGGTATGAGCTTCACACAGGAGACACGGTCAGACACTGGGGTGTTCCTCCGGTAGAGTAGGGGGAGGAAGCATGTTCAGCTGACCTTGCGCTGCACGAGCATGACATTTTTAGCCTTCTCCAGGAGGGGAACAAGATTATTTTTGAGGTACTCCTGCAATTTCTTCTCATTATTGGAGTAGTCTGCCACTCTGAAGTCGAACCTCTCGATGAAATCGAGGTCCAGCTGCTCCGTCGAACGGGCAGACATCTTGAACAACAAAGTTAGCACGCGTGAACTAGCGACAGGAGAGAGCGAGCATAGGCATATGGTTTAAGATGATATCCCTAGAAGAAGATTAAGATAAGAACCTTCTAGCACTCCATTATTGTAATCAGAGGCAGATGTGGCAAGTCAACGTCAACGTCTGTCGCCTGTAACGCCTTCCTTCAGTTAGGCCTCCCAGCATACGTGGTTTCGCTGATTCCAGCCCGTCACCCATTACGACCCACTTTTCCTGGCTCTGCTTACTAAATATGTACAGCACATACCTTCCAGAGCATCAAGGTACTCCTGTGGTATCAATGTCAGCCCTCAAACATACATTTACCTAGATAGGCAAATAGAAGTTGCGATGTCAGTATCAGGCAGGGAAAGTAACAGTTGATGAACTGTCACAAGCCCAATATCTCGACCATCAGTGTCAGGTGCCAGGTGCGATTCAATCCAGTAACGCCAGATGGATGGAGAAGTGGATCGCATCGGTACGTATATTCTTGCGTCACAGAGTAACCTGGAGCGTTCCTGGTCCGAAACTGGTTGACCACACGACCTTCAGGCTACGGTTTCGACCCGCAAACTACAATACCGTACAAGGGAAAACTACGCAAGGCAACATAGTCGTGCTTTCCTCTCTCCTCTTCCCTGAGAACCCGGAAGACCGCTAGCCTTGAAGTCCCTGGTAGAATTCCCATCTTTGAAAGAACCCCCACCCTGCGGAGCTCCTTGTGTTGGGGCATAGACTCACCACCTCTTGCTCTCTGCAACTCTCGAGCAACTTCTGAGCACACACCTTCGAACCTCCTTTCAGAACGCAAGCCCTTTGGGGACTACGCCTAATAACTACCAGCTTGTTACTGAGTCTCCCAATACGTTTACAGCCACGCAAAACTACCTACCTATCTCGTACGATGGACGACGAAATCGCGAGTTTCGTGGGCATCACGGGCGCCAAAGAGGAGGCTGCCCGCTATGTCCTCGAGATGTGTGCCGGTGATCTTGAGCAGGCCATACAGCTCTGGTACAATGATGAAGAGCTCCAGAGGAATCTTACCAATCCGACATCCGCCGCCGCCACGGCAGCTTCGTCGAGCAGTCGAGCCCCGCCACCCATTCCACATGCCACGAGACCCCGCGCACCCATCGGTCACGAAGACGCCAGCGGAGTCATCCACATAGACAGTGATGATGATGACGACATAGATATGGGCTTCGACGACAGCGAAGACGCTGCAGCGGTTGCAGCGCGGGCGCAAGAAGAAGAGGATGCTGCTATGGCGAAGCGACTGCAGGAGGAGCTGTACGGAGGTGGTTCTGGCACCCCGGCTGCGGAGGACGACGGCGTCAGGGCGCCCATCGCCCGTGTAACCGAGACGCTGGTAGCCCCGGGTGGTGCTGGACCGTGGGCGGACGACGACCAGGAGGATATGAACGCACAGATTCTGGAGCAGTTGAGGAGACGGCGGGCGGCACCTGGTAGGAACATTGCTCTGGGCACATCATGTGCGTTACATATCATCCCGCTAATATTGAGCTAACACAGCACGAGTACGCAACAACCCCTTCTCGCAGCCAACGATATGGGACGACCCCTCCCACGCCGGCCACCCCGCAGCGCCGCTCGCCGCGTCCGCCTCCACAGGCCAAACACGTGCTCAGCGCCTAGCCGACCTGTTCCGCCCGCCCTACGAACTCATGTCCGGCCTCTCCTGGGACGAAGCCCGCGACCAAGGCAAGGAAGAGCTCAAATGGATCCTCGTCAACCTACAAGACATGACGGACTTCAACTGCCAAGCCCTCAACCGCGACATCTGGAAGAACGACGCTGTGGCAGACCTAGTACGCGAGAACTTCATCTTTCTACAATACGCCAAGGACGACCCGCAAGCGGAGCAGTACATCACCTTCTACTTCCCGAACCAGAGCCACGAAAACCCGAACAACTACCCGCACGTCAGTATCATCGATCCGCGAACGGGTGAACAGGTCAAGGTGTGGAGCGGTCTGCCGTTCCCCTCCGCGACCGACTTCCACGCCCAGCTGGCCGAGTTTCTGGACCGGTACAGCCTAGCCGCCAACGCCAAGAACCCCGTAGTCAAGACTAAGCGACCGGAGCGGACGGTCGACGTCGACCGCATGACGGAGGAAGAGATGCTGGAGATGGCGCTGAAGAACAGCCTTGCCGCCAACGGCGGCGAGGCCAGCACGCCCGACCTGGTCGATCCGGACGAGCTTACCAAGTCGGTCGGCGATCTGAAGGGCAAGGGCGTAGCCGGTTCAGGTTCCAGTACGGATACGGGTGCGGAGCCCAGCGCAGCGGCAGAAACACCGGAGGAGTCGGCGTTCGCCAGGATCCGCTCGGACAGGCCGCACGTCGAGCCGGAGAACAACCCCGCCACGACGACGCGGATCCAGTTCCGGCACCCGACCGGACGGGTGATTCGCCGGTTCGATATCGGGGACAGGGTCGAGAGGATCTACGAGTGGCTCAAGGCGGAGCCGCTGGAGGGCAAGGAAGGGGTGGACTTTGAGCTCAAGACCATGCCTGCCGGCAAGGATCTGATTACGGAGCTGGACAAGACGATTGCTGAGGCGGGGCTGAAGCAGGGGACTGTCATGATTGAGTTTGTGGAGGAGTGAGATTGGGGATGGCTGACAGGGGCATTGGGCTGCGGGGTCTCCGAACTGAGCTTTTTTCTTATCCATGACTGGTCCCTTTGTCGGGCATTGCTTTAGAGAGGGGGATAGAGGGCGTTACGGACGTGCCGAAGGATCATGACACGCTAATTACATGTCTGCATCAAAGACGGTGGCTTATGGAAGGGCTACTGAGGCGTGCCAGGGAGCGTAAGACGGACACGGTGTGATTGTTGGCTCGTCATTTGGCTGGTCCGACCCCCCTAGACGAGCATATCATGTTGACGATGGCTGGGAAGATGGACTAGACAGGGACAGCGAAAGCATTCAACGATATCTTCTTCACTGCTGCAAGTGACGTATGCCGGCCAATGCAGGTCCCTGACATGCAACGGAAATGACGTGAAAACTCCGTGGTAGGTGTGTATCCAATCAATTCCTCCGAGGCCGATGGGGGTCTTTGATGGGCAAAACAAGCTGAACAGTGGTGCCCTGTAGGGCTGACGGCTTCACGACCTTGGCTTGAGTTGGCATACGATGGTTCGATTTCGGCATTGCGTGATTTACAGGACATTAGCTTCCCCATATAGTCCCCGGGACTCACCTGTACCGTACAGTAGTTCTTCACCTTTGGTTGAGCAGATACCAGACGTCCGAGGGGACAGGACGAACGAGATCCGGCCAGCCAGCCAATCAGCCGTCCATTGGTCCGTAGATGGTGAAACGAAACATTGGCTGAATGTTACCCCTGGGACTGGCCCTGGGTTGCTGGGTGATCCTCCCGTGTCTTGGTGTTCAACACGGTCGATGATTGGGAGATGCCTTGGAAGATTAGATGGCGCGGCATGGTTGGGATGGAGAGAATCATTGGATTTCCTTTGCAAAAAAGACAACTAGCGCAGGAATATCAAGAAAGACAAATACAGAGAGGAGATGAACATGAGTCGGAAGAAGCTGAGTCGTGGTACATCTGGCTAGAGGGGCAGGAGAGGTAAAGGTCCCTGAGTAACACAGGTGGGAGCTGGGATTTATTACCCCGCTGGTACCTGGTCCCGCCACTACGATGCACTAGACTTAAGTGTGTACCAAGCCTGCAAGTCTACCGCGATTCCAGGCCAACAACTCCACAATCGCATGCCAAAAACCAAGACATTCAGCATCCCGTCCCGTCATTGTCATCCCTCTTTCTTTGTCTACATTTCTTGGGGAGAACAACCCTCTCTTTGCTCCGTGTCGTGTCGAGTGTCCAAACAAACGGGCACTTCCGAACACCCAGAGGGGAAGTAACAGCAGATCAGATCCAGTAAAAGTAGCACTCGAGGAGCTCCAGAAGACTGCTCTTCTCTTAGTCCAGCTCCTCGTTCTCTTTGATCCATTCATTCTAGCCGATATCCAGACTTTCCTTGTATCGCCAACGACACTCCTTGGGACACTCGACCTTGACGGTTTTGAACTTCGCATTCGCTACTTTACCCGAACCAGATATCCTCCCAGCCCGGCTTGACTCTGCTCTCGACATTTCTCACCTCCGCCTATCCAATTGGACGCCTCCTGACTGCCGACGGCCGATCAACTTTGCTGGCTTCTACTTATTGGTAACCGAAACGGACGGATTTCAAACATGGCGACAAGAGAGAGGGACTTGGACGAGTCCGAAGGCTCGCCCGACCCACAGCTGCTCTACACCAAAGAATACTGCATTGGTTCGTCCTCCAAACTGCTACAGTCCTTCCTGGCGCTGACTGATTGCTTTTGATGACAGGCGGAGGCAGCTTTGGCAAAGTATACAAAGGGTGCGTGTCGGCCCTCCACCCCCGTCAGGATCGCAAAGTCTAACACAGAACCACAGTGTGGACCGACGGACCGGCCAGGCCGTAGCTATCAAGATAATCGACATCGAGAGCGCCGAAGACGAAGTCGAAGACATCATACAAGAGATCGCCATTCTATCCGAGCTGCAGTCGCCCTATGTGACCAAGTATTACGGCTCCTACGCCAAGGGCGCCGAGCTATGGATCGTCATGGAGTTTTGCTCCGGCGGGAGCTGCGCAGACCTCATGAAGCCGGGTCTGATAGGGGAAGACTATATCGCCATCATAGTGCGCGAGCTGTTGCTTGGTCTAGACTACTTGCACTCCGACAAGAAGCTGCACCGTGATGTGAAGGGTATGTTACATTGACAGTCGAACAAGAAGATGGAGTACTGACATGGCATATAGCTGCCAATGTTTTGCTGTCTGCTGCTGGGCAGGTTAAGCTGGCCGACTTTGGAGTGTCAGGCCAGTTATCAGCAACGATGACCAAGAAGAACACGTTCGTAGGCACACCTTTTTGGATGGCGCCCGAGGTGATAAAACAGAGCGGCTATGACCACAAGGCCGACATCTGGTCTCTGGGCATAACCGCTCTGGAACTGGCCAACGGCGAGCCCCCATATGCCGACATTCACCCGATGAAGGTCCTCTTCCTGATCCCCAAGAACCCGCCACCCCGGCTGGAAGGTAATTTCACCAAGGCCTTCAAAGACTTTATCGAGCTCTGCCTGCAGCGCGACCCGAAAGAGCGACCGAGTGCGAAGGAGCTGCTTAAGCACCCGTTCATCAGGCGGGCTAAGAAGACCACCTACCTAACGGAGTTGATCGAGCGGTACAACCGCTGGCGGGCAACGCATAAGAGCGAGGACGAGGAAGACTACGATAACGAGCAAGCCACGTATTCAGCCGGCCACGAGGCCGGGGTTGACGAAGATATGTGGGACTTCGGTACCGTGCGGCTGGTGGGAGACCGAGGAGGCCTTGTTCACCGGCCGGGAATGCTTGGTGCTATGGATGACTCGGCGACTAATGCGCGGTCATCACAGAGCTCGGAAAGCTCGAGTGACTACGGTGAGCGGAGGAGGGAGCCGAGTCCGACAAAGCTGGCGAACGATGCTAGAGACACGTTCAAGGCGTCAGGCTCGGCGATGCAGGGCACTGCAAGACAGACGTCCCCGCAGAGGAAACCTGTCGCTACCACGGCTCTCCCGCCATCACCGACCAAGTCTGCACAACCTCCTTTACCGCCGAAAAAAACGAATACGGAACCAGAGACTCCGCGGGCGACACTGAAGCCCATGCCTCCTCTGCCGGCGGGTGCTGGACACTCGCCGGACTACGATCGCGCACTGCAAGAGCAGCTGCAGAAGGACATGGGCATGATGCACCTCGGCGCAGCGCTGCAGTTGGGCCACCAAACACAACAGCAGCCAGCTCGCACCGGAACACCGCAACAGGCCGGATCAGACTCGCGCCCAACATCCAGACTCGGCCAAATGCAGATACCGGAAATACCTCCCTTCCGCGGCGGTGCTACACCGCGTCCACAACAGCAACAGACATCAACACAGCAATGGCCCTTACCCACGCATAACCCTCAAAACCCCCTCCAAGAACTGCAATACAACCAACACCGCAACCTCCAAAACAAACCCTCAAACTCCGCCCTCCAATCCAAAGAAACCGCCCGCCAAGGCACCCCTCTCAAGCCTCCAGCCCCAACAGAAGACCCCTTCACCTCATCCTCCCGGCCGCCCGCCGCCGCCCCTCCTCAATCCCTCACCCCGCAGCCATCCTCCTTCCCCTCCCCGGCACCCCAGAACCCCAACGGCGACCTCGACGCGCTCAACGACGTCATCTTCCCCGCCCTGGAAGAAGCCCTCAAGCGCCGACAGATCCGGCTGCAGCACCTGTACCGGTCGAACCTGCACCCCTCCGCGCCGACGGGGGCCGGCGGCCTGCCGCCCATGACGCCGCGCCAGCAGAGGGCCGAGGCCGCGCACGAGAAGATCCGCAGGCTGGTATACAAGCTAGCGCACGTCTGTAAGGAGATCGACCAGTTCGACAAGGCCGAGCCCGTGGGCATGGGCAAGGACGTGGGCACCTTCCTGGAGGGGCTGCTGGAGGAGATTCTTGTCAGGGTCGAGCCGCTTGATGAGGAGGACGAGGGGATGTGAGGGTTTGCTTCGCCTTTATGTAAGGCGCTGGGAAATGGACTTTGGGTTTGCAGGTTAAAAGGCTATGGATACCGACCCCTTACCCCTTTTAAACGGGAAGGCGCTTCAAGCATGGCGTTTTTGGGGGAGCATGGGGGACATGGTGGTCATGGCATATGGATGAGAGACAGCCGAATGGGGTTTCGGTTGTTGAGCATTGATGTTGCGGATACTCACTGGTCCTCCTGGCTGCTGTGGCTGTCAAGACTGAAGTCTGAGACTTCCGTTGGTGGGAACTGAACATTATTTGGTACTTTCGTCTTGTGGTTTCGCCTGCCATGGATACATACCCTGCCAGGCTGACGGACTTGTAATTAGTTCAGCTAGCTGTGGCGTAGACATAATCTGGTTGCAAACATCGAGTTTATGTCAGTACTCCTTCGGGAGACATCAAAGTGCGCTTTATGCACATAGGCTCTTCTTGAGCCCTGCCACACGGACCACTTGGCAGTCTTAAGAAAACTCTTGTGCCACCATTCATAGTATTAAGAAGCTAGCCAGGGAATTCTATATACGTAGGCTGCTACATTCGGGAGGTATAGGAACCATTACGGCGTCAGAGGAGTAACCGGTGGTCTCGACTTCCAGCGTTAGCAGATGATCTATCCGTCCATCTGAGACAGCCAATACAAAACTAGAGACAAAGGCTGAACATCGCATACAGAAATTCTCTCTCTACTAAAAGGTCTAGTTTAAGTCTATCCATGCCTACTTAGCTACAGCCTACCACCGCACACATCCATCCGATCATGCAACAGCCGATATCTCGCTAGGCTTGATAGTCAAGTTCGCCTTGGCGCACTCGACCGTATCTGTCGAGTAGATCTGCCCCATTGTCCAGTTCGTATTCTGCCACTTCGTCTCGTTACAGCTGAGTGACACATTTCCCGAGCCGAACGCCTTGAAGTGTATCCTATGTCATGTTAGCGTAAGCCTCCGGCCCTAACCATGTTTTCATCTCTCTCCTCCAGTCGAGTCCTCCCGTCGCGTGCCAGTAAGTGACAAGAATGAATTGAGGGGAAACATACGGATAGACCGGATCCTGGTCCCGACACACCCAAGTCTGATTGACGTCCACTCGCCCCGTAACCCGATCATACCTAAATGACGCCGCTGTATCATTCACCGCCTGGCCGTCCCCCTTTGCCGTGCAGGCGTAATCCTGGTTCCCATAGAACCAGTCCTGCAACTGCGTGCTGCTCGCCTGGCAGTCGAACGTGATGCCGGCTAGGGCCGGATGGGCGAGTGAGAAGGACACCCAGCCGCCGTCGATTTGGTGCGCTGGCGTGCTGAACACCACGCTGCTGTGGAAGTAGAGGTCCGACAGCGACCACGACCAGGCTGAGAAGGAGGTGGTGGTGCACCCGTCCCGTTTGACGGGGTAGGGTGAGGTCGAGGAGAAGGGCAGGGACGTCAGGAGAAGGAGTAGTGCTATAATACTTGGGGGAGCCCGAAGGGAGAGCATGGTGTTATGTTCGCTCGGTCTGTAAGAGAGTCGATATGATTGGGGTGTGGATGGACCTGTCTCGCGAGACCACGTTGGGTAGACTATGAGAATAATAGGATAGGGAATCTACTGATACAGTCTGGTATACAGTTCCCGGCTTATTTATACGTGTGAGCGAACGCTAAACGAACGATGCCCGTCAAAACTTGTTGAGGTCCGGCCCCGGTCTGTTTGGCGCAGCAAATAATCCCCTCGGGTGAAACAGAGTCAATCCGGGGGAAAGTCTGTACAGGTACTCCTAAAAGAGCCAACGGAGGACATGACGTCGGGTAGGTACGCAGATCTCGTATTCCCCTGGGCACAGGCTATTTTCGAGAAGCACTATGGAGCTGGCATCGTGATAGGCTCAACGTCCAACTGCCGGGAAACAGAGCAGGGCGATGTAACCCCGGTTCCGGAGTTTTTATAGTAGACTTGCACTGCCTTCAAAATCAAGTTCTTGACTTTCTTTGGAGTGATTTATACATACAGCGATGCGACTCTGTAAGACCTTCATATAGGGCCGGGGCTACCTGACACGAGTTAGACTTAGTCGCACGGTTAGGCAGACATCACGAGGTTTTTAAAGATAGAAGAATAAACATAGCAAGGAGAAGACTTACCAAGCTTCAAATAGGCATGTTAATAAAGCCATAACGTTACGTGATTGTTAACAACACATAACAAAGTCGACAGAAGTCACCAGAAGACAGCTGGTATGACACTTGAAGGCTATATTTACACGAGGGGTCTAAAGATGTGGTGAGATTGAGCATCGTGACAGTCTGATTGGAGGACACACCGATCTAGCCCCGACATAGTCGTCGACATGCAAGCGCTTTTTACTTCGTCAACAGCAGTCCAGGAAAATGGATAGGTGCGCTGAACTCAATCAGGGCATCTGCTCCCTACCTAGGTAGTTTGCAACAGTCCAAGATCGACCCTGCCCAGTCCCTTAAGCGGGTATAGCCTGCCTAGATGTAACCTAAACTACAATCAACTACCAGTTTACTTTCTTCGACCTTAGGTTCCTCTACACCAAACCTCCACATTCGCCGAACGACCGCATCAATAACAATTCCCATCGTCATGGACAAGCTGAGTCTCGAGATCCTCTCTCTCATCATTGCAGAGCTCTCGGTTTTGCGGGCAGACTTTCCCCGTCTGGCAAGGTATGCCACAGTCTCTCGGACATGGCAGCATCTCATCGAGAGGCACACTTTTGCCTCAGTTCGATACCACATCCGATCCTTAGAGCTGAATGAGACGGAGCTGTCGACATTTGCGTCGCACTTTCGAGATGGCCGGCGCCGGTCTCTGCTGCGTAAGCTCCACATTAGCTTCGAGCCGCCTGCCAAGGGCAACCTGCGCGGGGGACACGTCGGAAACTGCACTGCACTAGGAAGCACCTTGACGTCGTTGTTCAAGTTCCTGTCCGCCTGGAAAGTTGAGAGCGGTACTTTCCAAATATTCTTCCACATTGCTCACCCGAACTACACGCCTTCTCGTCGGTACTTCATGCTTGACCAGCACGACACGGTGCTATTAGCGGTACCGTACGTCTCCTACCTTGAGATATCTGGTATCTGCGGCGGTGCGGCTCTCCATCCAACCGCCGCCATCAAGTTGGCCAGCTCGTTTCCGAACCTCCGCATTCTCGACTACAAATTCTACAATCCGGTCCCCAAGCGTGCGCAGCTACGCAAAGAGATCCGCCAGGCTCTGGCGATAGGCCTAGACTCTCTCGAGCTACCCATGCTCCAGGATCTTAGGCTTACTCAGGAACCATTACTCGAACTCAGCAACCACAGCTTCGAGTACGGTGATGTTCGTGACGCCGATGGCGTTGACCCGCTCAACAACGCGGTGCACAACTTCGCACAGAGAACGCCAATACAACGGCTGGTTCTCAAGCACTTCCTCGTTTCGAGCGATCTCTTCACCGGTCAAGATGCTGAATCGACCTGGTTGACCCTACAGCAGTTCGACATATCCGGCTGCTCCGTTGCCCCCAGTGGCAAGTGGTACTCCACCGGCGACCCGGCTGCCAGAGCGCCCGGCTCAACTACTGGTTACGGCAGCGGGTCGGACAGCGACATTTCGTGGCATCTGAATCATGATGACTCGGGGACCGACGACCATTCCGACAGGGACGCCATCCGCAACGAGTCCAGGCCTGTATACGAGTGGCGCGACGAGGCGGGCTGGAACATGCTTACCCCCCCTGCTGGTGGACATGGCTCGCGCTGTGCAGCGGATGCCCGACCTGCAGAGGGGCCGTCTTCATATCGATGCCGGGTACTGGTACTTGTACGTCGAGTGCGCGGCGCCCGGGTTTTGTTACGATCCCTTCGAAAAGCACAAACCAAAGGACTTCCGCAGGTGTCGATTCTTCCACGGGGATATGTATGACAATCCGGCATCATGGTACACGCTCGAACAAATACCCGAAGAGGTGCGGAGGGCTTGGAGGGAGTGGCTGGATAGTGATGGCGAGATGGAGACGGTGCCGTTTTGGCGCCCACGCGGTCATGAGACACTTTAGTTTGAGCATATCCCATGTTGTATACATCCGTTTCACAGCCTCCTAGCCCGTCATGCGCTGTCCGTGAGAGCCCGGTTTGCTCAATTGTATAGATATCCCGGTCCCGAACTACACAGGTCTCGTCCGGCGGCGCAAATGCCAAGGGTGATTGCTAGTCAATGACCTACTCACACGGCGGTCCGAGCCTTCGAGGACACCGTCTACTTCACTTTACACAAGCAACGTCGATCACGAGACAGCGTTCTAAGCCAAGCTTGACGAGCGGAACAACTTTCACACGATCATAAACCTATCAAATTCTAAAGAGACCATCCAACACCACCAACTCCAATAAGGCAATCAGATGCCGCTAACATATTGTAAGCACCACTTCCACTTCCAGCAGCGAACAACAGATGAAGTCATCATATCCGCGTAAACCAGCCACAAGACGGCGAAGAACAAGAAAAGGAATGATACAATGACTCCCACAGAGATATACGGCACAACCACAACCGCCCATACACGCCGCCATATAATAGGTCGGGCGGCTGAACGGCTCGCTCCCGCAACCGAACTTGCATTCGTGGCACCAGGGAAGGAGCGAGGCAAACTTGTAGCGGCGCAGCACCACGAAGATGTCGTCCTGCCGCCGGCGGACGTCGCTGTCCATCGGGTCGCCGATGGCGATGCGCCGGTCCCACTGCGCGCACAGCTCGTCGCTCGGTCGCGGTAGCTTGAGAGTGCAGACAAACTCGTCGAGTAGGTTCATGAGGTCTACTCGCCACTGGACCAGGTGAAAGGCTCGCGGGTTAACAGGGTGGATGGTGGTTGTTGCCTGAGGAATCGTCTTAGGACCGCGGCGTGGTGGCTGTCTGGGATCGTATGCCAGTCGCCTGGACAGGTGGCGAGATGTGCCGACACCATCCTGTGGACGGACTCGGCCGAATGAGCGAGCAGTGGCGTGGTCTCCCCGGGCTGGGAGGGCTGTGAAGACATTTTCTGCAAGATTGCTGTTAGTCACAGATCAATTAGAGGGCATTCTCTGACACAACGACACAAGCATACTTCTCTTATGGCAGATATATATCTCGCGCCTATGACTAAGGAGAGTGCCTGGGGAACTGCACAATACGTTTGCCGGGCGCCTCGCCTAACGATTGAAAAGGGTGAATGAAGGAGTATATTTGGAAGCAAGTGCCTTTTCTGTGCTGGTCTACAGGGAGCGCATCTCCTTATATACAATCGAGAACAAACTTTTATTCTCTTCGGCTGTAAACCTCATGGCGTTAGGGTTCGTAGCGTGTCTATAAAGGTTTTCCACCTCGCCGAATTGAACCTTATTCCTTCAACATTCAGAATAGAGAGTGCAGTTAGTATTTGGACCTGTATCATACTATATGTGTCGTCCTGAAAGCAGGGTTACTGAGATATATCAATTACAGCTCGGGATGTAAGGTTTGACCAATGTTGCTAGCATCGCCATTATCCATGCGGACAGAAATTGCGAAGGATGGGGGAGGATCTGGGCTCATCCCAACTACACAGACGAACCTAGACTAACACTCTGGTCAAGATGAAAGCTACATGATGATTTGTATAGCCTGCCACCCCAAGCTTAACATACTTAACAGTATCTCCATCAATAGACAACATACAAGACAACATCACTGGGTGGGTAGGTCCTTCGCGCCTTTCTAGTCACACATGGTCCGGTGGGCGGGCCAGTGAACAACCACAGTAGTTAAACAACAACGTCAAGGATCCGACCTACCTGACATTCACTAGAGTGTAATTCCACTTCATATATTGGAAGATTATGTTTCGACATATTAGTTGAGTGAATCACAAACAGACGTATATAAAAACCATCTTCTGTTCCCTCGGACTCTCCTCCCATCTTCTTCAAACCCAACCATATCTGGTGCTCAACAACTTGAACTTCCACAAACACACTCGTATCGTCGCCTGCGTCTGGCAAATAACAAGATGTATCTCGCTTCGGTTATTACCGCACTCACTGCCTTCATGGCCCAAGTTGCCGTACGGCTAAACTAACCATTACGCCTTCCAGGAGCATATCACTAACACACCCAACAGATCGGCTTCCGCATCCCCGACAGCGAGCCCGACGGCGTCTACTCGGTCCGAGTCCTCGACAACGGCACCGAAGTGCACACCCGCGTCGGCAACATCCCACCCACCGCGCAGCGCATCAACAGCACCGACAACGACCAAATCTGGGACAAGAACGTGTACTCCATCAGCTGCTACCCGGAAGAGGGCGAGCAGGACCTCGACCACCGCACCTGCGACCTCGCCAACGCGGCCCTGGACGCGCAGTGCGGCGGCACCAGCGGCAAGCTCGTCCGCAACGGGTACAACTTCTACTCCATCTCCGAGTGCGTGGTCGCGTACTTCTGCCACCTCAAGAGCAGCACCACCAACGCCGACGCCGTGTGCTTCGCCGGCGAGCGGGGCGCCACCTCGCTCTGGATATCGGAGGAGTGCGGGCGGTACAAGCCCGGGGCCGCTAGTCGGGGGGTGTACGCCAACACGGGGGCCAACGACGGGTGGTACAAGCAGGTGTACGGGTACGAGTCGTATTGCACGGCCAAGGGACACGACTTCTGCGGTGGTGGTACAGGGAGGGCTTGAAGTGCGGCTGGTTCTTCGTGACTGGGGTATTTTCTTTTCGTCGTCAGTTGGCCTAGGCATAAGCTACTGGGCGTCTAGACTTCTATCTCCAGCTGGAGGCAACAAAGGTGGAACAACCAAAGGAGCTATCAAAGGGAGGCACTTGGAGTAGAGGAAGCTGCGTATCAATGACATATCCTCTACTCAAGTCCCGTCCGGTTCTCGTTTTCTTTAGCAATAAGCCTGCGACTGACTACGTCGACTTTGACGATCTGTTTCGTGGCTCCTTCAGTCTCCATATCAATGCCTCTTGAGCCCTGCTTTTCTCAGTCAGTGGTCTATCGTAGGAAGGCTTAACTACCGTAGACCCAATCATCTTGACCACCGAAGTCGTCATCTTCTTCATTTGACGTGTCGTAGAACCATCTCGGTTGTAATTGCGCCTAACATGCGTAATCCTATCACAGGTGAAGTTCTCTCTTAGGCTTCGGTAGCTGGTCATTTGCAGGATGCACTACCTAGCTCAGTCCGGGGATGCATTGAATCTCTAAGCTGACGGCAGTCGCGTAGGAGCTCTAAGCCCTGATTGTGGATCCCGACTACAGCTCATATTGGCTGTTCCTCGATTTAAGTAGCAGGAGCTATACGCGGTAGTCTACTTGGCATATGTCATTTAAAGGCCACGAGGCAAGGTACAGGGACCACCCCAAATCCGTCCTACCCGAACGTCGAATACTTCCTCATCGAAACCAGAGTATCCGCCTGTGACTTTACTTCTTTTGGTCGAGCTTGACCTTGGTAGTCTCGACTGCCTGGTACGACTTGAGAGACATCCGGGTTAGGGAAACGCTTTCAGCGGGGCTTAAGAGGTCGCAGGATCAATTCGCAGGATCTAATTACGGGCTTACATCACAGCGATCGGCAGTGTAAACCTTGGAAATTGCATCTAAATCACACCGTTACACTGCCTAATACGAGATGGAGTCCCCCAAATTCAGACCCGGTTGTTCACGCCGACCACCGACCGCCAAGCATAGCAAATGACGATGCATATATACTGGAGTAAGCCCCTTGCGACACGGTTAGCTATGGCACGATGCCTTCACCACCGGTTCATCAGCGCTCCTCTACCTCTTCCACCACTTCTGGACCCATAAACCGCGTGAGTGTAGTGAATCGGCCATCATGACCACCCTCCGGCTCCTCTCCGCCGCTGCGCTCGCCGCCGTCGCCTCGGCTCAGTCCTGGGGCAGCACCAGCACCAGCTATTCCTTCGACCAGACCTGCAGCACCGCCTACGGCAGCACCTGGGTGGCGCCGATACCCACGTCCTACTGGCGCACCACGCTCACCAGCTCGTCCGTCGAGCCCGTAGAGACATACACCTCGACTGTCTACGAGACGGCCGACACCACTATCGCAACACCAATCACCCTCTACTCCAACGTCTACACCACCACCACCGTCCTGCTCGACGCCACCACCACCACCGTAACCTCGAACATCCCCAGCACGTTCGCAATCCTCACCACCACGACCACCGTGTGTGACGGGGCCGCTCCCTCCTCCACCGTAACAGAGTACGAGGGCACCTACACGCCGGTCCCGGGACAGGACACCGTCCTCCCCTCCAGCTATGAGACCCTAGACTCCTGCTCCGTCACGATCATCGACCTCCTGCACATCTGGCCCACCACCGACGGCGGCGCCACCGTGACGAGCACCGTCCCCTTCACGACGGCCAGCCCCACCATCTGGACGACCGCGACCAACACCTTCGTCACCACGCAGTACAAGTCCACCGTCACCACAACCGTGACCTCCTTCAACTTCCACGTCGATCTGTCCACCAGCACCGTCTCCTCGACCGCCTGCGCCGCGACGCCCACCGTGACCTACGCGGCGCGCTGCGCGCCGCAGAACCTGATCGCCGAGTTCGACGGCGTGGGCCTCTCCGTCGGCGCCTTCAACCCCAACTTCACCTTCGCCGGCGTGGCCGGCACGGCGGCCGGCGACCCGGGCCTCTGCTGCCAGCTGTGCGTCGATAACGACGGGTGCGTCGCGAGCGTCTACTGGGCGCAGAGCGACAGCTGCCTGCTGGGCTACGTGGGCGGCGACGCCGAGTGCCCCGTCGCGTTCGACTACTTCGCCGCCAACTACACCGAGGTGCCGACCAAGCCGCGGCAGGGGAATATCTTCCAGACTGGGACCGGGTGCGGGACTATCAAGTACGATGGGGTCCACTCGAAGTGATGTCACGAGAGATGAAGTGGAGGCATGTTAGGAGAGGCAGTATAGATGTCGTAAAAAAATGTTTAATATTTTGAGAACGCAAAAAATAGTAAAATATCTCGCGAGCTCAACCGAATGTCTACAGTGAAGACCAGCCAGACACACAAGACCACGATGAGATGATGCAAATGCGCAAAACTGCGCTCGACGTCCATCATTCATTCCTAGCGCCTGTCACGAACGCCTCTTAACGCCACATACCACACGATGCATGCATAGCTTCCAAACTTTAATCCCCCCCTTCCCCTTACAACAAACTTTCTTAAGCCAGCCCAAACGCAGCCTTCGCCCTCCCCCAGTAAGCCAACCTCGTCGCATCGCCCGCATCGACCCCCACACACGCCATATACGCCGCCCACGCCGCGTCGCTCGCGCTCCCCAGACCCTCCACAACATCCTCCCCGCACTGGCTCGTCAACCACCACGCCGCCGCCCCAAAGTTATACTTATCATCCACCACCAGCTCCAGCACCTTGGTCGCATCCCCGCCCGCGGCCGCCACCCCGGCCTTCAGCTCGGGTATCGACTGCGCGTACTTGAGCACGTTGTCCGGCATCAGCATCGCCGAGGTGCCCTGGCCGGGGCGCCCCGGCGACACGTTGTGCTTGAACTTGAGGTCCGCGGATTCGACGCCCGTCAGCGCCAGCACGGCCGCGATCTGCCCCGCGTACTGGAGCTTGTAGGCCGCCATGGCGGCGATGAGCGGGGGCGCGGCCTGCACGTTGGTGCGGCAGTCCGAGGCGTACTGGCCCGAGGCCGAGGCGCACGAGTTGGAGGTTGGCATGATCTTGAGGATGATGTCGGATGCTTGCGGGGAGTCGCGGGGTAGGAGCAGGCGGTGGTGGTGGGGGGTGGTGATGGGGGAGGCGAGGGATAGGGTGGCCAGGAGGGGGAGGATGAGAGTGGTGAAGTGCATTTTTTGCGAATGGTTGAGGTTTGAGGAGAGTGGTCTCAAAGTCTTGTGTTTGTAAGGCCGGAAAGATATGAAGTTTGGTTGTGAGATAGTATCCCTACTTGTCTCTGAGATCAAGCGAAGAGGTGGGGACGAAACGAGTCCAAGTCGAGGAAGGAGCGTAGTGCGAAGCAGATAAATACTTGGCTTGCGTGGTGATGCTGTTGGCCTGATTGAGAGGCCTGTCGGGATTCTAACCAACAACGGCTTTGTATAGAGTGAACAACCGACTTGACGGTGAGTAAGAATGAAAGAGAGTGTCTTCTGGCCAGCAGCTGCAGTGGAACTTCAAAGAGTGAATAGCCCTCAAGAGAGATCGTGAGCACCAAGAAGTAAAAAGAGCGAAAGGAGAGTGAGCAGAAGCTGATGCACAAGGGGAAAGGGAGAAGAAGAAGAAGAAGGAGGAGAGTAAGAGAAGAAGAGCCTTACTCTTACCCTTTGGACTTTGTCTCCCTGGATTCACCTCCGCCACAATGATCACCAACTGAACCCCGCCTGTCAAAGTTCTCTGGTTCAGGAGGTGAAAGTCGACGGCCGCCAAACGCGTCCCAATAGCCAATAGGGCAGAGCCGACTCACCACCCCGCATTTTCCGCCCAACCAGACATGCGCCTTGGCATAAGTACCCTTCTTGGCGAAACAGTAGCGCCAGGGGTCTGGATTGTTCCCCTGCGTTTGAAACAAACTGCCCTGTTCTGGGCCAAATGATTGGTCGAGACACCAAGACCTAACAATGAGTTTTACGATAGGTTGTTGGACGTCCACGGACATTTCACTCTTACTGCGTAGTTACTGTGTCGATGTTGAGCCTTCCGAAAGTGGAAGACCCAGACCCACCATTTTTGGAACCCAAGAACAAAGTACATTTTTGGCGGGGCGCATGTACTTCTGAAATCCACTGTACAACGCATAGTACATCGGGCGTAGCTCCAAGCATATTCACAATGGCACGGTGGCAATACTACCAAGGATCTTCATACCGATTCCGAATCCCACGATGACGCGGTGCCAGGCCAACATGAGAACAACTTATTTTCTAGTCTTATTATGACAAGATACCATTCCCCTTTGAAGCGCCCGAACTCCGCACCGATAGAAACATACAACAGAGATGGGGGAGGATAAGAGAGCAGACGAAACTGCACTACCATGACCAGCATGACCTCGATTTCTTATTCGCCTTCTCTTTCTGTGGAGACAATCTTTGTCGTGGATCTGCGCCATTGGGGCTTGGTTGCGGATTGTCGCGGTAGGATGGCTGGTATGGGGAATTTGTCGGCCTCGAAGGTGCCGCGCGGTAGCCCGGGACGGCAGGGTATGTTGGATGGTGCGCAGGCTGTCCCATGTCGAGGTGTGCTGCGCGTGGGAGCTTATCTAAAGCACCACGGGGAGGCGGCTGCCAGCCGTATGCAGGGTTCCGGCCCATAGTCATGGATCTGGGAGGAACGGTGATGTGAGGGGCTGGCTTTCCTTGTAGGTGATAGGTTTTGGCTTTCCGCAGCGCCTCCGCTTCGTTCCAGACTGACACGTAACGAACCGGAGGGCCGCTAGGGCCCGGCCTGCCCACGATGGTCACCCACATCTCCCACTCCGCACACGATGACGCACTGAAAGGTGGTCGATTTCTCTTCCCTGTCCTATCAGCTTTTGCAGTTATTTTCTGCTCCCTTATGGTTGCCGCCGGTGGCTTCTCTATCACGAAGCGGCAGAAATCCGTAAGGCAAGCTGGCTTATAATCCGCGGTTGGGGTGAAAGTGGCCGCCAGACCCGGGATATGTGCCTTGGTTTTTGGCTGAGCGAAGGGGTTATTGAAGTCTTTTCGTTCTGGATCCCCTCCCTCTCCGCTGTCAAGCTGGCGCCAGAGATCGTCCGAATGCCGCTCGAGTTCAGCGATGCGCTCCTGGATCGAGATAGGGCACCTGCTCCTCATGCCTCTGATGTACTCTTTTCTGACGGCGGACCCGTACGAGCCCAAGCCGGTGAGGTATCGATAGCGGATTGAACTGGAGGTGACTGTAAACTCGCCGTTTTCTTCGTGGAACATAAGGCACTGAGCCACCCCTGGAGAGAAATTGGCTTCTTGGTTTGCTCTATTTTTTATTTTGATCACCGAAAGCTGCTTGCTTAACCGCTCCAGAATGCCGCGCAGTGATTCGAGCACTCCGTAGTCCCTTTTGGGGATGTCGACACGAGCAGGTTGGAAGCCCTGGAGTGGTCGAAGAGTATCCGGGAGGCGTTTCCCACTTTCAACTTGGAGTTGGGTGAAGCTTTGGCCAATCAGTCGCAATATGATGGTCAAGGGGCATAGACACGAGTAGGAGTTTGTCTTCAGCTGGGGTAAAGTGTCCTCTTTGGATGCTACCCGACCGCTAAGGTCGATGTCGGGATATTCCTGCCGAATTCTGAGACGAACGAAGGAGAATATGGTGTTGAGATCGGATACCACGCGCTCGAGGCTCGATGTGCTAAAATTGCTACCCCGAAGTTCTGAGAACACCGATTGTGCCTTTTTTGCTTCCTTGACGATTTTGTTGAAATTGTCCTCTGCGACGCGCATTTCCTCGAGCACTAGGAGCTTACTACCCAAAAAGATGGCTTCATACTCCAATACATCATGTCTCCATGGCTCCATTTTTGATTCACGTATACGAAATGGTTGTGAGAGACACAAAAGAGGCCTTCTGGGGGGAAAGACGGTCAATGTGGCTTATAGAAAGAAAGGATCCTGGATACATACAGCACGAGAAGATTTATGCATATGATAAATATATATATCTTGATCACCTCGGGCTTTCTCAATGGCCTGCCTGCACAGACATTGGCCTTCTGTCAAGCGGCCATATTTGCTACCAACATGTGGTCTATCTTGTGCAAACCCGAACTACAACTGGGCGCCCTGCTGTTTCGAAGAAGCGCGGCCGGGAGATTCATAACGGCAGTCACATAAGAAGAAGATTTTTGACGCCATGACGCTCAAAAGGGCCTACTTAGCCTTGTTCCTGGTCAACCCTGAAACGTTGTGTTGGGAAGCACTGTCCTCTCTCATTGGCGACGTCTGATCTGATTGATCGAGATTTGTTAGCGCCAGCTCAAACACCCCTACGCGGTTAGTCGCACGGCGCCTATTGAAACGAGCGGCGGAGCTGGCTGTCTTGCATCGCTCCACATTTTTTGAGCCAGTCACAGTTTGCAGCTCCCTAGGTAGAACATAGAGGTGCTACCAACACACCATTTGAGGGGGCGCGGGTCGCCGCCCAAAAAATATCAGCTACACGCCATTCTTTACATCCATCTTTACTTCTAGGAGGCAGCTGCCTCGCTACCTTGAGTTGCTGTCCATAGTCTTCGAATAACATTTCTGCGTCTTCTTACGTTATCGCAAACACACTTCTATCCACAGAGGTTTTTACCACTCAAAAGCTGCACAAATGGTCTCTGATTCCTTGCCAGAGAGCTCAACAGCGTCGAGAGACCATGGTAAGATGCGACGCTTAGATTCCATCCAAGTAGTCCTGCTTACAATATGGCCTGTTCTAGGATCCGCTTCGTCTAATACTTTGGTTGACAATCGTCCTGATCGAGATGTCCATTCCCCCAAACATCGGTTGCACCAGCGGCAGCATGGTGATCACCACGATACATTAAATACCGGGAATCCGTGGACCTTCAATGAAATTCACGAGGACAACATCGACTTCAACAGTGATTGGGTGAGGATGTGTGAGGACAGCGTGTCCAACGAAGAGCTTTACACCGAACGAACGACCCAGGCTTGGCTGCAGACGTTAGCCAACCTGTCGCGCCAAAACATCCGCGCGTTCTATAGTTCTCTCCATGATATCCGTCGTCAGTGCATCCCACTATTCGAAGCGGAGGATGGCGACGAGTATCAAATCTCGCTCTGGCCAAGCACATCCTTGGCGGATATTACCTGCCCCACCGACTTCCGGAAAGCCACCTCTCCACTCATGATGCTCCGGAGTCGGATATCCGTGTCGCTAGATGATTGCAAAACACCTATACCCAAGCTCGTTATCCAGTTGGGATACCTAGAAGTGCGAACTTCGTACCGGCTGCCTGGCGAGGATCCTGACACGGAAATGACGGACTACAGCGTCATGGTTGACGTCGAGCATGAAGACATGCCGGTATGGCTGTTTGTCTCGCGTCAGCAGCTCAAGGACCGCATGCTCGCGGCCACATTTCCTGAACCAATTCTGCCGCTGCCTGTCTTCCGAGGGCTGATGCAGGATGAGGAGAAAACCTACGACACCGCCTGCATCCTGCCCTCGATTCGCCAGCTTTGCACGGCTGGCGAGGCGACCAAGACGATGTTTTCTGAAGTCTGCGAGCGGGTCCGTGCTACCAGATGCATCGTCGACCCCGTTGTTTTTGTCCTGCCGGACGACCAGTTTGTTAAGTTTGAGGCCGGGGAGCCATTGGACCACCCGGGCCTGACTGCTGACCTGGGATATAGTCCTACCGAGGAGCGGCTCTTCCCAGAGTCCATCCTACGGTATATACCTCCCAACAAAGAGAAAGATGGAGAGAAAGATGGAGAGAAAGATGGAGAGAAAGATGGAGAGAAAGATGAATAGAAAAATGAAAAGAAAGATGTATAGAAAGATGAAAATAAAAAAAAAGATATTAAAAAATAATTCTAATAATTTTATTGATGTAGATATATTTTTTTAT
This sequence comes from Coniochaeta prunicola, assembly GCA_007388105.1. Classification (NCBI taxonomy): domain Eukaryota; kingdom Fungi; phylum Ascomycota; class Sordariomycetes; order Coniochaetales; family Coniochaetaceae; genus Coniochaeta; species Coniochaeta prunicola. Next base: position 186,776 of record SMOB01000280.1, on the reverse strand, counting down.
TTTGTTTTTGATAATTTTTTAGATAAATATTGAGATAAAGATGGAGAGAAAGATGGAGAGAAAGATGGAGAGAAAGGGGAAGNCCTTTCTCTCCATCTTTCTCTCCATCTTTCTCTCCATCTTTCTCTCCATCTTTCTCTACATCTTTCTATCCATAAAAAGGAAAAACGACAAGAAAAAAAAAAAAGTCATACCAAATGTTAATCACGGTGGTCGCGGGATGATTTTTATGTTTTGTATGATTGTGATAATTTTTTTGTTTTTGTTTTTTTTATTTTTTTTTATATTTATTTAGAGATAGATGGAGAGAAAGATGGAGAGAAAGGGGAAGAGGAAGAGAAAGAGCTTGAACCTTCCTTCTAAGTCTTTCAGATAGTAAGTTTAAGATCGGAATTGGAATATAATAGAATCACTATTAAACCTTTATTCAACGACATGTGGAGTAGATAGTAGATAGTCCGTTAGGTTCCAGGTTTTATTATTGTCCTTAGTGTGTGGGTAAAATTGAGCTAAAAAAGATGCAGAGTAATCGCCGAAGCTGCGGTTGCAACCCACTGTAAGCCTTAGATACCTGCTGCAAGCCTCACAGGGGCCAATACACGGCCTCGCTGTGCCAGGACTACACAGGCCCTGACACCGAGGCGCTGTAGGTGCCGACGCCTCGCTTAGGCGCTACATAAAACCTCACCGACCATTGACGTTAGAGACCTGAGTCCCGTACAGTAGAGAAGCTACACACGACCTCTGTCAGATATACCTAAATGTGAGATAATAAGGAGTAACAGGAACTCCACCTCTTTTTGACGCAGTGGGTAGTCAAACTGACAACCTCTATACCGGAATGGTTACGATGGGAGTTGCGTCTGTCAAGAAGCTTTGTTCTTCCCTTTGGTCAAGACACAAAGCTAGAGAACCTGGGTCTGGCTCATCATGCAACGACAAGATCCCTGGTTAGTTACAGAATGCGGCCAGACGTGGGGCGTAGTGTAAGCTGGAGTGCGGCATTTTGGAAACAAAATATGGACTATGGGAATTGAAAGGAACTGAAGGGAAAAGTTAGAAGATGGGAAGGCAGCCTGAGTGACCAGGGCATGAAGTATATATCAAGAAGAGTTGATGTCGAGTTTAAGCGGCTTATACCTTGAGCGTTGAGTTGAGTGACAAAGTAGGTGGTTGTTACCTGTCTCTGCCATAGTATGGCTTAGGTATGGTATGGTATGGTAGACATCGGCACAGTCATACAATAGGGTGTGATGAAGATGTGGTAAAAGGTTGATTCCTCTCTAAGGAAGAGAGGTCTTCCTGCTACCCTATTTATGCCACCATGTGGCTGATGTAAGCTACCAGCTTGTTGAACTGGGCAACAGGCGGTATGTGTGTAGGACTCCCTGAACTCCAACGGTCCAATCCATGACCTGTCGATTCCAAAGTCCAAATAGCACCCATATCCCATGACTACCAATAGATGTTTTGTGACTTGACAGAGGCATCGAGACGCAAGGATGTTTGTCGGACTGCTGTGTGCGGTTCTGAAGGTTGATATCTTCGGCAGGATCGATTCTATCTTGTCTACGCTCGGACATGCTGTCGATGTTTCTCGTTATTCATAACCGTTTAAACTGGTCCTGATACGAATTGCATGTGTTGATAACTAGTATCACGTTCGCCGCAACCAAGGATCCTTGATCAAGTCGCGGGCAGACATTCGGTCCTCTGGCCTCCATTGCAGCATCTTTCTTAGGAAAGCCAGAAACTCCTTCTTCTCTTCTCCATGTAGATTCTCCTCCTCATCCTCGAGACTGCTGTTGGATGCGACATACGGGTCTTTCAACCTCCCTAGATGACAGACTTAGCGTGGCTGGTCACGTCGCCAACGAGGGCCTCAGGTGTGGTGAGATCCTACCGGAATCATCAAAGAACTCTTCTGCAACACTGCGACGCCGGTCGAGGAGGTCTGCTGGAGGCGGCCCTAGTAAAGATACCATCCGCTCAAGGTGCGCGCCACTCGATTGCTCCCTGCTCGGAAGTCTCTGATTGAAGAGATGCTTCCCTTCATACAGATCCCAAACCTTGGAGACTGATTAGCAGTGAACCTACCAGTGGCAGGAGCAAGTCAACGTGGGACAAGTATGACGAACCATCAACCCGAGCGCCCATATATCGATCTTCTCGTCCCAAGGCACCCCGAGAATGATCTCCGGAGCCCTATAGAGGTCGGGCATAACTTCGCCCTCGAAAGGTCCCTTGCCGAAGCGGGCATCTCCAAAGTCCGAAATAATCGGCTCTCCGGGATCATCTGGAATATCGAGGGTAACTGAAGCATAAACTATCCTCTCACCGTCGATCTTACGAGGCGAGGGCGATGCGGATTCCGAAGCAACGAGCTCGTCGAAGAACGTTTGGTCCGGGACAGAGATCATTATGTTCTCTTCATGGATGTCTGTAGTTGACTTTCAGTAAGTCTCCAAAGCCGCTTTGCGGGTGTCTACCTCTGGTCTATTACCTGTGTGAACGACATGGCCGATTGAGTGAAGGAAATCGAGTCCGAGAAGTATGCCATATAGCATCGGCTTCAAAACATTGTCTGGAAGCTTTCCACTTGCAATGCGACGGACCTCTCCGAGAGATAAAGCGAGAAATTCGTAAATAAGAACCACGTGCGGTCCTTTGACGCCTTCAATCTCGAACGAATCCAAGACGAGACGCACAAGCTTCGCACCGGGATGGGAGGATTTGATCGATTTCAGGTGATCGAGAACTTTGGTCTCATTTAAAGCTTGGCGATGGCCTGTCTCGTATATCTTTAATGTGACGTATCGATGTTCCCTAGAGACAGTCGGTCAGTTTGATGAGTGGTTTGGGGCCTTTGCTGGTGCGGATGTCGAAGACTCACTGCAAATCACGGCACAGCCAAGCTGTAGATACAGAACAAAGCCGAGTTTCAACATGACTTGATACCTGGATCTGAAAACTTCGCCGATGCGCACATGATACCATTTGTCCGGGTTGTACCATGAAAACGTCTCCTCCTCGAGCAGTACGTCGCTGCCGTAGACCTCATATTCAGTTACAGATAATGGTCTTGGAGGCGATGAGGGCCGTTCCAGTGCTGCTTCACTTGGTTCCATGGTGCCTTGCTGCTTTCACCCGCATAGAAGTTGCATCTATGCGCATGTGAGAAGTCAGGGCAACATATATTCTGAACTCAACCTCATAGCCGACGACGACGACTTCTCCGTATGTGTCTACGCTTCCACATCCGCTGTCGTAGAAAACCTTCAGTCTTTCTGGTTAGATATTGTGTTTGAGTTTGGGTGTTTGCAGTTGGCTCCCGGTTCAAGCCTCACCGTCTGTCTACCGCCTGATACGGATGTCCGGTGTGGTTTCGTTACTTGGCAGGCTAGCGGTTAACCACCTGCAGTAATTCAGTAGTGGAGGTCCGCGTTATATCCGGACTTTGACCTACGTATATAATACCGTTAACTTTGGCAGTGGCACAGTCTACGCTTAAACTAACTACCCTATTTTTAATACCCTTAAATTTCCAGCCGGCATCTCTATCAACATATCTCGAGTTGTTGGCGGTCCGTCTCAAACCTCTATCAAGACATCTCGTTCGCCGAGAGCCTATGACTCTTTCACGATTCACCTACTTAGCCGCTATAATCTGCTTTCTTGCTATCCTGCTACCTGTCGACCAGTTTCGTCCGGAGTGCGTCCCTCTAAAATCCACCATAATCTACACAAGTTCGGTCACGGGCGGGTTAGATGCTCTCTGCCATATCTTGACGTACAATCTTGGAGCTGAGGAACGCGGATGTGTTCCGCTCGCAGCTACTACTGGGGCGGCGGTCCTGGCTCTTCGGATGACGGACTTTCAACTGGTGCGGTCTGCCTGGTCAGATATGAGTCACCTCTGGGATATGGCACCCAAAGGACATCGAGAGGGAGAGGATTTATGAGAGAGACTGCAAGTTTCAGGTGTCAAGTTACCAGCTCTGAGCCTGGGACCATTCATGTTACCACATAGACGACTGAGAACAGATTACAGCTCCTTCTAGACCCATATGTCGCAAAATATATACAAAGAACTTGCCCCAACGCCCCAGCAGCAACAGGCACTTCAGCTCTGCCAACTCCCACCGACAGTAGCAGCCGCGCACGGCACAGAATAAGTGTGGTTCGGGTCCACCTCCCACGTCACGCTCCCCGAGCTGCCGACCCTGACGAACTTGTACTGTACCCCGACGCCCGGAGGCAGAGACACGGTGCCCGACCAGAGCGGGCTACCAGATGTGTACTGCGATGCGCTGAGGCTGACGGCGTTGGCCGTGTTCCAGCTGCCCAGGGCTGTTATGTTGCCCGTGCTGTGTGCAGAACGGTCAGTCAGGAAGAGAAAAGCGGATGATGGGCAAACGGTGATTTGGGAACGTACAGCTTGACTGTGTCGCCGTAGGAGGTCGACACGAGCTCGTTGAAGGTGATTGCTACCGCGGTGGCGGTGCAAGAACTGCTTGCTGTTGACATTGTCAGTAAACAGCGAACCATGTCGGTTATTACAAGCCAATTACTTACTCTTTGTGGAGGTTGTTGTCGTCGACGTGGTCAGCGTCGTGCTCGTCTTCGTCATAGCTGTTGTCGTGGTCCCATTGGAGCCACATATTCCTGAGCCACTCAACCTCGCGCTTGGATAGAACACCCGCGGAATGCCTCCCGAAAGGGTGACAGCGAGGCTACCGCTGTAGTCCGTCGTGAAAGTGGTGCAGCTCATGACATCCACGACCGCCTGGCCCGCCGTGAATCCGGTCATCGACGTCGTGAGGGTGAGACTGGACAACCCGCTCGATCCCTTGTTGGTGAACACCCCGATGACCTGGTATCCGTCCCGTCCCTTGCGCATGGCAATGGTGTTGCTGTCCGTATAGACAGGATACGCCTGATAGCTCAGGTAGCTGCTGTCTTGCGCGATAGCCCTCGAACGGACCTTGTTCAGCGCGGCGATCCAGGTGTACAGCGTCGCAGACGTGGAGTACCCCGACAACCAGATCGCTTCGCGGTCAGCTGGGACATTTCCGCCCGCATAGTGCTGCTCTTGGCCCTGGTAAACGACCGGGATACCGTCCTTCAGCATAGTAAACGCTATCGCATTCTTCGCCAAGGCGACGTCCGAGGTAAGCGACGCGAACCGCGGCTGGTCGTGGTTCTCCAGGAAAGATCCGTACAGGCTTGTGTTCCTGGCAATGCTCTTGAGTGTGTTGACACCAGACGCCAGATCGCTCATACTCCCGCTGCTCGACTGGAACGCCCTCGTGATCCAGTAGTAGCTCGCGTAGTCCAGCAGTCCGGGCATGTAATCCTGGTACGGCGCCAGCTGCGTCGGATCGCCGTTGTACACCTCGCCCAGCATGAACACGCCGGCGGCCGACCCGAAACCGGACCAGAACGACGTCTCCTGGTGCTTGACGCTGTCGATGCGCAGACCGTCGATGCCGTACGCCGCCACAATCTGCGTGATCCAGTCGTTCCATATCGCGCGTACGTTGGAGTTCTCCGTCCGCAGGTCCGGCAGGCTGACGGTGTTGTCTCCCTCCCAGCACTGCTCGATCGACGTCTGGTTGTTGTAGTCGATCAAGCAGAAGGGGTGGAAGTACGACGACGAGTTGAACGGGGTGAAGATGCTGTAGTCGACGCAGTTGCCGCAGCCGTTGTAAGCAAAGTGGTTGGTCACCACGTCCAGCATGAGGTACATGCCCCGGGCGTGCAGCGCGTTGGAGAGCGCGATCAGGTCGCCAGCCGATCCGAACGACGGGTTCAGACTCCAAATATCCTGCGCCCAGTAACCGTGATACGAGGAGCCGTCGGCAGTATTACCGTCCATCTGCTCGACGATGGGCGATATCCAGATGGCAGTGAAGCCCATGCCCTGAATGTAATCCAGCTTGGAGATCAGACCCTTGTACGTGCCGCCGCAATACACCTGCGCCGAGGTGTCGCACGTGGCCGTGGTGGACAGGTCCGTCCGCGCGAAGCGGTCCGTCACGACCTGGTAGATGGACTGCTCACGCCAGTCTGCTGCGCTGAGGCCCCACGCCACCTGGGCCACGACGGACGCGAGAAAGAGGCAGCTTAGGATGGGCCGCATGGTAGCAAATGCAAGAAAGCCAGCAAAAGGAGTGTGGTGTAGCCCTTGTGACGCCGCTATGGACCAGCCATTGCAAGATGACGGAAGGGCAGGTTACACGTATGAGGAGACATAAAGAATGTGTCGAGCAGCAAAAGGAGTGACTATATAAGAGATGTAAGGACTGTAGCCATACGGAGGCTGGCAAGAGAGGGAGAGGGTTGTGGTGTGTGTCCTCAAACAGGGGTATCGGCCAGCTCAAAGGAATGAAGTCGGAAAGTCGGTAGCCTGTGAGCTATGTGAGGGACCTCACTGGTTCGCCGCAGAATCGCTATCATAGCCAAATTTCCCAGCTTATTGTTCCCAGTCTAGTCTACTCTAGGAACAGTAGCCGCTGCGTCGCATTCATTCCCTTTTCCTCTTCCAGTCTGCCAAGGTATCAAAAACGGACCGTTCTTTCAGCCCGTTTGTTGGAAATCAAGCTGAAAACCAGAAAGAAAACCCTCCACGTGTACCGTCGTCTTAGTCTCTCTATCGGCCCTGAACGCGCAATGTGTCTTTGATCCGTTCTAGGCCAAAGCTATCTTGGAGTGCATGCATATCAAATGCAGTAGCAGCCAGTCGCGACTTCCAAAACCCCCACCACCCCACTAAATCGCCCTCGGTACCTGAATGAACCCCCAGACCCAGCACGGACCGTTCCCCAATTCTAGGCCCTCACGCCGCTTCAAGCGTCACCACCTCAGAGTTACCCTATTGACTCTAGTCCAGCTGAACCCGATTTATTGGCAGAATGCTTCAGCTATCTTCAGACGAACTGCGCATAGGTTTGCGGCTGTCGAGGCACTAGTGAATCTTCCGGCCTCACCGCTGTCGAAGTCGTGCGCGCGTTCGATAGTCACCTGCTAGTCAAGTGCATGGCACATGCAGCGGAGGATAGATAGACTGCCGGCCGATGTGGGCTGCATTCGGAAGCTTTCTGATCGCCCCGGATCCAACCCAACGACGGAAGCGAGCATGCGCACAGAAAGACCGAGTGCTACTCTGCTTTGTCGACGGAGTCTGGCCGCCCACGTACCGATGTTCCTCTGCATCTCTAGAATGTTTCAAGTTCGGCAATATCGCCGACTAGGAAGGTTGTACAGCTCTGGGAAAGTCATCCTCGGTAGAAAACCCAGATACTTTTCCTGCTTCCGGAGCATTGCTGTACTTGTTATTCCACTCCGTAGTGTTGTCCCACGGACCGATAACGAAAGGACACATGTCGGCAGGTCGTCGGAGCTGCTCGACAGGCTAATACTCTCCCATGAACGCCGAATGCTCACATTTTCAACTCGGTCACAAGCGATTGTAAGTTGAAGAAGGGGGGTATTTTCCACGCCTCGTCAAGACAAGTACAGTACAGACCATGCAGTCAGCCATAACCCCATAATATCCCAAGGTAAAATACCGTACCATACCTTACCGAAAGGCGTTTTTCGTCATCCATACATAGCCCATGCCCGTATTCCACATTCCTTGTACTCTCAAATCCCGTGACATAATAGTCCCCCAGGGCTCCATCATCCTACACCGCAAGCGACAGTTAAGTCGGCCGGCTCGATCCACTACTTGGCGTGTACATGTTACTCTCCGAGCTGGCGCCGGCCTGGTCCTCCGCATTGTTAGGCAGCCCGGGAAAGAACGAGAAGCTCTGGTCAGTTCCCCAGTTGGCCGTCTGTGTGTAATTCTCCAGCGAGTCCTACATCACACAATCGTGTCAGTAAAAGGAGGGTTCGGTGGGGTACTTGAACAGCCAGACGCTGTTCAAAACATGTAAAGACTCACCCAATCGAAATTCCCGCCAGCAAACTCCGGCATAGGCGCGCTGACATCCCCACCCAGAGCGCCAAACATAGTCGAGAACGGACTCGCCGGGTTCCCCCCACCCCCGCCACCCGTCAGCCCAAACAGGCCCGACGTGAAATCCCCCAGGCTCGCCTGCTCCGGCGGTCCGCCGCCCAGCCCCAGGTCCATCGGATTCGGATACGCCGAGCCGCCGGGACTCTGGATGCCCCCAAACGCCGCCGCGGCGGCCGCCGTGTTGGGGCTGACGCCGCCGGACAGCATGCCCAGCGTCATGGCCGCGCTATGCTCGGGCTGCAGCTCCGCCTCGCCGGCGGCGAAGAGGTTGGCCGACCTAAGGGATACGTCGGCGCCGCCGCCGAGCGGAGCGGGGCTCTGACCCGGCGGTTGCGGCTTCTTGATGCGCTCGAGCATCAGGTCCAGGATGTTGGAGGCCTTCATGGCCTCCATGCTGTCGTCCGCCAGCCCGGCCCAGATGCCTTGTGTTACTTCCAGCATGCGGATCATGTCCGCCCGCTGCTCCGGCGTCCAGAAGTACTGCGTCTGGCTGTCCTGCCTGAGCCCGGACCGCTCCGCGCTCGTGTCGTAGTGCAGGTCTAGGATGACCAGCATGGCGGGGAGGACGAAGTCCTTGGTCGCGATGGAGGACACGTACCACTTGATTGACCTGAGCCTACCTGTGGGTTGGGACTCGCGATGCAGGTTGGCGAGATGCCGGAGTGTCTCCATGCTCGCCTCGATGGCCGAGCGGCGGGAGTGGGCGTACCGCGGGTTGTGGCGCGCCCGTGACATGTATTTTCGGTGAAGCATGCACATGATCTTGAGGTAGAGGATGTCGATGTTGAAGCGGGCGATGATCAGCGTCAGAGGGTCGTGTGAGTTTTCTAATGGTTGCATCTTCAAGTGCTGCGGGAGCTCCTCTTTGATCTCGCGAAGGCGGGCATCAAACCGGAGAATGTCGTCGTAATGGACTTGGTTCTTTACTCGGCCTGTCGCTTGTAGGATATTTCCGAGTTCGAAGCACATCCGGATTTTAGCGATCATGTAGCTGATAGGGGTTGGCTCGTTGATTGGTCGAGAAGGAGGCAGGACCTTGGTGTCTGGGCCGAACTCCTCGTCGAAAATATTGCTGGGTAGCTCAGTGTCGCAGTCGTTTTCATTAATCATGCTCGGTAGGGAAACTTGATGCGAGAACATGATGTCCGCCATCCTCACCAAAGCCCAAACCCTCCGTCGCATTTCCTGGTTGAAAGTCAGCTTCAGCCTGTACACTTATGTCTAGTAACAGGACAACTCACGGCTTGAAAGGGACTGATGGAAGGAAACCATTTGCCATCCCGGTGGTAACCCATGCGCAGGGCCAGCCTCGTGACGAGCGAGGTGATCAGCCACAAGGCCAGGTCTGCGTCCCACCGCGAAGAGTACTCGCCAAAAACGTAGAGTATCATCGTTTCGATAGTATACTCGCTTGGCTTCGTGTAGTCTCCCGCCATCAGGCACTGCACGGTGCGCAGCCGATACTCGGCGGCCAATTCCAAACTCCGTCCCTTCCACTCCGGCGGCTCGTCTCCCACCTTGTGGTAACTCAACATGGCCAACGTCAGGACCGAATAGAGGAGTCCTAGCCACATGATGGGCGATCTTGAGGGGTCCTGCCAGTGTGCTTTAAGCTGCTGGTGGAATGATGGAGCGTGGATGATATTGACGGCATTATCCATCGAGTTAAAGTACCGCCCGCATAGTGTAAGTACACTCGATTTGGGTGGTAGCTCTGCCCGTAGTTCGACTTCACTTGCTGGCGTCGCGCCCATTAGAAACGTCGGACCCTCCTTTGCCGCCTGTGGTTTGCTGGCCCTGACCTTTTCGTAGCTCCTTTCTAGATCCTTTTTATGCGCCACGTAGTAGTTCTTTACTTCGGCAATGTCAGCCAGGATGGTGTGCCAGTGCTCCTGCCCAATATACATGGATTTTCCACGGTCTGCGTCGACTTTTAGTATCCCTAGCGATGTAGCAAGGCCATCGTCGATATCGCTGTCCTCGTCCTCGTCATCTCTCATCGCTCCGTCGTCATCGCCGTCCAGCCTTGCTGCGGAGGACCCACTGTCGTTCGTTGTGCTGGCATTCGTAGTCGCGGTGGCTGCTGCGACGCCTGCGGCAGCTGCCGAGGACGGATCTATATTCGCGCCACCATGCATCAAAGATAGCACTAGACCTTCTAATCGATCAATACGATTCTGCATATCATCGGGGCTCGAAGCGCCCTGGTTTTGGTTCTTTTTACGACTCGACGGAGAGGCATAGGAACACGCGGCCGTCCCTGCGCCCTCACGCTTGACGCAATTGCTGCACGGATGGCCTCTGTCGCATTTCCTAGAAGTTTGTAAGCGACTTTTGTCTATACTGTATATCTGATCCATGGCTTACAATCTGTCATCATTCGTTAGTTTCTGCGTGCTCAGAAACGGAGGCAGGATACCCTGTACTCACTTTCTTGTCCGACAAGGATAACAACTCAATGGAACTCGGTTCCTTTTTCGCACCACGCGAAACTGCTCCTCTGGTGAGCGACCGCCGCCAGAGGACGGCGTCGTGGACGGTGGTGTGGGTGTCATTTTGATAAGACGCAAGGTATATCAGCCCAAGGATGGCTGGAAACGTCGAGGGACGGGTCTCTTGACCTGATAACGCGATTCCGAAGACGTCGGCAAGCCGCTAGCTTGTATCGCGTGAGAAGTCCCGGAGTCGGTGATTATTTAGGCGATGTCTTTTGTTGTTGAACGACCGGCCCACGGCAATGATGCAATGATGTTATTCTCTGATTCCGTCTTCCTGGTAGACCGTCGGCCTCGCTTGCCCTATGCGTGGCAAGCAGGCAGTCTCTGTATGCTTAGAAAACTGGCTCTGCGTATCCCAAACCTCCGGAAACCCGTGCGGTCAGGTTGAGCTCGCTGTATGGTGTACAGTGATAGAGGTCCACGGATGCGATTATGTATTACACCTGCAGCGGAGGTATTGAGGAAGCAGATCCTCTCTCCTGGCATCCATTAGCCTCATTCTTGTCCGTAGCGCGCTGCCACAGCGACACATGGCACCTTGTTGACAATGGATGAGTGTCTGGCAATGTCTAGGCGTGGGAGCAAAAGAGGAGACTTACATGTAGCAATGGACAATCAATCGCAATTGCTTGCGGCACGTGGCAGTCTCTCCTCGGCAAGGACCGCGACGACAGCTATGATGTCCAGGGTCGGTCAAAGTAAACTGCCTCGCCTGGTCGAGTCAAGATGCGGTCGAAGAGTATTAGCTTGCCGGTGGCAAGGTGTGCGCAAGTGTTGTGGAAGATGAGATTGGAAAAGAAAGGAAGTTGTCGCAGGACAGCGGAATGCAAATCAAGGTCAGGATGGCATTGTGTCGCGAACTAGAGGGATGAGGTTTTGGGATCGAAAGTCCTTAACCCCGCGCATCCCCGATGGAATTTAGCCCACATGCAAGTGCTCTGCATACGTAGTAAGCTCTATTTTTCTGAACGGGCTAAGCTGGAAGCGTCTTATCACAGTAATTGGTCCGCTGTCTCGCCGATGATCGACTCCCGGTCATCTAAGTCTGGCACAGCTGCTAGTACTAATGGCAAAAACACTGCAGGTACGTGGGATCAATTATCGACAGTCTCTGCCGGATGGGAGCGGTCAAGTGAGGTATCGTATCCACTGTGTTTGATATGAATTCAGGTCAAAAGATAAGGCACTTGCAAATTAGAACAGTTCTCGATCTCTGGGCCAAAATACTTGAGTACGCAGTAGTGTAGTGTACATCAAAGCGCTAAGTAACCTTATTGCTGGCCCAGGTACCTATCTTTGATACGCATACCGAGTACCTATAATCTATCGGATCAGGCAGCGAAGGCTTACGGAATCGCATGGCTTGGTCAATCTCTTTGTGCCATTCCAGCGAATAGGCTCGTCGCATTGGCTGAACCTGGGCGGTTTGTAGCACCACTCATGCGCAGGTGAGTCATAACACAATCAGGTGCTCCACAAGTACCGCTCCTACAGTACCTGACGCAGCTACTTCTCCCGATCTCACACTGTCACAGCCTCCTTGGTGGAAAGATTAAAGTTGAAGTGGTGGTGCGATGAGCCGCACATACGCGGCTTGGCATTGTCGTCTGCTTTTCAACGGTACGTATTTTCGGCATGACCGCCTACTATGAGTAGGTAGTCAGAACTCCCCTTTCAAAAAGGTTGAAACCCAACACGCATCGCAACTCGCCCATGACATCATGTCAGTACCTCTCCGGATTCCGGCGCGGGCGGTACCTCCGGATATGCAGTAGAGCGCCGGCATGGTCTTACCACCCGACTTCTACCAGACCTCCCTCTAAGCACTTCATGAAGGTTTGTTATGCACGGCAGACAATGCTGTGCGTCAGGGCTCTGCCCGTGGTACGTTGTTAGAAGTCAGTAAAGGCAGGTGTAACCCGATTTCGTGGTAATCAACCTACAAGCGTCCTCATCCACATCCCTCATGAGACCATCCGACCAATCAGATGGCTGCGGCTCACCACGAGGGAGTGTTGCACTACCATCGCATTTCGATACCTTATGTTTTGCCTCCTTCAGTCTCTACGATGCGAATGCCGCAACTCCGGCCACTATTTTTCCTCCTTGCATTGTCCTGGGAAATCGAGAAATGGCCGTCTCATCTACCAACTTTTCTATGATGTGGTGATCGAGACCAATCCAAAATGCTCAGAGAGCTCTTGGCGCAGTACCCTTTGAATCACAGGAAACGGGCTCGAGCCATCAACCGCGTAGGATCACGCGATGTTTTCGTCATCTGGATACAGACCAATTAGGTCGGGGTCTCCTAACGGCGAGGATGTCAGGGCCGAGGAGCACGAGCTGGAAGAGAAGCCCAAAGACAGCGAAGACGACGTTGACCCCGGCGATCGGCTATTACCTGGTGCTAGTGGAGGCAAAGAATGTCACGATGCCTGGCAAGACCTCCCGCTGTCCAACATAAAGCTGAGCCGCCGTTCGGCATGGATCGTCTTCATCCTAGGCGTTCTCAATTTTGTCCTCGCTGGCTGTCTAGTCTTCTTCCTCCGTCAATACCTCCGTAACCGGGCGGAGGGCGCTGCAGCAAGAAGCTTCCGGAGACCAGGCTCGGATTACGTCCTCAGTCTGGACTGGGATTTCTCTGCGCCACCACAAGTCCGTGAATATAACTGGGAAATTCAGGAGATCGAGGCGAATCCAGATGGCGTCTTCCGGCCCATGTTGACCATCAATGGCAAGTTTCCGGGCGAAATGATTCGGTGCAACGAGGGTGATACCATCGTGGTCAATGTGGTGAACCATGGCGTCAATTCGACTGCTATGCACTTTCATGGTATCTTTCAAAACGGCACCAATCATATGGATGGTGTTCCGGGTACCACCCAGTGTCCGATTGCGCCTGGCGGCAGCTTCCGCTACGAGTTCACTGTCCGTGGTCAAGCAGGTACATACTTCTACCATGCGCATCAAGCCGCGCAGGCTGCCGATGGAGTGGTAGGACCTTTCGTCATCCATACCAAAGACGAAATGGAGACACAGCAGACTCGTTACGACTCTGATCGTGTCGTCATGGTTCAAGACTGGTACTACGACCTGTCAAGCGCGCTTCTAAAGGAGAAGCTCTCGCCTGGGTACGAAGGCGCGCCGGTTCCAGACGGCGCACTGATCAATGGCCTCAACAAGGTGAATTGCTCTCTCCACCCTGAGCGCCATTGCGATTCCTCGACCGCTTCTTTGGCCTCGTTAGATCTCGAACCCAACCAGAGCCACCGCCTACGGGTGATCAACACTGGGGCACTTGCATGGTTTCAGCTTTCCGTGGATGAGCATCATAATCTGCCCATTGTGGAGGTCGACGGCGTCGACATTGAGCCGGCCTCCCAACCCAGCATCCTCATTGCGCCGGGCCAGCGGTACAGCGTCGTACTGTCCGCAAACCAGTCGGACAACTCCGCGTACTGGTTCAGAGCCAGGATGATGAAGCACTGCTTTGGCGAGAACGTTAGGCCACAAGACGGGTTTCAGGAGGTCCAAGCGATAGTCCGCTATTCAACGGCATCTCCTAGAGTGTCCACAGACTCACCCCTCCCATCCACAAAGGACAACGGCAACCACGCCGTCGAGTGCAAGGACATGAACACCTTGAGCACCTATGTGCCCGCCCCGCCCGAACCAGCCCCGGAGTCTGCGGACCACTCTTACTACATTCGTGTCAGTGTTGAGATCGGCGCCTGGCAACTCGAGCGTGGCAGGCTCAACGGCTCCTCCTACAGACCCGACCTTTCCTCCCCGTCCCTACACCGGGTAATTGCCGGCCTCACCTCCGGCAACCCCTCCTACCAGGCCCAAGGCCTGAACTCCCTCGCCTTCGACCCAGCACACGAACTAGTTATCTCCCACTCCGGCCCGGAGGTCGTCGACGTGGTCTTCCAGAACTTCGACGAAGGCAATCACCCCTTCCACCTGCACGGGCACAAGTTCTTCGTCTTGGCGGCGGGACACGGGTATTTCCCAGGCTACGAGAGTCTCGGCCTCCGACCCGAGGGCAAGGGCCTGCTCGACCCGACCAATAAGACCGTCATCGCCAACCCCGTACGGCGGGACGTCGCCACCGTCGAAGGGTTCGGCTGGTCGCTCATCCGCTTCGTGGCGGATAATCCGGGCGTATGGCTCTTCCACTGCCACCTGGCCTGGCACTCCGAATCGGGCATGGCGATGCAGTTCGTGAGCAGACTAGACATGCTGGGGAACTGGACGATTCCAGCTGCAAACACGGAGCTGTGCGAGGTTGAGGCTTCGGTATTGAACAAGGGGGCTACGCCGGATGACAGTATCTTCTATGATTCCTCGTAACCCTCCGGCAACAGACTCGGGAACATGGCTCGAGTCTCGCGTGTATGATTACAGGCGTACCACGTAGATGAAAATGTATAGTGACAACACCAGGTATGATATGAATGTTGCCCGTTCAAATCAATGCAACAAAATTTTCTCTTTAAGCAGGACCTTCAAATCAATAAATACCAAATTTGACTTGCAGCTTGCGTGCTCAGGTATACTAAATACGCCGTATTTATGCAGAACCAAGAACCCTTCAACCTCCCAGCCTTGTCATCCGTCCTTCAGATATAATGAAGACACCTGTAACCAGCCCTTCCTTCTATCCGTGTTACACACATTACCAACCCCCCTTTTCCTAGCCCATCTTAACAGCACAAGTTCATCCACGTGCCTAGATCTTGCATTTCCTCTAGTTCTTGACCTTGACATGGGCCGACTTGGCGACCAGCGACGGAATATCGTCAACCTCGTACTTGCCGTCGAGAATACCTTTTCGGGAAGAAACCAGTCAGTCATCGTTCCAACCTGCTCAAAGTAGAGAAAAGGGGAGGGAAACAAGAAAAAGCTCACCAATAACAGCCGTAAAGAGCGGATACTCGCGCTCCTTCCCCCTCGCCTTGAGGAAGCTATTCACCTCCCTCGCCGTCGAAGTACCCTGCAGCATCTGACCATTCAGCTCCGTGCGCTCCACCTCCTCAACGCTGACCCCCCGCTCGACCGCCATCTTGGCGCACCGGAAGTTTCGCCCGCCTGAACAACTGGTGATCAGGTCCGCCACGCCCGCGCTCTCCTCCGTGAAGGTGCCCGTCTCGACCGTCTCCCCGAAGAACTCCTTGCCGAACTTGACCATCTCCATCAGGCCCACGCGCATGATGGCCGCCTTCGCGTTGTCGCCCCACCCGCGCCCGTCGACGAAGCCCGCCGCCAGCGCGACGATGTTCTTGAGCGCGCCGCCCAGCGACACGCCCGCCACGTCCGACACCATGCTGACGTGGAAGTAGGGCCGGTGGAAGAGCTGGCTGAAGGTGTCGTGGTCCAGCGGCGGGTACTCGGGCGGCACGGGGGTGAGCTTGGTCTTGCTCGCCCTGCCGCGGGCGTCCCTGTGCTGCTGCGGCTCGCCGTCGGCGGCGGTGATGCTGAGGTCGATGCCGGCGGCGGGCGAGGCCGCCGGGCTGCGGGTCCGCGGCGTCGGGTTGCGGCTGTTGTCCATGGGCGGCGGGTCGTAGGCGATGGTGGTCTCGGACCACTTCTCGGCGGCGATCTCGGAGGCGATGTTGGCGCCCGACAGGGCGCCGCAGTAGATGCCCAGCCCGTCGCCGATCCACTCGCTGAAGAGCGACACGCCGTCGTCCGTCACGTTGACGCCCTTGATGCAGCTGATGCCGCGCGCGAAGGGCAGGATGTGGCCCTTGAGCTGCTTGCACACGTTGGCGATGAACTGGTGGGGCAGGTTGAAGACCAGGATGGAGCTGTCGCGGACGGCGTCTTGGAGGGACGGGTTGGCGACCACGTTGGTCGGCAGGGCGATGCCGGGGAGGTACTTGACGTTCTCGTGGAGGGTGTTGATGAGCTCGGTGAGCTTGTGCTTCTTGTCTGCGTTGGACGGGTCGTAGTATTTTGACTTCTCCGGGATGGTGATCTCCTCCTCGTACACCCACATCTGCACCGTCTCTTCGAAGAGGTCGGGGTGCTCGCGCGTGTTCTCGGCGACAATCTTGGAGATGGTGCTACCCCAGTTACCGGAGCCGACGACAGTCACCTTGTGCTTTTTGGCGTGGCCGCCGAGGTTGGAGGAGGCCGTCATCTTGGCTGAGGTGGAGAATTGGTTGCGGCCGTGCAGCGTAAGTGAGAGGCGGAGGGAAACGAGAGGACGGGTGGTGAGCGAGGGTGAGGTGGTCCTGAGGTGAGATGCAAAAGCTTGGCAAGGTCGGCGGAAGGGGCCAGTTTTGTTGAGGACTTTGATAGTGGAGGCTGCAGAGGTGAGGCTGATGTTGGTGAGCTGAGTCCGGGCAGGCGGACCTAGATAAAGCATGAATCGGGGCAACTCTCTATCACAAGTGTAGACTCCAAAATGACCGAGGCCAATTTCTACCACACTTTTTTTATTCTCGTGTGTTTCTGTCCCTCCCCCCTTGTTCGGTCTGTCTTGCTCTGTCCCAAATGTTGAGCACAGCTTTACAGGTTTCGAGCCGAGGAAAGCCGATGACGTCCGTGGTCCCTTTTTCTGCCACCAGTGACCACTCTCAGCACAAGCAATTGTTGGCTTGTGATTATGGCGGGGGTGTGGTGGGGGCTGAGTCTAGGCCTTATGCACGCAACATAGTGGTGAATGCCTCACTATAATACGTACAATACACAATACTACACAACACATACGGTACTCGGACACACCGAGCTCACCTCGGCCAATGCCAGCATCGGAAGCATGAGGTTTCATTGTCTTCGAAGGGGGAATGCAAGAGCGGATAACTCAGCCTGGATTAGGTATAAATCCGCCTCATATATTCCCCGGAAGCTCTCTTTTGCCTCTGACCAACGAATAGGACTTATTACGCGACTCGCCTTGCATATTCACTGCATTTTTAGCCCCGACCAAAGCCCGCGATACCTACCCTCCTGGTGAAGAGAAATACATCCAGCAGACTCATCGCCTATCTTCATCCACTAATGAATCAACTTGAAGCGTGATAGAGGCACGCAACAGGGATCAAAGTGAAGTAAACTCTGTTTCAACCCACCACTCGAATTACTCAATAGAGGTATATCAACTTTCGCTTTTCGCAGTGATACTATAGAAAATGCCCCAAGCCGGGTTCAAAATGACGCAACCAGAAGGAAGTCGTCGCTAGCCAATCAGGTTCACCCCAGGATATCTTACCTAAGTAGCGGGGCTGATTCGGAGGGGCAACTCGACCTCTTCCAGAAACTTTACCTTGGACCGCGACCGGAATTGTCAGCAAGAGGAAACGACACGAGTGATCAGTAAACCAGATCCCAATCTTCGAATCGAGTACTTCAGCTCGTCCTCTCCATCGCCATCGCACTCACCAGAGCCGTGTGCCGTCCAGCTCCGCAGTCCACAATGTCGACAATCAAGGAAATAACCTCCCTCCAAGAATGGGAGTCTCACCTGAGCTCCCTCCCGCCCTCGACCCTCCTGATCGTCTCCTTCCACGCGCCGTGGGCCGCCCCCTGCGCCCAAATGGCCACCGTACTCTCGGCCCTGGCGGCAGGCTACCCCTCCGGCCCGGACGCCGCCACGTCCTGGGTGTCCATCAACGCCGAGGACCTGTCCGACATCAGCGAGACCTACAACGTGACCGCCGTGCCCTTCCTGGTCCTCATCCGCGACGGCAAGGTCCTCGAGACCGTGTCCGGCAGCTCCGCCGTCAAGGTGCGCGCCGCCATCGAGAAGCACGCCGCTCCGTCCTCCTCCTCAGCCACCGCAACATCTTCCGCCCAGCAGACGAACGGTGCGCCGGCGGAAAAGCAGCCCGAGGTCGAGGCGCAGGAGGAGGAGACCGATCCGGCCAAGAAGAAGGAGGAGCTGTTCAAGCGTTTAGGAGAGCTGGTCAGGGCCGCGCCCGTGATGCTCTTCATGAAGGGCACGCCGTCGGCGCCGCAGTGCGGCTTCAGCCGGCAGCTGGTGGCTATACTGCGCGAGCAGGCGGTCAAGTACGGGTTCTTCAACATCCTGGCGGACGACGAGGTGAGGCAGGGCCTGAAGGAGTTCGCCGAGTGGCCGACGTACCCGCAGCTATGGGTTGATGGGGAGCTGGTCGGAGGTTTAGATATTGTAAGCACCACCCAACGCATATGGTGTCTGTGATGGACCCTGTGGCGCCCTTCTGCGGCGCTGTGATATCGTTATGTGACTTCTTACTGACTTCTGTGTGCGAACAGGTGAAAGAGGAGATGGCAAACGATCCCGACTTCTTCAAGCCGTACAGTGTTAACAAGACAAACGGCGATGCTACGGTCGGCGCCTAGAAATGCAACGTAAAGGTTTTTGCGGCTAATTTGAGGTGGCTGAGTCTGATTTGCGGCCTGGACTATGGCCGCATGCGTGCAGGCTGCGTGGAAGGTTACGGTGTTGTACAGATCGTGAGATTCTGCAACAGATTGACCGTTGAGTTCGAGTAGCCTTCAGCGACGGTGCGAGGAAGCGCGGTGTGCGCAAGTAGATACGTTGGTATTGAGGCTGGCTCAAGACGACGCCGATTCGGTGTCTGCAGCACGAGGTAGAGACATGATGAAGAGGTTCACGAACGCAAGACATTGATACCCTTCCTAACAAGTTCTGTTACGGACATGCGAAGACAAAACATCCGCTGTCGTCGGAGAACCGCATCGGTATTGACTCGTAAATCCAAGCTTCCATACAAATAGATGAGGGTTCTACAACCGAAGATATTCGCACGCTGCAAAAATACACGGACCAGACTAACGAGACGGCCCAAATGTGGTTTAGAGGCGGCTAGCAATGAGTCGAACTACCTGTACAGAGATCACCGCCAATATCGTACATCACTCGCATCCCAACAATCTCTTCTCCTCGTCACAGACCGCACGTCCCTTCCTCAACACCGACCCTCTCCTCCGTACACCGCCATGATCATCCATCTCCTCCGTCCTCTCCCCGTCCCCAAAGACAGGCTTGAACACATTGTCGTAAGCCATCCAGGTCAAGTTGATCACCACAGCCATGAAAACAGCCAACCACCTCGGCACCCGTCCCCTCTCGTCAGCAAACAGCCGCCCCCCGAGACCGGCAAACAAAAACGGCGGTCCGAACAGCAGGATCAGGAGCACCATCCCAATCCTCTGCGACAGCCTCGTGATCGTGTACGGCTTCAGCTCCGCCAGGTATCGCTGGTAATCGTCCGGCAGCTCGTGCTCCCTCGCCCCGTCGCGTATCAGCTTGAGGTACCGCGCCGACGGCTGCGCGTAGTCCTGGTCCGGTCGGCGGGGAGGTATCAAAAGCTTCTTGGCCCAGCGCCGCATCCACGACGGCATCTTCCACTTGCCGTCGTCGTCATCGTCTCCGTCTCCATCCCTATCCCCTCCTTTATCGTCTCCCTCTCCCCCGTCGCCCTCACCCGGCGGCGCCGACGGTATCCGCGGAGCGTACAGCGTGTGCGCCAGGAACATCTTGGGCAGCTCCGGCCACTCCGGCTTCTCGGGCACCGTCATGCGCGGCGGGATCGGGATGCACGGCACCATGATGTCCGCGTAGCTGGCGCCGCCGCCCTCGGTGGCGACGATCTTGGCGAAGTCCTCTGGCGTCACCTCGTAGACCACGCCAATCAGGCCTTTCGACCAGACCGGATCGCCCGGCATTGATACCGATTCGTCCTCATTCTGAGATGTTGGAGGGTTGATAGGTGGATGGGGTACATCGGGCGGCAGTTTAGGCGGATCGGGCAGCTTGGGTATCTTCCGCGGCGCCGTGTTGGCGAAGCATGGCTCGGCGTAGGGGAGACCCGGTAGGTCGAAGACGAGGCGGAGGGATGGCGCGGACACGTTGATTTGGGATAGGGGCCGGATGCCGCGCACTCCTAGGAAGGTTTCTGCGCAGAGATTCGAGCCGTAGGCTAGGTAGAGGACAGACTTTGGTGCAGTGGCGGGCAGCGTGGACGCCGGGACCGGCTCCGTAGGAAACGGCGTGGGGCAGACATCCTGTTGAGAGAGGCGGGTCACCGATGTCCGGGGTACGGATGAGATTGGTGGATAAGCCGAGCGGCGAGGTACGGATGCAGGAACGGTAGTCGATTCGATGTTGCAAAGTCGATCCAAGATGGCGCAAGACCAGCTTGAGTCCGTGGTGGCCTGTTGAGCCGCCGTGCGAGCCATAGAGTGCGTATATAGTCTTTTATCTCGGGTAGCAGTACGTAGTATAGATAGTTCTTGCACACTAGATGAGTTTCGGATGAATATATGAGATGAATCTCACAGGCATCTCCCGTCCGTCGTCATCGCCGTCGTGTCGGCCTTATCCCATGTGCTCCGGCCGTTCCGATAAGCTCTGCTTCGTCATCGACCCCACTTGACATACCCTTAGCGGGGACGGTCCGTTCCGACACCTGCCAGCTGACGGGTCTCCTTGCTAACTGGCAGCATCCTGACAAGCTCCAGGCTGGACAGGCGGATCATCTTTCAACTTCTTTCCTTACTCTCATCCTATCTCGAATCCCAGCATGAATTCCTATGAACCTGAATATGCAGAGTTTGTACGGAGTGTCTTGATAGTGTTGCACCCCAAGGTGTCGAAAGTGCTTTTCTTTGCTACACGTGCATAACTGCGTCAAAGTAAGCCAATCTCCGATTCCAACTCTCCCCAGTCGCGTACCTGGTCGCAGCCACTGACATCTCTTTCAGATTTGGTGGTAGTTCCGGCTCTTTATAAGGTTCCCTCGAACCCAGTTCGGCTACTACCCAAAAACTGCAGGATATGTTACATCCGGTCGGGATGAGCTACCCTTCAACTGGTACTCTCCCATCCCTCCACTGGCCTACTCATCTACATGTCACTTCGTCCCATACGGTTTGGTCTCCTACCAGTGGTGCTGCATTTTGCATTACCTCTCAGATTGCGTGTCGACGGTATAGCCGTGCTCTGGCGTTCTCCTTGTCTGCTCGCTGCCGGAGCTTACTTCGTGCTGTTATATATCCGCAACTTAGCCAGATAACCGCACTGGCGTGCTCTCGGCAGAGTTCCCATCTGTTCTAGGAGCTAGAGAGTGACCAAAGATGCTGCGAACACCAGCCAAGCAGAGAAACCTTCCACGCCTTCATCGCAAGTGCCGATGATTGAGTGGGATGTTGGGTAAAGTTTGTTCTTGCTAGTAGCTGCGTTGTCTACCGTTCGAGCCTCTGGTTCATCTGTCTCTTCCGGTTCTTCAAGCATCAGGAATGACCAGTTTGTCCCAAGGAAAATTTCGCAATCCGGGTCGTTGATGACCCAAGATGCAGATATCGCTGGCTTATATATGATGTTCTGGACCTCTGGCAGCCTTGGCACCAAGCCTTGGCTGCTTGCTTGTCCATCGATCTCGAACATCTAGAACCTGCTTACTTGAGCCTCCTATAGCCCCTGGCAGATGATGCGGCGGCCGAGCAGAAAAGTGCTACTCTTCACCAATGCAGAGCATGGCCAGGCAAACGTGTTTTTAGCCACCAGCCATGCTCTTGTTCAGCTGGGTGCTGAGGTGCACTTCGCTTCCTTTCCGGCAATCGAGAGTTCAGTCAGATCTCTCTTCGGCAGCGCCGTCAACTTTCACCGGCTCAAGGGGGTGGACATGAAGACGGCATATCCAATGGATGAAGTACTCCAGTCAGGTCTCGAAGGCAGGTCTCCGAGTTTTCTCGATATGCCCACGATCCTCCGTGTCTGTCTCCATACGACCATGCCATGGTCGGGCCCGGATTACGTCGAGATCTATCGGTCAGTCATCGAGGTTCTGCAGGCCATCAAGCCGGATATAGTAGCTATCGATCCTGCACTTGCGCCAGCCATCACAGCGTGCCGACACATGGGGGAGAGATTCCTCATCTTGGCGCCCAACACGGTCAAGGACTTTGCGATGCCGTTCCAGCCATCTGGCGAGGTTTTCTGGAAATACCCATGGTAAGCATTACCAGCTTGTGCAGTAATGCATATGTAGGGAGTTAAGATCCAGTTAACATATATCCCGTGCACAGCGTCGCGTCGGGCCTCCCTTTTCCGCTGCCATGGTATCTCATACTCCTAAACGTATACTATGTCTTGCTCGCAATAGTGATATGTCGCTATGACCGACGCCACAAGGAAGTACACAACTACATCACCGCGCACACGGGCGGCTCAATGGTGACACTGGATGATCTGAACCAGCGACCGCCGCCGGGGGTCAAGTACCTCGTCGCAAACCTCCCCGAGGTTGAGTTTCCACTTGCAAAGATCCCTCCACACATAATTCCTTGCGGACCAATCATTCGTCCCGCGCCCTCGGTGGCAGAGGTCGACCGCGGTCTCGCGAACTGGATAGCGGGAGGTCCGACAGTGTATATCAATCTCGGCACCCACGCCAAGATCACAGAGCGCACAGCTGTCGAGATAGCTAAATCGATACACCACCTCCTCGCTACGGCAGCCCGACACATACTCGCAAGACACAAAGTCCCCCCTATCCCAGCTCCGCATCCTCTGGAAACTAACCCGCAAACCGCCCCTCTACGACGACACCTCCATCCGGCTCGTCATCGGGCGCCACCTGGCCGCAGACCGAGTCCGCATCGTGCCCTGGCTGACCTGCGAGCCGTCCGCGCTCCTCGAAGAGCCCAACCTGATCTGCGCGGTGCACCACGGCGGCGCGAACTCGTTCCTCGAGGCCGTGGCCGCCGGGGTGCCGCAGGTGGTGCTGCCGGTGTGGATCGACTGCTTCGACTACGCCAACCGGGCGGAGCTGCTGGGCGTCGGGCTCTGGGGCAACAAGACGGCCAGGCCGCGGTGCGTGGCGTCCGAGCTGGCGCCGGTGTTGGTGGAGGCCGTGTTTGGCGGCGGGGCGTATGAGAGGAGGAGGAGGGCCAGAGCGTTGGCGAGAGTGTGTGCTCGAGATCCGGGGCGGATGGTTGCTGCTAGGACTATCCTGGGGGAGATATGACGGCGGTGACACATTTCATTCCGAACGGTATGGGATTTCTGGCGGCGCTCGTATGCTCTCGATCTTTAGGACTCGACCACATCATCCTGGTTTATAATAATTCAAGTCTTGATACCGCCTTGGCTTATCACCACCGTCCCTAAGTCCAGGTCAAACTATGTATCTTAAATTTATTCTGAACCCATGTATTCTGGCTGGCTCAGTTTCATGATTATATTATGTACATGCGACAACGTACCGCATCGCCTCATCACAAAGAACTCTTAACATCCCCACCGTAGTTAATCCTCCTCATCAGCCTCCTATTCAGCTCCTTAATACTCTTCACCCCCGCCAGCCCCATACTCTGGTCAAAGTCCGCCAGCAACCCGGCAAGGACATGTCTCGCCCCCTTCCGGCCCGCGATGCCAAGCCCGTAAATCACCGGCCGTCCGACAAGGACCGCCTTCGCCCCCAGCGCGAGCGCCTTCATGATGTCCGCCCCGGTCCTGATCCCGCTGTCGAACAGCACCGTCATCTCGCTGCCTACCGCGTCCACGATCTCGGGCAGCACCTCCAGGCTCGGCACCGCGCCGTCCAGCTGCCTGCCCCCGTGGTTGCTCACCACGATGCCGTCCATGCCGTGCTCCACCGCCCGCACCGCGTCCTCGACGCTGCAGATGCCCTTGAGCACGATCGGCCCCGGGCCCCACATCTCCCGCAGCTCCCGCAGGTCCTCCCAGCTGTGCGCGTCGCCCGAGAACACCTCGCTGATCCACGCCCTGCTCGCGGCCATGACGTCGTCCTCGACCTCCTCGCCGCCGCTCTGCTCCTTGAACAGGCCGCGAAACACCGGATCGCTGAACCCGAGCTGGCACCCCTCCCCCTTCAGGAACGGCAGGAACCCGTTGTCCAGGTCGGCCGGCCGCCAGCTCAGCGTGAAGGTATCCAGCGTGACGACCAGCGTCGTGCAGCCCGCCGCTTTCGCCCGGTCCAGCAGTGACTTGGTGATCCTGTTGTCGCGCGGCCGGTACAGCTGGTACCACCTCAGCGCCCGGCCTCCTGCGTCGGAGTAGTTTTCGGACTCGGAATACGCCTTGTCTGCCGCGGCAGCCACCTCCTCAATCGACGTCGATGATGCAGTCGAGTAGATGAACGGCACGCCCATCTCTGCGCATGCTGAGGACACGCCAATCTCGCCGTCTGGGTGGTAGGCCTTCTGCACGCCCACGGGGGCCATCAACACCGGACTGTCTGTGAAGAAAAAGACTTATAAGTATTGTGCGTACTTTTACTTACTGCTTTGCTCAAGTCATCATACTACCTAAAGATGGGAAAAGAAGAGCTGTTCTTACGCACCATAGGTCTTCCCAAAAAGCGTAACCTTGAGATCGCGCGGCACCGTCGGCCTCAGGAAGTGCGGCACCAGCTTCCACTGGCGGAAGGCGAGCCGGTTGGCGTGCATGGTGGCCTGCTCGCCGGCGCCGCCGTACACGTACCCGAACCCGTCGCGGTCCATGGCGGCGCGGGCCTGGTCCTCCAGCTTGTTGGGGTCCGTCGTCGCGGGCAGCGCCGCGTCGCCCTCGCCGCCCATGAGGATCGCCTTGGCATACAGCTCGATCTGGTACTGCGCGTAGGGCGGGCGGCCCTCCTGCGCGTTGGAGTTGGTGGTGTCGTTTGGGTTGGACATTTTTTCTATTTCTTTTTCCTTTTTCTTTTCTTTTCTTTTTGGTGAGACGACACTGCCGGTAACTAAAGAGGTTCGGTGATGGGATCAATGTCACTTATAACATGTCAATGTAAGGTTGGACACATTACTCAAATATATGAGGTGAGGGAGGAGATACCTCGGCATACCCGTATTGAGCTTCCTTGCTAAGGTAACCTGCGTCATTGAACCACACTTTTACCCCAGATATGCAAGGTCTAAGGCTTTACATTAGCGCTACAACCCTCGCTAAATTCTTCCGGGGTGGACCGAATAAACTCTCCGGGCCTGCCGGGCCTGCCGGGCCTCCCGGAATCATCTTCCGGGTCAGTCTTGACAGTGCCTTGGCATCTCACCCGCGCCGAAGTCCGGCAGCGGACGGGAGGAAAGCCGACGTGAGAAAAGGGAGTTGACACCGCTCTGAAACGGATTATATGTCGCGGTGCTGTTCTTACCGAGAACAGAACGACACGCGGATCAGAGACTGATGATGACCTGACGCAGACTCATGGATGGCCTGCATCTCCGAGCTAAAATCTTCCGAGATGTATAGTGGACTGATGAAAAAGCAACATCACGCAAATGTTGCGAGTGAGTGATATCATCGCAGGTCAACTCATATTTTCGCGAGAGATTGAACTGAATGCAACCCGGCAAGTCAGACCTCGGTCATGCCCATGTACTTGACCTCTAGCTTTTTCCACAATCCGACAAAAGAACACCATAGCCTGTCTTTCCACCAAAAAGCCCGCCCTTCCAGGTTCGCCTTCCTCCCAGTTCCACCCGAAGCAGCCACCGGACTAGTCTATCATTACATGTTGGGCACTCTCCACCACATTCTTCTAGTCACCCCTCGCGTCCTTACAGATTACCTTTTCACCACCCTCCTATTTAGCAAAGTGCAGATCATAGCCCAACCACTTCCGCCTCAGGACCTCCTCGACCGACAGGCCCGGATACCCGTACGTCAGCGGAAGGAAGAAGTACCAGCCGCCCGCCACAAGAGCCAGGATGACCGCCGCCGCGATCCAGCTCGGCAGCATGCTCTGGCTGCCGAACCGCTCGCGCGCCGTGAGGTGCTTCTTAGGCACCGCCGCGCCGCCCTTCTTGGTCGCCTTGGTAGGGAGCTCGCTCTCGGTCGGCTCCGTCTGGAACACGAACTCCACCAGCGAGCCGGTGACGAGACAGGATGCGAGGTGAGCCGGTAGGTAGTGGTGCAGGAAGAGCTGGCGTCCCATGACGAAGAAGGGGAAGTAGTGCGTCGCCCAGGCGAGGAAGAAGAAGCCTGTCGAGTTGTAGAGGCGGGAGCGTGTGCCTGTAGTTTTTGTCAGTATGAATCTTTCTACTAGTAATAACAGGTGGTGAGAGGTAACTCACGATGATCCAGGGCGTCCATGCCGCGGCGCAGGGAGAACTGATCCGCGGCAAGAATACCGGCGTAAATGGCCAGCACACTGCTGGCAATCCACCAGCCGATCGGGTTGCCGAGGAAGTAGATCTGCTGCCGCGTGTCGTTCTGCGTCCAGAAGCTGACACCGCGCAGAAGGAAGGGCCACTGGTAGGGCAGCGAGGCGTACGGGTGGCTGCTGGTCAGCTGGTTGTTGTGCCAGAACATGGACCGCTGCAGCTCGAACCACTTGCGCAGGAAGGGCAGCGTCTTGACCTTCTTCTCCGGCTTTGCCCGTCGCGGGCTGTCCGCCGGGATAGACGGTATGTCCTCGACCAGCCAGACGTTGGAGCTCGGCGCGATCTGCTTGTTACCGTTGATCTCCTGCTGCTTGAAGCCCCAATCTGGCAGAGGCGTCGTGTGCGTCCACATTGCGACTTTGCTGGGGTTGTGGATGAACTTGAAGTGGCTGGACACGCTCTTGAATTCCTGGTTGGGCTTTCCGCCCTCGATTCGGACCTCGAAGAGCGTGTCCTGGAGCCGATCTCCGTATGCCTGATCCAATGGGACCGTGGTGAACTCCTGGTTGGTAGGATAGTAAGGAGACGCGACATCGTGTGACAGAAGGATAGTGTCCGTCACAACGTGTCGAAGCCGGACGAGGTCGTGGTTCCTGACGACGTGGCCAAGCTTCTTGTCGTCGTTGACAGGGATGATCTCCCACCAGTTGTTGGTGTCGTTGTAAGGATAGCCGGTAACCTGCTGGCCCTGGCTAGAGACACGGCCGTCATCATATCTGAGAGGGTACTTGTCCGGATGGCTGTGCAGATATGCCTTGGTCTCCTTGTGCTTAAGCACAATCTGGTCGTAGTACTCGATAGTGACGGCGTTCTGGAGCATGAGGTTGTCGCTCAGCGTCTCCTGGAACTCGGGGGACATGAAGTCGTCACCAGGTCCGGACCGAGTGAGGATCGCAAAGTGCACCTGGAACCAGAAAAGATAGAAAATGAAGGGCATAATGATAAGTCCAAAGGCACGTGCGGCAAAATGCTTGCCAAAGTCGTTCAGGCTCAGAGCTCCGCCCGGCCTCTTGATGTCCAGCAGGTCCCACAGATCGATAGCGACGGCAGAGCCGATGGTGACGAAGGCGAACAAGCCAACATACTTGGTGGAGATATCGCACGATAGAGCAAAGCCCGTCAGAATCAGCCACTTCCACCACTTGCGCGAGAAGGGCTCGTGGCGGAGTTTGTAGAACTTGATGTAGCAGAGCAAGCTGCACGCCATGGCAAACACCAACGTGGCATCCAGCAGGATGAGTCTCGTCTGCCCGATATGAGCGTTGTCAAGGAGAATAAGACCGGCAGCAATGACACAGGCGGGAAGGCTGTATCCTGACTCCCACATAATCAGATATACGACCGAGACGGTCAATGCGCCGAGAAGGGCGGGCAGAGACCGGAAAGCGACGTATGGGACTTTGTTTGAGATGTACGAGTCGCCGATGTTCTCGAAGTGGAAGTGGCCATCGTAACCAACCAGCCATCCCATGAGGGCGAAAAGGAGCTTGCCAAAGGGGGGATGTACATCGAAGAAGTAGGTCTTTTCGAGGTAGTACGAGGCGAACTGACAGTGTCCCAAAGTCAGCAAAAGCTCTATTGGTACTTAAGCCTGGGGTTTGGAAAGCATACCTTGCCAAAATGAACCTCGTCAAAGACGACCTCGTTGGGATGGCTGATGCCCCAGAATCTGGTGATGAAAGCCAGCGCAGTCATGAGGACGAACGTGGCCTTGTACTCCCGCTCGTTGCCGGGGCCAACCTTCTTCGTCTTGTCCTTTCCGGTGATGTATTCGAGCTCGACATCGGAGATACCGCCGGCATCCTTCTTCTTGCTCGCGCTGAGGACATTGCGTTGGCGTACGCTTCCTTGCGGCGTGGAAGACGCAGCCATGCTGGGCAGAGGGAGCTTCACGCGTCTGTAGATGCGTCTGGCGGTTAGTGAACGGCCATAATCGTTCTTGAAACAACACAGATATCTGCTCTCTCTCCCGGAGCAGATGACGATCAGTTTGCGATTGATGGACCAATAACTTACATCCAAACTCGGGTCGTACAAGATAGCTGCAGAGGCAATGTGGCTGCTTGGCTGCAGCAAATTGATCGAGAACGGGACAAAAAGAAAAAAAGAGGAAGAAAGGAAGGATAGAAATGGAATGGGAATGTCTTAAAAACGTGGCATTAAGCCAGACAACCAGGAAGCTGGGAGTATTGATTTTCAGCCCCTTTGCAGCGTTGGAGGCGTTACGTGTTGGTGTTCAGCAGCTGTTTCTCCCTTGACAGGGGTCCACCTTCTTACTTTTTTGGACACTTGGCCAGAGAGCAACAGCAAACACGAGTAAGGGATGTACTCAGGTACTTCACACCTATGAATGGATGGTCCAAGCTCCCTGTCTTTCGGACCCCACTTGCCGATAACGATAACGTCTTGTGATAGTACACATTGTGGGAAACCGGAGGTACCTCCTTGCCTTAGGTAGGGAGACCAACCTCAACCCCGAGACTAAGCGTGTTGATATAGGGTAACTCTCAATTTCTTAATATGATGTGACGTGACGTCGAATCTCATTGTTAGATGCCTCAAGGGACAGTGAGGGAGATCTAAACCCCCGCGCTTACTTACAGTAGTAGATCCGAATACCTTAGTAATGAGGGCATTATATAGCGAAACTAAGGTTTCCCCGAGGATTGCGGGGTCGGATCTCACACCGTCGCTGGCCGCTTGAGGACCCGGGCGGCTCTTTGCTTCCGAAGAACGGAGTATATATAAAAGGTTTGAAACCCCAGATGTAAACCAAAAGGCGTTCCCAAGCGATCAATGCTCTCGACGAGACGTCTCCTGCCCATTGCCATTCGATCTTCCTCTCAAAGACTCGCTCCTTTCGTCTCTCCACCAGTCCAAACCATCAGGTCCTTCTCGACAACACAACCCACCATGTCTTTCACTACCGTCACCTCCAAGGCCATCGCAGCCCGTAAGTTCCCAGCTGTGACTCGTAGCTTTCTACCGTACTGTACCTAACATGGACCGATTCGCCAGCCTCGGGCCCTTACTCCCACGCCATCAAGACCCCCACGGCCATCTACTGCTCCGGCCAGATCCCCTCAGACAAGGACGGCAACCTCGTCACAGGCACCATCCAAGAAAAGACGCAGCAGTGCATCAAGAACCTCAAGGCCGTGCTCGAGGAGGCCGGCTCCGGCATCGAGAAGGTCGTCAAGGTCAACGTGTTCATCACCGACATGGCCAACTTTGCGGTACGTCTTGTGTCTACCTTGCGTGCACATATATGTGTATAAATATGTGTGTCTGCGGATGCATACACCTAAAAAAGCCAGATGCTAATGGACTGGGGATTTACAGAACATGAACGAGGAGTACTCCAAGTGGTTCACCCACAAGCCCGCCCGTAGCTGCGTGGCCGTCAAGCAGCTGCCCAAGAACGTCGATGTCGAGATCGAGTGCATTGCGCTGCCTTAGAGGGCATCCAACCGTATATCCGGGGATCTTGGCTGTGCATACATACCGCGGACATGTTTCCGCTAGACTCATAAAAAATATAGCTATCAAAAGCATGGTTCAATCTTACAATCACACACACTACCACATTCATGAGCAGCAATAATGCTTCATACTTGAAAAGTGAACGCCAATTACATGCTACATCTAGACAATCTCTCTACCCTCACCACCACAAGACAGTCTTCTTTTCCCTCCCTCAGTTATGCACCGGCATAGCCACATCAGCCTTCGTGCTGATTGCATCCGCCGCCGTCCACATAGCCGTGACAGTCTTGAGCTGCGTGTAAAAGTTCACCCCGGGCTTGCCGTAGAACGTGTTGGCGCCCCCGCCCGCCACGCTCTTCTTGTTGCCCGTGAAGCTGAACATGGGCAGGGGCACGGGGATGGGCACGTTGATGCCCACCTGCCCCGCCTCGATGCGCCTCCGGAACGTCTCGGCCGTCGGCCCGCTCCGCGTGAACACGGCCACGCCGTTGCCGTACTCGTTCTCGTTGATCAGGTCGATGGCCTCGTCGAGCGTGTCGACGTTGAGGCACACCAGCACGGGCCCGAAGATCTCCTCCTTGTAGCACCGCATGTCCTTGGTCACGTTGGTGATGATGGTCGGCGCGATCCAGTTGCCGTCCGGGTACTTTTCGGGCTTGAACCCCCGCCCGTCGAGCAGCACCGTCGCGCCCTCCTCCTCCGCAGACGCGATCAGCCCCTCGATGCGAGCCTTGCTGTGCGGGCTGATGACGGGGCCCAGGTCGGCCCCCTGCTCGAACCCGCCATTCACGGAAAGCCCCTTGGCCCGCTCCGCCAGCTCCGGCAGCCACTCCTTGGACTCGCCGATCATGACCAGCGTCGACAGCGCCATGCACCTCTGACCCGCGGCACCGAACGCCGCGCCCACGACCGCGTTCAGGAACTGGTTCTTGTTGCAGTCGGGCAGCACGGCAGCGTGGTTCTTAGCGCCCAGGTTGGCCTGGACCCGCTTCCCATTGGCGCTGCCCCGGGCAAAGATGTACTCTCCGGCCTTGTTGCCGCCCACGAAGCTGACAGCCTTGATGGCCGGCTCGTCGAGGATGAAGTCCACCGTCCGGTGCGCCCCGTGGATAACATTGACCACACCGTCGGGGAAGCCCGCCTTCTGGCAGAGCTCCGCCAGGATCATGGCCGCGCCGGGATCCCGCTCGGACGGCTTGAGAATCAACGTATTACCCGTTATCGTCGCGACGGGGATGGACCACAGCGGAATCATGGCCGGGAAGTTGAACGGACAGATAGCCGCCACCACGCCTAGCGGCTCGCGGTACGTCCGTGTCTCCATATCCTTGGCGACCTCGAGCACCTCCCCCTTGAGCAGCTCGGGCGCTCCGCACGCCGCCTCCGCAACCTGCAGACCGCGCAGCACATCACCCTTGGCGTCGGCAAAGGTCTTGCCCTGCTCGAGGGTGATGCTCGCGGCCAGACGGTCCCAGTTCTCGCGGATCAGCGCCACGAACCGGAACATGATCTGCTGGCGGTGCAGCACGCTGGTCTGCGACCACGTCTTGAAGGCGCGAGACGCCGACTCGACAGCCGCCTTGAGCTCGGCATCCGTATTCTGCGGCACTCGCGTGACCAGGTTGTTGGTGGCCGGGTCGTGCAGGTCGATGAACTTGTCCGTGCTCGAGGCAACGAATTGGTTGTCGATGAAGTACGGCGTGTCACGCACCTCGGCGATCTTGTCGTGCGTGGTCGGATAGCTCGTCGGACTTGGCGAGTGTGCCAGGCCTGCTGCTGCCGAGGCGGGACGAAGGTGCTGGGCGGTGGCGTGTATCCGTCTGGCGGCGACGGCGGCGCTGTTGGAGGGTGCCATGGTCGGAGAGAGGGCAGTGAGGGAAGCGCAACGAGGAGTTGACGTAGCTGACCGGCGAGGAGTGGCGGCTATGCCCCTTGATAATAGACGACGCATCGTGGTAAAGGGAAAAGAGAACAGACAGAAAAGATATAGAGTGAGGTGGAGGTATATGCGTTGTCGAATGATTTGGAGAAATTACCCTGGGGATTTCTGGCAGGATCAGGCTAATGTGCCTATTATGCGTCTCTGCTGCATAAGGGTCACAACCTTAACGGGCTCTCAGCTACTGCGGCTTCGGGAGAAAAACAGGAAGGCGATAAAAGCGGCAGGCGCGATGAGCAATTGGGTTTGCTCTCACTTATAAACCAACGGGAAGGAACTGCCGACTCTTACAGTACAATCCGCGGGAAAGAGCCACCGTAGTGTCAAAAGACGTGGGGAAGGTGAGGGGAAGCTGGGAGCTGCTGCTCTAGAGCCGCCAATTGCCGGGGAGCCAATGACTGATCTGGGAAATGTTACGCGGAGAGTATGCCGAGTGCAACCACAGTAGAAGAACTCGTAGACACTGTGGTAGACATGGAAAAGAAACAGGAGTCAGTGAGCGATAAGCACCGTGACTCGAAGTTGGGGACACTGTACGGCGATAGGGACCTACTTCAGCCTCCGAAGACGGATTGCTTTTCATGACACTTTCTAGATCTTGAGCTACCTTGTGTAGAATAGAATAAGATGTAAATAGAATGTCTGTTATGCTTCCCTCAAATGGACGGTCTTCGTAGGAATGGACCTGTATATGTCTGACTGGAAAACTGTGTGCCACCGCACATTTACGGCAGCCCTTCCCATCCCTCCATCCGTCCCAGCGACTTGAGTCGGATCACGTTGATCAGATGTCCGGGATTCATTGGCATCCCCTCGCCTCTGGCGGTGTACATCGCCAGCTTCAGCAGGTTCTTGATCTCCCGCCCGTTAACCTCGACTTCGCTCAGAAGGTCCAGCAGCGACCCCGTCCACAGACCCTCGCGCTCGTCCTTGCCGGGGACCCGGTCCAGCATGTTCTGCCAGATAATGCGCCGCGACGCCGGATCGATGGCATTGAAGGTCACCTCGAGCTGGATTCGGTCGCGGATGGCCGCGTCAAATTCTTTGGGATTGTTGCTCGTTAGGAAGAGTATGGCCTCATAGTACTCGAGGACGCGGAGGAAACCTGGAGCATGGCAGTTAGTCTCGATCGATCTGGACTGACTGGGCTACTCACCCGCGACGACGGTGTTCAGCTCTATGTTCCCCGTCCTCCGCGAGCTCATCAGCACGTCCGCCTCGTCCAGCAGCACCAGCGCCTTCCACCGCTTGCCCAGCTCGAAGACCGTTTGCAGCTTCTCCTCTAGTGTCGACACGTCAATCGTCAACTCTCCTGCCATCACCCGGTACAGCGGCCGCTGGACGTGCTCTGACAGGCACTCTGCGCAGAATCAGATATCAGCCTGCTTTTCTTTGCCCACAAAAAAACCTCCAAGCTTCCAAGTTCCAGGGACATGGATTGCCTACCCGCCATCAATGTCTTGCCCAACCCCGGCGGCCCACAGAACAGCATGATCAGTCCCTTGCCCTTGTCGGTTACCAGGTCCTCAAAGTCGACTTCGTCACTCTTGAGGTGCCCCATGACCAGCGTCTGTACCAGCTTCTTCTTGCCATCCTCCAACACCAGATGCTGAAAAGGGTCTTCCTTCCACTCGATCTCGCTCAGCTGCGGCTCGTCGATCAGGAACCAACCCCACCACCGGTCCCTGAGCGAGAAGCCCGGCATACGCGCAGGGCAGAGTAGCTTCGCTTGCTCCGGCATTGGCGGGTGTTGTTTCTCGAACTCGCTCGGGCTGTCATACCTCACCGACAGGACGCAGCACTGGTCCAGGTGGGAGTCCAGGTACGTCTTGTAGTCCATGACTACCCGCCCATTGACCTGTGCAGATGCGAACGAGTGAGCTTGAGCATGCCATCCCGACCGCTGCCGCGTGGAAAGCAAGAGCGTTGCCATGACATGATTTGACACGACTTACTCTGAAGCCCCTCTCTAGCTCGGGAAGCCCTCTCTTCCGCAATAATCGCGGTACTGGAGTCCAGGCAGGGCCGTTGGCGTGCTTGTGCGAATGGCCTGCCTCGATCATCGCCTGGAACCGGCCGTAGCGTCTCGTTACAAGTTCCGTTATCTGCAACTGCCTCGGGTGACCCTCCAGAGGCGTCACGTTTAGCGAATGAATGTCCCGGGCGCCCTGGAAGCACTTGAGCTCGATTTGCTTGGTCGTCATTCCGACCTGGGAGCCATCAAAGTTCAGCCCCTCGGCCGTCAGCACGTAGTACTGCTCCCCGGTCTGGCGGATTTGCTTGTCCGACACGGCGACACATCGATAGCATTCCAGGATGTTATCGATGTTGTTGACGACGATAGTGTTGGGAACGTAGATCGTCCACAGGATGTCGAACGTGATCTTGCCGTTGGGGACGCACTGGTCGTACCGCTTCAGGGTTGTTTTGAGGCCCTCGTCCTTGCTTAGAAAGTCGAACACGAGGCGCATCTCCTCATGTCCTCCGCCTTGACTGTGCTCCGTGGTGAAAGCCTCGATCTTTTTCCTGTTGTAGAAGAGGGTGTAGTAAGGCGCAGGGATCTTGATAGGGTCCTCGTCCCAGTTAATGCCGTCTGCTTCTTCTCTGAGCAGCTGCCGGAGGTCATCCTGTAGCTTCGTCGAGTTGATCTCGAGCCTTCTTCATCTCAGTCAGCGAGGTTCCGTCCTGCCGATACTTACGTCGCAGTAGGACGGAAATGTCCCCGAACTTCCCGTGCGCCAGCTTCCGTCGGGGTCGAAGTCGCAGTTGGCTCGTCCTCATGACCTCGTTGTCCGATGCCGACGAGTAGTCGATGATGGCGTCCTGGACTTCGGCAATGTCCTCGAATTGCACTGCGAATTTGCGTTCTTTCTCTGCTTCATCTGGGCTGCTACGCCCCTCATGACCTTCTTCCTCCAAGATGGACGTGTAGTTCTCGAGAGTCGCGCCGGATGCCATTGTAGCCCTAACTCTCCAGGAGTATATCGATACGAGCAGAAGCGTCACAAGCCAGTGGGCGGATGGAAGGGAGAGCAACTTGTAGACGAGGCTCTGACGTACAGCACATATGAGCTGGATATCGACCAGCTTATCAGGCTCTACTTATTGACCATGACCCCAGGCCTTGACTCAACGAATACCCAGGTGCCATAGGCATCACTTCCCAGGCTTGTGATTTACAGATGAGACACAGTAGCACTGCTTGCAGATGGGCAGCCATCAGTACCTCCGAGGCAGATTCGTGTTGGGCACCAAAGACAGATCACGGATCAATCAGCTTGCAGTGTGGCCATGATGCCAGGGCAGCCTGCCTGAGGTAACACAGGCCATCCTGCGAGGCGTATGCAAGCGCAAAGGTCTGCCGAAACGCCTTGCGCTTGGAGGTATAGGTACTGTACTTATGCAAGTACAAAAACGTCGCGGTACCGCCCTCTCATCCCCTCCGTAACGGGCCCTCCGTTGATGCAAAGGAAGTCCAGTTGTGTTGGCGAACAATTTCAAAGACAGTTGACGACACCCGAGTTACAACTACCAGCCTTTCCCCTCCGACACAATGGCCGCAGTCACACAAGTCCTACAGCCATCTCTTATAGGCATGAGCACCAAACGCAGAACCATTCCATCTCCGCCCGGAGCTGCCTCCACCCAAATTCAGGCCCCTGAGGGACCGGAGCTATCGAAACCCAGCATTATAAGATCCTTCATTGGGAGATTCCATAGAGCTTTCGAAGCAACAGAGAGCAGGAGTGATGAAACGAAGAAGCCGTCAATTTCCGAGGTTTCCCTTGAGGCCAAACTGAGTGTTGACGACGCCATGTCCTATGTACTCTCTCATCGGAAGCCTAAGTTCGAATTCGTCGAGAAACACGGGTGGGATGGGTCGAAAAGTCTCAAGACTTACGACAGCCTCGAGCACTTTGGCATCTCGGCGCAGAAGTCGGAGGCCCTGTGGCGCCTCGAAGTCGAGAGGCTAGTGTCTGGTACCAACAACCCCAACGCCGACCTCTTGTTCCCGGAGCTGGGCCACTCTGATGGCGACTATTTTCTGCTGTCGTCGCTAGCCGCGGAGATGTTGTCGATGGCCCAGATCTGTGTAGTCGACAACGAGTGCCTCGCCAGGCAGAATCTTCCATCCATGCACGATCAGGAGAAGGTTGACACCTTCCGAGAGTCCTTACGGTGTCGGGTTACCCTGGGCCAGGCCAAGAAGGACAAGAACGCCGCAGAAACCAGCAAGGATAGCCAGCAACCACTCACCAAGGAGAGGCGGAAGTTCATCTTCGCGCTCATCGACTTCATCACACTCGTCCTCACGAGGATCCTTGTCTACTCGGCCATCGACGAATTGACCTGGGGCTATTCGTGTCTGGCCGGCCTGGCCAAATTCGCAGCTAAGCTCAAGGTCATCTCCAAGGACTTGATTCATTTTACGCGCATCTCGCTGGACGCCGCCGATGACATCGCGATTTACCCGCCTAAGGTCCAGCCGCAGGCCGCAGACAGCGGCTCGCCTGCCTCCAAGGCGACACCAGCGCACGATACTCCAACCCGCCTGCAGCGGCAGGGCTCCGCCGAGACCGTCGTCAACGGGCTCGAGAAAATATACTATAGCACCAACTACATGATCTACGATCATGTCTCTACGATGGTCGCCAATGTCCTCAGTGGCCTGCAGGTTGAGCCATACTCACCCGTGAACCAAACCACCTTCGAGATCTGCTCCGTCGTCTACGAGACAGGGCTCGAGCGCTTCCGAACGTGGGTCTACCAGGAGTGCGACGGCGACCTCCAGGCCACCGCTTGCCAGAAGACCATCCCAATGGCGCGACCGGCTTTTCAGCTCCTCCAAAGCACCGTCCAGGCGCTCGAGGCAAGGCAGAAGCAGCGGCCCCATCCACCGCCCCCGCCTCAGTCCTCGCCGACGACGACGGCCAACCGGCCCGTGTCGAAGAGTGGCCAGGGAAAGCACCTCAAGACACACGTGCGGTGGAACGACATCTCCAGCGACGACCTCAGCAACACCGTCCCCGGAGGCGACCAGCACTCGAGTCATCAGATGGAGGTGCACAGCTTGGCAGAGGCTATCACTATCATGGTGCCGCTGCTGTCCGTCTCACCAGGTATTCTCCACTCCCTGCCGGACATGTTCTGGATGATCACCAGCATGCACTCAAAGTTTAGCGAGAACTCTAAGCCCCCCTTGCCCCCTAAGGTTGGTAAGTTCAATGCCTTTTTCTGCATGTCCACAGACGACCAGATAGAGGCTCGCGAACGAATGGCCCGCGAGGACGTCTCCTCACTCTCTAACGGGCTTATGACGCGGAACAAGCTCCTCAGCGGGGACAAGGCCACCGAGATCCGTGGCCGGTCTTTTTCCGGAATTGGCCGGCCAAGCTCGCGGCGCGGCCGAGCTGACACAGCCATGGCCACCCGAATCCGCGCGAACCTTGAGATGAACAAGTGGATCTTCGAGGAGAACGTCGTCCTCGTCAGCTGCAGAGCCTACGTGTGGACAACCATGGCCCTTGCCATTCTCCTCGCCGTCGGCGGCGTTATAGTCGGCTTCACCGTCCGCAGCCGCATCGAAGCCGTTGACCCCTTCAACATCACTACCTACTGCTGGGTGCTCGCTGCCTTCGGCATCCTCATCGCCAAGAGCATTCGTGTCGAGACATGGCCCTGGCGCGACTTCCTCCGTGGCCAGGTCCGCTGCCGCAGCATCTCGGAGCTGCACTCTGTCACTCGCATCTCATCCTCTGCAAGCTTCTTGACACCGAGGACACTACCATCTTGGAAACGAGAGGTCCATACAATGTCGCCTTCAAGCGCAGGAACGAGAGAGGCTTCTCTATAGACAGACCGCTTACCATGTGGACGATGCTCCTCAGCGGCCTCATCATGGTCAGGGTCGGCACCGATCAGGGTCCTGCCCTTGTGTGCTTAGACGTCAGGCGCGACACTGTGTATACCACGGTGAAGCACTGGACCGCAGTAAATAGGTACGGCGCCGAGCGGCTGATGTGTATGAATCTGACTCGTCCCGACTCGTTGTTGCCTTTGAAACGCCAGGACTCCTTCATATGGCGTCGCGTCATGGGATTATATGGCAAAAGCAACGCCAAATTTGTGTGAATGGAGGTACCTACGACTTACCAGCATATCTACGACTTACTAGTATTCAAGTGAGCAGTGGACTCAAAGTGCCACAAGCTAGAGGAATCCTCACTGAGGGCCGGCCAGATCTGCCACGCCGTCAATGCTACACGGCATTACAGTTCGCTTCAGCTCTACAACTATATATCACATACTGTGATGCTACGGTCCACTGAGCGCGGACATGCGACGCTAGGATAGTCTGGGACAATCAAGAATTCAGAAACCGCTTGATATATTTAGCACGCCTAAAGTACACCCGCGCCCTGTGACTCTGCCCTAGAACTTTGTAATCAAGGAAAATACGATCAAAAAGTCGCAACAAGGAGATGCCATTTGTATCAGAGCGGGAACGAACCAAAGCTCAAACCCATGCCAGATAGTATCTTCAGCCCATTTTGTTGGTTTCATTACCACCTAATTCCAGAACGCGATTGACACTGACCGCCCGTTCGTCCTCCACCTCCACCCAACATCGACACACCACCCGCTTAGGAGCTGCGAGTCGTGCGCTTGTTCACCTCGGCCTTCACAGTCTCGGCACCCGAGGCGGCGGCCTTGGTGGCCTTGTCCGCC
Source organism: Coniochaeta prunicola (assembly GCA_007388105.1). Taxonomy (NCBI): domain Eukaryota; kingdom Fungi; phylum Ascomycota; class Sordariomycetes; order Coniochaetales; family Coniochaetaceae; genus Coniochaeta; species Coniochaeta prunicola. The sequence continues at coordinate 147,964 of SMOB01000280.1, read as the reverse complement.
ACATCCTTGGCCTTCTCCTTGACGTCGGTGGCAGCCTTCTTGGCCGCCGGGGCAGAGCCACCAATGCCGGCAAGACCGACAAGGACGGCAATAATGGTAACAAGGACAGCGGCGATACCACCAGCAGCCTCAGGAACAAAGCGGATAGCCTCGATGGGGTCCTTGGCAGCGATGGTCAGGAAGAGGTCGAGCTTCTCCTTGATGTACAGGACCGGGTCGTCGAGGAACTTGAGGTCAGACGGCGACTTGGGCTTCGGGGTCTCCTCCTCCTTGGGCTTGTCAGCAAGTTCAGCGAGCTCCTCAATGGGGTGCTTCTCGAAGAAGGTCTCCTCGGCGAACTTCTTGGCATCCTCAACGGAGTGGCCGATGTAGATGTTGTCGAAGAGGATGTTGTTCTGCATGGTCCAGATCTCAAAGCCAATAGCGCCCATGGGCTCGAAGTTGGCAGGGTGCTTGTCCTCAAAGTAGTCGGGGTTCTTGATCTTGCGGGGAGCCCACACGCCCTTGTAGGCAGGGTTGTCAATCAGAGGTGCAGACCACTTGCCCTTGTAGTCGGGGTTGTTCTTCATCGGCTTGGTCCATGGGCCGCATCCAGCAGCCTCGTCGCACTTGGGGTTGGGCACGGTAGGAGGGATCCAGTCACCATCCTCCTCGTCATCCCAGTCCTCGGGCTTCTGGGCCTCAGGGTCAGGGATGGTGAGGGGCTCGTCCACAAGCCAGTCACTGGGCATGGTGGCCTCCTCGTCAACAATCTCGAAAGGTGCGTCCTCATCCCAGTCATCGGGCTTCTTAGCCTCAGGGTCAGGGATCTTGGCCTCGTCAACCCAGTCGGCGGGCTTGGAGTCCTTGGGGTCGTCAATCTCCGCGGGGGGGTTGACGGCGGGGGTGAAGTCCTCGAGAAGGCTGCCGGTCTTGACCTGCTCGCCGTTCTGCTGGATAACGTAGGTGTTGTTGGGGTGGACAATGAGAGTGTAGAGCTCGGTGGTCTTGACGATGCGAGCCGTGGGAGGAGCGTTGAGGTGCTTCTCCTCATACTTTCCGGTCTTTGGGTTCTTGTGGTTGAAGATGAAGTGGACCTTGTTTGTGTGACCGCACTTGTCGGGACCGAACATGATGACGTAGGGAGTGGTGTTGGAGAACTCCTCCTGGTGGAGAGCCTTGTTCTCACGGAGGAGCTTCAGGTAAGCACCACCGCACTCGAGGCCGTCTGCACAACGATGGTCAGTAACGACGAACTTGCTACCTTGTTGGGGGCAGGTGGAGCAACTTACTCTGGAGCTTGACCTCGTACTGCACGACCAGGGGCTTGCCCTTGGGGTCGATCTTCTTGGGGAACTTGGCCGAGATGGCGTGGTGAGCAGCCGCGTTCTTGACGACCAGGCCCTTGTCACCCTCCATGCCCTTGTAGACGATAGGCTCCTCGACAGCCCACTCGCCGACATAAGCCCACTCCTCCTCACCGGTGTTGTCCTTCTTAGCATGGGACGGCTTCCACCGCGTCTCCCAGTCGTCGGTGAACTGCTCGAGGAAGGGGGCCTTGAGCTTGGTAGGCTATTCAGATAGTTAGCATCTGTTGGAGAAAAAAAGTGGTGCATGTGAGAGTCGTTGCAGCCCCTTGTGGATGCAGTAGAGGTGAGGAATACTTACGGTGAAGGTAGGCAGCTCCGGGGCGACGGGGCTGGAAGACTCAGGGTTGGCGGGGGACGAACCCTCGTCGGCGAGCACCTTCTGAGCTTCATCGGCGTAGACAGCACTGGCGAACAGTGCCGTGCCGACGACACCGGCAATCTTGTTGAACCTCATTGTGAAGTCGACTGCTCTTCTCAGACAGCTAAGACGATCAGAGCAACGAGGTCGATTGAAGAACGACTAGGTGGCAGGAAGTTGCAACGTCAGCCTTCCTTGCAACACAACACGACAACAACGGGATGCTTGAGAGGTAGAGATGGAAAGAAGGTTTGCTCTCAGAGCTTCGAGGAAAGGAACAAGATCTCGAGACCAAGATCACGGCGGGAATGGGGGTGGGCGGCTTACTTTTCTACTCGAGGTGTTGAGGGTGAGTGTTCAACGTGTCCTCTTTTTTGAAAAGCTTCCGGGAAGAATATGGAAGCTGCCGCCGAATTGACAAGGTGGTCAATTGACGTTGCCAGTTGGGGTCGGACCAGCTCCAAAGCGGAGCCCGCCAAGACAAAGGGTGGGCGCAAGGTAAGACGCGGGCAGGGCGGGGTTTCTCCGGATGCTCATTGTGGGACCTGTAACACCTGTCGTGATTCGATGGAAATCCATGGAAGAGTCCAATGAAACACTTTCACTCGGGCAAGCAACGAAATGCTGTTGTTAAAGGATCATGCTAAGAGCCTCACTTGGCAGGCATATTCTACGTTATGCTACCTTCCTTAGTTGTGGATGAACATGTTCAGTACATGTAGTCACTAACAGCGTCTAGGAAAGTTAATGAATGATAAAAGGGCCTTTTGTACCACTTGTAAGCCGATATATCTGTCAACTAACTTGGCAAATATACTACCTTGGTGACATGTTACCGGTGCGATCTTTTTGACCAGCAACTGCAGTAGCGTCCGGCGGATACAACACTGGTCAAAACTACTTGACCGCAGCCGCATCCGCATTGAAAAGCTTAATAGGTTGGGTTTCAAAGCAGCTCTATATCAGACAGGCGGCCGACTAGAACCATGCCGAACGAAGTTCATTCACCTCAGTTGTCTGCACTAGTTGTGATATCCAGGTAACAGCGAAGAGCGAGGAATTGGCCAAGGGCAATGACACTGGAAGGTACCTTAGGTAGGTCCCCTGGTGCTGGTGAAAAGTGAAGCTCCACGTGCACTCAGATTGCTATCCCACGTGGGCTCCAAGTGGGTTCAAGTTAACTTCAAATCCCAAAAGCCGGTAAGACAATGTCCGGCAAGGCGCCATCGATCAAGACGTCGTTGTGGCCAAACACGGTAGATAACCTCGAGTATAACAGCTCTACTGAGTATGCATGCTTGTAAAGCAAGCTCGCACACTGCTCTGGACCATGGTGTCTTTAACTTAGTGGCTATCCAATTTAGCCACGTTGTATAGCCTCATATCCTGCCCAGATTGCTCATGGGGCCTCTAGCATGATCAATACTCAATTGGCTCCGAAGACTCTTACCCCGACCAATTGTTCTTGAAGCCACAGTTTCCTCTTGGTGACCTCACTGTCCGGTACTACCCAGGATCCGTGAACTGTTACGGACTCCGGCAAAGCTAAGTGTCGGGTACGGACCCCCGGAGCGGAGCGATCCACACTTGGACCGACACGGAGCTCAACCCCTCCAACCATCTCATCACAACCCCGCCAAACTTTTTCTTATCCTGCCAATCTCACCACCGATTAAACCAAACCACAATGTCGAGCAACGACCACCTCGTCACCTCCTCGGAGCCCCTCCACCCGGCAAACCTCATCCCCTCCCTGTGCGCCAAATTCTGGCACCTGGGTTGGGTAACCGGCACCGGCGGCGGCTGCTCCATCCGCGACGATGACCTCGTCTACATCGCCCCGAGCGGCGTCCAGAAAGAACTCATGAAAGCCTCGGACCTCTACGTGCTCTCCCTAGCCTCCCAGTCCGCCTCCCTCTCCAAGCGCCAGCGCATCTACCTCCGCGGCCCGGAGGGCCTGAAGCCCTCGCAGTGCACCCCGCTCTTCCTCGCCGCCTTCACCAAGCGTCGGGCGGGCTGCTGCATACACACCCACTCGCAGTGGGCCGTGCTCGTCACGCTGCTGCTGGAGGCGGAGGGAGCAGCGAAGGAGTTCCGCATCAACAACATCGAGCAGATCAAGGGCTTCGGGCGCGGCTTCGAGAAGACCGGCAACCTGGGCTACCACGACACGCTCGTCATACCCGTGATCGAGAACACCGCGCACGAGGAGGACCTGACCGAGTTCCTGGAGGAGGCCATGGATAAGTACCCCGATACGTACGCCGTGCTGGTGAGACGGCACGGTGTCTACGTGTGGGGCGATAACGTGCACAAGGCAAAGACGCAATGCGAGAGGTATGTTTCTTGCTCCCGTATATTGGTCCGAATGTTCGGATTGAAAGAGGATCAGATAGCTTTTGAGTTCGTCCAACCAAACTGCTAACATCTGAGTTTCACTAGTCTCGATTACCTCTTCCAGCTCGCAGTAGAGATGAAGAAGCTCGGGCTACCGTGGATAACACAGATCGAGCCAGTAGTACCGACGAGATCAGAATAGACGAGAGCCGAGACAAAATGTACGACATGAGACAAAACCAACAATAGACGCTTTAGAATTGGGCCATTTCCACGATCCGCATTAGATTAAATCTCGTCCCTATTAACGTTGAGGGGGCATTTTGTGCACAACCTAATCCGACACGCTTGCAGTCCTCCAGCCATTCCTAACGATTTTCTCTCAGCATCATTACACGCAATTACCGCCATCGCTACGCTTCGGCCACCTCAACCAATTACCCCCACTAGGAATCATATTAAAGAGCCATCAGCGCAGCAACCATACCAACCAACCCAACAACCGCCGACCCAGCCCTCACCACCTCCCCGGCATTACTCCCCGTAGCGCTCGGCGCCGCCGACCCGCTGGGACTGCCGCTGCCCGTGGCGGAGCCCTGCGCGCCGGACGCGGACGAAGTGCTCGTCACCGTCGCGCCGCTGCTGTCGGTGGTCGTGACGACCACGGCGCCGCCGCCCGAGGAGGTGGTCTGCGGCGAGGAGCCGCCGGCGCCGCCCGTGGTGGTGGTGAAGTAGTACTTGCCGATGCAGGCGTCGACGCAGTTCTTGTAGTTGAGGTTGTCGGACGCGGTGCCGTTGCCCTGGGGGCAGGCGGCCACGCACTGGTTGGTGGCGTTTACGGCTGCGGGGTCGGGGTTGGGGACCTATTGGCGGTTAGCAAGAGGAAGGAAGGAAGGATGATGGAGGGGGTTTAAGGGTAGAAAGAGGAAAGAAAGGGAAGAGAGCGGGGGGGAGGACTGGGGGAACTTACAGCGATGCACTTGGCTGTGCAGCCCACGTCGCCGGCCGGGCAGGCGTCGATGCACTTTGTGACCTCGGACTGCGAGGTCTGGGCCGGGGACTCGCTGGTTGTGGAGGTCACGGTCGCGAGGGTCGTGGGCGTGGTGGTTGTGGTCTGGGCGCTTGCTACGGCGAGCAGACCGGACAGGAGGACGGTTGTGAAACGCATTTTGGGATGACTTGTATTAGTCGATGATTTTTTTTGAGAATTATCAATAATCAAGTGAGAGTCAAGAAGGGAAGATGTAGCGACAGTATATGTTGACTTGAACGAGTGTAGTCAGCGAGCAGTAGCAGTAGCACGAGTAGAAGAAGCTCGAGAGTGAGGAAACACGGAAACACGATCGGGGGGCTATATTGACTTGGGGGGAAGCCGGTATAAAATAAGCCTACTGGTCAAAGCAACGTAGCGGAGAAATTGCACGGTTGTTTTTCTATGGCTTTCTGCCCCCCTTGCGCATCTCGATGGTCACCCCATGTTTTATCTGGCGCGAAGGGGGCCCACAGCACCATTGCGGTTCGAACTTCGTGTTCAGAGCAGATCTTGCAGGTCGGGCTTGTGAACACGTAACGTCAGAACTATATCTCGTTTGGCTGATCTCCCTTTCCCTCAACTGCCGTGATACCCGTTCCATTTGCATCTTTGTCTTCACACTACGCAGTATGCATTCTCGCAGACAGTAAATGGCAAAGGAAAAGCAAAAGGCCTGGCACTCTGAAATGAGTGGTGAAGTTGCGGGATGACCTGATCTGGCAACGGAACCAACCAGAAGTCAGCGGTAAGAACAGGGGCTGAAATAGCGTTTTCCGGGGAGATGCCAAGACAATGCTACCTTAGTCCAACATCCCCCCTGTACCCAGCTGCCGCTATATGCGGTCGTTATGCAAGCATTATTGAGGGATGCTCGTCTGAAAGTTCAGTTTAGTGAGGTATCGTCGCTATTTCAGACGAGCAGTAGCACATGCAGAGCAGTCTAGAGTTCGATGCAGAGATAAGCATAGTTCGATTGTCGTCTTTAAGCCGAATCATTGGACTATGTGTATGTAGTGATGAGCGCACCGCAGCTCGAAATACGAGGTCAACCGTCTGTGTACGTGAAGCGCATAATATGTGTTCATCCAAGTTTTTATCGCTCATCACACCCCTCAATCAATCTACCAAGGCACAGACCCAAAGCGGGTTGAGAATGTCCCCGTCTCTCCATCCAACCCAAGCGTCGCAAGCCTGCAGGCATTGACTGCCCCAAGGGCCGGATCGTCCCTTCCCATCCCGCCGTTGAGATTCGTAGCGCAGTGGCCAGGACAGCAAAGGTTGATCTTCCAGCTGGGATCGTCGTCCCTATCGACCGCGTACTGAATGGCCAGCCTGTTCAGCGCCGTCTTGCTAGTGCTGTAGATGAGCCACTGCGCCCTGCGCCAGGGCGTCGACTTGTCTACTTGCTTGCCAATGCTGCCGAGCGACGAGCTCATGAAGACGATGCGCTTGGTGGGCGCCTCGCTCTTCTCGAGGAGGGGGAGGAAGGCGTCTGTCACGAGCGCGGTACCAAAGACGTTGACCTGGAAGACCATGTCCCACTTCTCGCGCGACAGGTCCGTCTCGGCCGCGGCGCCGTTGTTGGACGTCAGGCCGGCGTTGTTGACCAGCACGTCGAGCCGGCCGTGTTTCTCCGACACTGCTTTGGCTGCGGCGGCGATCGATTCGTCGGAGGCGATGTCGAGCACGAGGGACTCGGTGTTGGTGAGACCCTGGGATTGGAAGTCGGCGACCGCTTTCTCGACGGCGTCCTTCTTGCGGCCGCTCATAATGATATGGTAGTCCTTGTGCTCGGTCGCTAGCTTTTTGGATATTTGCCAGCCGAGGCCGGTGTTGGCGCCCGTGACCAGGACTTTAGTGACGTAGTTTGTTGAACCCATGGCGTCGGACTGGGCTGGCTCGAGCTTGTTGTTCTGTAGGGACACGAGATTCGGGATTTGGTTTGGTTTGCTCCTCGAAATGCGAAATCGTTTAGGAGGTTATATAATTGTCATTGAGGCCCAATCGCTACCCCCAGCCTCTCCTGAAGCTTCGAAGACAGGACGTTGACAAATGGGGCGACTCCATAGTCGCGAAGCTCGATAGTCGCGAACATCTTAAATCCGCCATTACAGCAAGTTCACGCTGAAATTACCGTCCCGCACCTAGGGTGCTCTGTTTTGGAGAGAGCTAGAGGCGATGAATTCGCTCTAGCATAGTATATGAACCGCGAGCAGATGGTAATCGTGGGGTACACCCGGAACTAACGGACTTTTCGGCCTAAAAGTCCAATGACTTGTCTCTGATTTCTTTGATGGTCGACGTCCGTTTCGGCCTCCGCGCAGAAGTGGTTTAGTCATATGGGTCGTATGGCTCTGAAAGTCGCCCCCAAACTTTCGAGCTCAGGCGATGCATTCCATTGTTCAGATTCATAAGTGCAGGAGTCGTCTGAACTTAGCATCAAACCAACATAGAGTTAGTGCTTCAGATCGACCATGACCATGACCGTACACCTGCCCATGTTGAAATGTTGTAACACATATTGGCCCGGGATGCTGCTGAGGTTGTTAAGTGCTAGGTATTGTCTCCATAATCAGCCAAAAAAAAAAGTCCCTGCGGTTCGCCGCGCCGGCCAGAGCCTGGCGTTATGGCGGGTCTGTTGATAGACCATTGCAGCATATCCAACGAGGATATGTCGAGAACGAGCGACGCGACTTCTGTGCCGAGGCTTCCCGTAAGGGTCTCGGTAGCAATGTGTTGTACAGTACGTGATATTGGGGGTTGTCCAGGACTGGCGCAGGATGACGGTCCGCCTACAGTTCGACTCCAGCATCACACCAGTTCCGCATCGCCCTTCTCGACCAGGGGCTTGGCATCTAACCATCTGAGGATGAGTATGGACCCGTCTTTGCCCTCGAGTGCACCGTCAGCATCAATGCCTCTGCTCTCGACCATGGTGTCTCGCAGCAAGCGTACGAAGACGGCGGTGTCGAGGTCTGGCGAGTCGATCATGTTGATGTTGGCCGAAGCGTCGTTGAGATTCTGCAAAGGCGCCGGGAAGGAGGCGAGGAAGGACGAGAGGTAATGGTTATGGAGGAGCGCCTGATGCCGTGTCGCGTAGGCGAGCTCGATCTCGGAGAGGCGTGACCGCAGAGCGTCGGTAGAGAGGTAGTGGAGAGTGTGCCTGTCGATCTATAAGTGATAGAAGGACAGAATGTCAGTGGCATGTGGTGACAAGTCGTTCTCTGTCGTTACAAGTACGAGCAGTACGGACCTTAGCGATGCGGGCGCGGAGGTAGCTCCTGACGAGATATCTGTATCTCTCCAGCTCGGTCTGAATGACTATAAGGGCAAAGTTGGTCTTTGGATCCATGTCACCGGTCATTTCCTCGACCTTCTCGATCTGCTTCTTTATGCGTTCGTTTATGCGCTCGAACAGTCCATCTGCGGGCCATCTTAGCAGCTCTGGCGCAGACCTCTCGGCCACCCAGGCACGCGTCAAGGCCTGGAGATCGCGTGTCTCTTTCGGGACCGCGTCAGAGGCTGGGTCGACCTCGCGGAGGATGTCGTCGATGTCCATGGTTGATTTATGACTGGAGAATGATACGGAGGTGTGTCCCAAGGCCAATGGCGGGATCTTACTCAGCGCTCCGGTTTCTACTGGTTCTACAGAATGTCTCCAAACCCGATCCGCGTAAGCCTGAAGCTTCACACTTGGAGTCTGACAAGGTGGACCGTGTTTCTTTCTTTCCTTGGTGGGGTTCGTTATGGAGAAGTGATAGTGGGGTCGCTTGACTTGACTTTCAAGGGTTCCAGGGTCCTCTGAACTGTTTCTCTTTCCCATCCAGCATCTCACAAGGGACCATCCAATCATCCTAAAACGAGAGGGCAATGGCTTTCCGGTATCCGTCCTGCTGTCAAAGCTATGACATCGTGGCTCCTTCAAGTGCTTGGCTGTCTCACTGCTTGACTCGTGCTAAGCCTCGTTTTCTATCTTTGTTCTGGAGGAGCAGCACACTCGGACATCGAGGATTTTTCAGCCCTAGCCTGCCTAGCAAGGCCTGTCAGCTCGTATTGCTCCTTTCCGGACAGAACACCGTCCCGTATTTTCTCTCATTGGACCCCGGCAGTCACTGTTGATCATGCCAAAGTCTCTCATATCATTCGCTTCGAGCGGCTGGTCCGTCGTGCCAAGTTACGGCCGACCCGGTTTTTCAACAAGAAAAAGAACTGAGGACAAAGCAGAACTCGACGTTTCAAACGCTTTCATCTGTTGATCCTCGCCCCGGTTCAATTCGCCGAGGCACCAAGTCCATTGATGCCAAGAGTCCAGCGTATAGTTTTTTCTGCGGTGCTACGCAGTAAGCTAGACCACTTTGCCAGCATCACGAGCCACTACGACGGTGACTGTGTGCCAGTCATCCCACTGCAAGCCACAATGTCTTGATTGGCCTGTGTTACGCTGCGGTTTCCTGATAATGTTTTCTTCGAACGAAGTCGTCGTCGTCGTTTTCCAACTCTTTCACCCCATATTCAATCGTTTACTGCGTGGCAATGCTTTTGCGATGCTGTCAATTCTTAGTCGCCGGTCCTCAAGCTGGTGGGCCGTCGGCTCACTCGGCTGCCTTTTGCTATTAGCCTGCCGTGTCTCGGCGTCGAGCGACACAGACGCAACCGATGTCACCGAGTCAACGTCATGGCAGGCAGCTGTTGCGATCGCAGGCTTCAAACCACTCTATGGCGTACAGGACCAACCTCTGACGCTGGACAAGCGCCAGAGCACCTGCTCGTCCAACGGTTCTAATTTCTGCTTCGGCGACAACGTCAACTTCTGCGCTACCTGTGGAATCTGCTGCGGCTCCAGTTCGTCCGGGTACTGCTGTGGCTCCGACCAAATATGCTGCGGCAGCGCCTGCTGTGCAGCCGGCCAGACATGCTCGGACGGAGAATGCTTCCTGCCACTGTTTGTGAAACCATTCCGTATAATATGCGAATTGCATTTTTCTGACTGCCCCTAATAGCGAGACCGTAATCGTGACGAGCGCAACTGCGGTGACGGTATCCCACGTGGCCACGGAACTAGTGACTGTCGAGCAAGCTGTGGTCTCGACGTCGACGGTGTTCTCGACAACCACGGTCACTGTATCAAGCGGATCAACTGAGACTGACATCGAATATGTCACCGTCACCGCCGCGGCAGCGAAACGAGCTGCGGTTGTGGAGGGCTTCAAAGCCAGTCGAGAGCCCGGACAAGAAGGTCTCTGGGACACCCTAAACCTTTTCTTCAAGCGATTTTCCTTTCCCTGGACCACGAATGCTGCCGCTCAATCGGCAGGGATTCAAAAGCGCGCACTTCGAAGCACCCAGGAGCCCTTGTCGCCCGTCTCGTCCTCCACTGTGATCACAACCAGCATCACCCGCACCAGCGACGTAACCTCCTTCGTCAGCGCGACGACCACCGTCCCCACCTCCTCCGTCGTCCTCGTCACCGTCACCCAGACCAAGACCCGCGTGCTCAACGCCCAGACCACCGTAACCACGACCAGCACCCTGACCGTGACTCCCAGGGCGCCCACAACCGAAACCGTGACCAAGACAGCGACCAAACCCCCAACCTCCAACACCGACACCAGTCCTGGCCCCTCCCAGACCGGTACCCCTGCCCCTTCTACACCCTCCGAAAAGAAGGGCCTGTCCACAGGCGCAATAGCCGGCATCGCAGGCGGCATAGGCGGCGCCGCCGTGCTCCTCCTGGCATTAGCCCTCCTCTGGTGGCTCCGCCGGCGGCGCAATCGCGAGCCGCCGCACCAGGACCCCTCCTCCTACCTGGAGCCCTACATCCCGGACATGAGCTCGCCCATCCCGCCCGCGCGCGGCGGCAGCAGCCCCTCCAACCGCTTCAGCGCCAGCGCGCCGCACCACGACGGCGCCATCGGCGCCGCCGCCCTCGCCGCAGGCGGTGGAGTGAAGAACCTAGACCGCTACTCCAACATCTCGGGCGGGCCGGGCCAGAAGAAGCCCGTCTCCCCCCGCCTGCCGGACATGGCCGAGGTGCCCGCCGACGAAGTCTACGAGGCCGACGGCACGAGCAGGCCCTACCCCCCTAGTAGCGGTGGCGGCGAAATATACGAGGCCGACAGCGGCTCGCCGCGACGACAACAGCGACAGACGCCGCCGTACCCCGTCGACGCCGGGGAGGTGGAGGCGAGCAGTCCCGTGACGTCCCGGGGAGGAGCACACTCGAGGAACGTCAGCGGGGCGAGCAGCGGGTACGGGCGCGGGGCGGCGCCCGAGGAGCTGGACGGCACGGGGTTCAGCCCCGTGGCTGAGGCGGATGGGGGCGAGAGGTTGAGGAATACGAATCCTTATCGTAGCCCGGGGGCTTATAGGGACTTTTGAGCGAGGTGGAGGAGGAAGTACCTGTCCTTGATATTGAGAGCTTCGTGAACGTTTTAGCGTTGGAGACTCTTTTTTTCCGTATGTTGTTTAATCATGGGGACTGATGGGAACCGGTAGTAACGGCGTCGACTACGTGTGGCTTTTACTCTTTTGATGTACAGATTTGGATAATGGCTCGAGCATTAGCATATAAGGGAAGCAAGCCTGGTTTACGGCCTATTACTTCATAAAAAGCTTGGACCGCGATACTGTAGTTATGTGCTCTGGTTGAAGCAGACGTTCAATAAGCATGTTGGACTGCCCGGCATAAGAGCCTCACGACCAGACTTCCGCAAAATAACAGCTCATGTGGTGAGCAAGTTTGTTCATTCTTCCATTTTATTTACATGGCTTTCCTGGGTATCGCCATAGTAAGGCATCAAATCACCGCTGTGTCATATGGCATCCCAGCTATCCATTGGCGCCATTCCTATTGTGCACTGTTCAACCATGCAAGCAGCAATGGGCAGGACAACCCCAGCCAGGACTTCCTTCCAGCGGCAAGTCATTTCCATGGTCGACCGGCAGACGAAGCAGAACTTTCCCGAATTCATCAGAGGAAAATAGCCCATACCAGTGGCAGTTCCATCTCTCGCTCTCCCAGCAGGGCTGCTGTAACCAAACATCACCGCCCTTCGGCGCCGCTTCCCGTCCTCTCCATGACGGCCATACTCTCGGTAGCCAAGTTGAGGAATCGCTCCCTCCTGAGGTCCCCCCAACCAGCCCGCCCGCCGTCGGCGCCCGGCACACCCACCCCCCCCCCCACCCCCCGCGCCCCCGACCCGGCGGGGCGCAAGACAGGGACGGGGCGCGGGGTGAGGGGGCAGNCCCCCCCCGCCCCCCCCGCCCCCCCCCCCGCGCCCCCCCCCCCCCCCGGCCCCCCCGGCGCGCCGGCGGCCGGCGCCCCCGCCCCAGGCCCCCGTGCCAGATTCGGGACGGTAGCCCTACTTGCCCGCCTTCCTCCTCTTCTCGGTGCAGACAGGGCAGTACCACGTCCCGTTGGGCTCGCTCTTGAGCCCGACGCAGTCCCAGTGGAACCACTCAAAGGGACAGTCCGAGTTGTCGCACGCGACCATATCGCCGAAGCTGACGTTCTGGCAGAGGCAGTACTTCTTGTCGTCGCCGGCCTCGTCGTCGTCCACGTCCATGGCGTCGTCGTCGTCGGCGTCGGCCGCGTCCAGCGCCCGGCGGTCCTTGGGCGTCGGGTGCCGGTGCGGCGGCTTGGGTGGGTCGCGCTCGTGGCCGTGCTCCTCCTTGGTGGCCGCGGCGGAGCCTCCCGAGGGCGCCCGCGCCGCCGGCGTGCCCCGTCCCCCCGTGCGCGCGTCCGACTCGTCGGCGCTACCGGAGTCGGCCTCGGACAGCTCGCTGTCGGCGTTGGAGGATGGGCTGTTCTTGGCGGCGCGTTTCACGCGGGACAGGCCGGACTTGGAGGTTGCGCCGCCGGCGGGGGCTGGGGTGCCCTTTTTGCGCCCGGGCCCGCCGGACGGGGTGCTCGACTTGCGCACGGCACCGACGCCGCCGGCAGCCTTGGTGGATGCGCGAGGACCGGCGCTGCCGGCTCGCTGGACGCCTGTCGTGGCGGTGTTGTGATGCTGGTTTGTGGCTTTCGGCGTGCCGGGTCCGAGCGACGAGTGCCGTGCGAGGCCGCTTGACTGCGTCGGGGCGGTGCCGAGGCCGGTGTTAGAGCGCGGACCGCGCTTGGGAACACCGCTGCCGGGGCCTGCCGAGTTCTCGCGCTCCTTTCGGTGCAGAATTATGCTAGCCGCCGGTGTGGCGGGGGCAGAGGCCGAGATCTGTTGTTGTTGCTGGGACTGCGCGTTTCTGACCTGTGGGTTTGCGGCGCGGAGGGCTGCTTGAGACGCGCCGTTGGGAATGGCACTAAGTGCGTTTGTGATGGGATTGGATGCGGTGATGGCGGACCGAACAGAGGGTTGGGTCTGGTTCGCGGCACTCGGTCTTAGCAGCGAGGGCAGCTCGTCCGGATCGGTGAAGCCTGGTTCGCCTCTGTCATAGAGCAGCTTGATCTGGACGTCGAGATTCCTCAAGTGCTTGTCCATGATGTACTGTAGCTTTTGCGTCAGAGCAATCTTCTCGTCTGCTAGCTTCTCCGCCTTTGCGAAGTTCTCTCTTATGGTCTGTCTGTAGGCCTCCTCCTTAGGGAAGGCCTCGTGACTGCCATTGGCCTTGATGAACTTTTGGATCCGGCCATCGCGCTCCTCGATGGTCTTGACGCACTCGTTGTAGAGCCGGTCCTTCTCCGTTATCTCCTCCTGGATGAAACGGATCTCTTCGGGGAGGTTCTGCACACGGTTGATCCACTCGTCGAGGATCAGAGCCGGGTCGAGGATCTCGCCGCCAGGCGGCATCCTCCGGACAAAGTCGATGGACAGGTCGTCCCTAGGCATGGCTGTTAACACCGGATGCGTCGAGCCGCGAGAAGCCAAGGTGCAGCCACGCGCGCTCGGAAGAGAGTGGAGAGAGACACTGTTGCAGAGGAGGTGACAGAACGCAGGTACTACTAGCTAATAGCCAAACGAGCGGATATGGTTTGCGCCAGTGAGAAGCGATACTTCGCCGGAGCTATACGCGCTCTAGTCTCTATGCAAGGCGCAAAAGCAAAGAGCGTGGAGGAGCGACAGGCTTGAAAGCAAGGGATGTAGACCAACGCAGGCGGCATGTGGTATTATCGACGAGGTTACGCCGGCATGCAAGAAAAGACAAGAAAGTCAAGAAGGAAAGAACAGAGACATGCGAAATCAGGATGTTGTATCGGCCCGTCTGGATGCTCGGCGTGATGGCAAATCTCTGGTTACGTGTCTCTCTCCAGATTCGCGATGCGCTCACCTCACGATTCGATGCCTGATGCTGCTGTCAGATGGCGATTAGACCATCAACAAGAACAGCATGGAAGAAAGCGGGCTTGAATATGATAAGCCAGCCCCTGCACCGAGCGCTTCCCGGTAACGGAACACGACGGTGGAATCGAGTCTAGCGCGTGGACAGTCTTGGATATCTGGGACGTCGGGGATGTCGGGGGGGGATGGCAGATTTGCGGCTGTTAATCGCGTGTTTGCTTTGGTGGAGGCGGGACCTGCAGACGCGATCGATTCGCTTCCAAGAAATTTTTATTTGATAATCGCCGCCGCCTCTGTGAAAATGGGTGCAAGATGGCAAAAGCTCCGGCCGAGTGTTCGACGTCTTTTCCTGGATCAGGCAGGTCAGGCAAATCAGGCTGGCAGGGCTGGTGAAAAAAGCCATGTCGCCGGACTTTACCGTTTTGGGACAGAGGCTGCTCCAGAAGACGAGCTAGACCAGTTCGGGACACCCTAGAATTACTCTAACCTCTTCTAGACTAGTGCCAGATTCAATTGCCATTTTGCCCCTGCGGCCATCTTCGAGGGAAAGACGAGCTCTGATTCGTCCAAACACATCGCGGTTTCAACACTTTGCCCGCTTCACTCATCTTCAAATCTCAACTTCACCTCGAATTTCATCTTTGCTGGAGGACCACAACCGATATATAAGTTATTCTGCTGCGTATTTTGTATCTACGGCTGTCACATATCAGAGAACCTGCTTTGGTCATCCGAACACCCGTACTTTGTACCGCGCAAGCCTCAAGTGAGGCTGCGCCTTGACACGACCACAACTGCACAACTCCTTCTCTCACAAAGGAAGACGGATACCTTCGCGAGGACCCCCAGCCTCAGACATGGACATCGAGGCATACAGATATAAACCGCCAAAACCAAACTATCTACCGCGCAATGTGGCCATAGACCCTCCGGAGGTGGTTGAGGAGTACAACATCCCTCTCGGCCGGCCATCTGACTTGGAGAATGCCACCTTCTTCAACAAGGCCAAGCGCGCAGCTCAGACCAGCGGTATAGTCAGGCCAAAAGGATACAACGTGTCCTTCCACAACAACCCGGAGATGGAGAAGCATCACTTTGGCCAGACCCACCCCATGAAGCCCTGGCGCCTGACCCTGACCAAGAGTCTGGTCATGTCCTACGGCATGTCCTTCGCCATGGACAACTACATTGCCCGTACTGCCACCTACGAAGAGCTGGAGTCCTTCCACTCCTCCGACTACCTGGAATACCTGGCAACGACTCCCTCGGACGACACTCCCCGCGATGACTATGATAATCCGGACAGGCCTGTGAGGTTCAATTTGGGAGGTAGCGACTGCCCGCTATTCCAAGGTCTGTACGACTACTGTTCCATGTCGGCCGGCGGCTCCATGGACGCCGCCCGCAAGATCTGCTCCGGTCAGTCCGACATCGCCATCGCCTGGGGCGGCGGCCTGCACCACGCCAAGCGCTCCGAGGCCTCGGGCTTCTGCTACATCAACGACATCGTGCTCGCCATCCTGCAGCTGCTCCGCTGCTTCCCGCGCGTGCTCTACATCGACATCGACGTCCACCACGGCGACGGCGTCGAGGAGGCCTTCTTCTCCACCGACCGCGTCATGACCGTCTCGTTCCACAAGTACCAGCCCGAGGTCTTCTTCCCCGGCACCGGCGGACTGGACGACAACGGCCCCAAGTCCGAGCACAACCCGGGCGCCCACCACGCCATCAACATCCCCCTTAACGACGGGATCACTGACGAGCAGTACGAGCACCTCTTCCAGTCCGTCATCGGCCAGGTCAACGAGCGCTTCCGGCCGTCCGCCATCGCCCTGCAGTGCGGCGCCGACTCCCTGGCCGGCGACCGCCTGGGCCGCTTCAACCTGCAGGTCCAGGGCCACGCCGCCTGCGTGGCCTTCTGCAAGAAGCTCGGCCTGCCCATGATCATGTTCGGCGGCGGCGGCTACACGCCCCGCAACGTCGCCCGCGCCTGGGCCTTCGAGACGGCCATCGCCATCGACTGCCAGGACAAGATCGACCCCGTCATCCCCGCCCACACCCCCTGGCGCGACCACTTCCAGCACGACGCCGCCCTCTTCCCCACCCTCGAGCAGATCCTCGGCGAGCCGCGGAACAATAAGAACACGGCCAAGCGCCTGCAGGAGATAGTGTCCCACGTCGGCGAGCAGCTGCGCTTCGTCAACATCGCCCCCAGCGTCCAGTATCAGGTCATCCCCCCCGACCTGGCCGGCATCCGGGACGAGGTCGAGGAGAGGTTGAAGGAGGAGAGCGAGGCCAAGGACGAGAACCTCCGGAGGGTGAGGGAGGAGGGTGTCGGGGTGGCCATGGAATTCTGAATGTAACACGCCATTGACGTTGCGCTAGTTCGCAGAGATGGGTTGTTGATCGACATTGGAGTCATGAAATTTGTACTTGTACTTTTCGAGGTAGATGGAGGACTGCATGTCTCGGCGTATGTAGGAGTCACGGAACGATACCAGTGTCAATAATGCGATGATGGCCTTGCCTTTTTACTGGCAGACGTTAAAAAGTCGCAAGTGGTTAAGTATATTCAAGAGATGCCTCTAACGGTCACATCCAAGCCGGAGATGGTTCAAGGTAAAGGTTCGTCAAAGTCTACCAAACTCGTTCTATCAAAACTCGAATAAACAACTCAAGCTGCCAAAAGCTATGTTAGACTCCGCAAAATAACTCCTCAAAATCGCTAGCGAGAAAAGAGACTAAATACTGGATATAAATAGCTGTCAGACCGCTCGCTCTGTCATATAACCTCGTCAGGCGCACCATCGACTCTCAGCTCTCAAGCTCTCACAAACCATACTCATATCTTCGACTCGGGAGGACTACACACCACTTCCCCCAATCAATGTCCAAATTCCAGATGCGGCACAATAACCGGCCCATACTTGGTAGTCCCTCCGAACCCCCCATCGCCCTGCACCACAAAGTCGACCGCCAGGCTCAACTTGCTCAGCTCGGCGCTCTTGCCGCCCCCGCTTCCGCTGTGCACGCTGCCCGCGTACCCCGGACCCAGCGTCCCTCCTCCTCCCCCCAGCCCCAGTCCCGCGCCGGCGGCACCCCCCGCGCCCCCGTTCATGGCCTCCGGGTCGTACGCCACGATGGCCGCGTAGTTGCGGCGGTTCATCAGCTTCTTGTGCTCGCGCGCGCTGCCCGACGCGTCCGTGTGGAAGATCTCCATCATGTCCTCCTTGGTGTCCGACACCTCGTGCGTCGACCGCTGCCCGTTCTGCGGCACGTACAGCAGCTTGTTGTTGTGCAGCAGCTTGATCATCATCTGCCCCGCCGGCGCCGCCACCACCGGCGACGTGATGATTTGGTACATGGTCTTGTGGTCCGACGGGTGCGTCGGGTCGTGCACTAGGCCTGCTCCCGCGGCGTTTACGTCTTTTTTCACAATCCTGTCAGTGTCTGTCCTGGGTTGTCACAGGAAGGGAAGGGAAGGAGGAGGAAAGAAGGAGTAAAAGGGAAAAGAAGAAGGGGGGAAACATACCGCCAGACAAGAACGTCATCCTCACGCCCTTCTGATGCGCGATCCCCTGCAGCGTGCGGATGAGATACGTCCTCTCCAGGTCCTTGCTCTCGTGCGTCCACAAGTCCTTCAGCTCCTCCGCAATATCGAAGTCGCCGAACTGGTTGAGCACGTTGCCCATCAGCCCGGACTTGCCGACCGCCTTCTTGACAGAGGTAAAGCCCTGCTGCACCACGTCCTTGCCGCCCACCACGCCCGCCACCGAGCTCGTCACCTTCCCCAAGATATTATACGTCGTGTTGACCGCCTTCTTGCCCGTCGCGAACGTGTTGGCCAGCGTCTCCATGGCCTCCAGCCGCGGGTACACCACCGGCACCGACACCATCCAGATGCAGTGCTGCACGCTCGGCGGCAGCAGCGCCACCTTGGGGAAGATGCCCTGGTACGTCGGCCCCGCCAGCACGCGCGACTGCGTCCGCTCCGACCGGCAGTCCGGCCCCACCACCACCACGGCGGGCCCCAGGTACTTGACAAAGTGCCAGCCCGCGCCCGTGATGGTGAACAGGTCCAGGTCCGACGACACGTTGCGCAGGATCTCCACCGTCGTGTGGTGCTGGAACAGCAGGTACATCTCGATCGCGATGCGGCCGATGTTCTTGAAGATGGCCGACTGCTGCATGTAGTCCGGGTACGACCCGAAGCCGTCGAAGCTACAAGTATTCTAATCAGTCCTATTCTCTTTCTTCTCATTTCAGGTAAAAGAGGGGTAGGGAAAAACTCACATATCATGATCGTCAATCTGCAAAACATGCGGAATCTGCGCAAACGCCTCGCGCAGGAACGGCTGGTCAAAGTGGCTAGTATAGTAGTGGAAGTAGGCGTGCGACACGTCCTCCTCGTGCCGGGCCGTCCACTGCGTGTTCTTTCGGTTCTCCCGGCCCTGCATGGCCAGCCACTGCTTGAGGATGGGCACCTCTCGCCACAGCCGGTCCGCGTAGATCTGGTCGCCCAGCCCCAGCTGGACGTGGAAGCCGCCGCACTCGACGTTCTTCTGCAAGATGTCCTTCCACATGAAGCCCACGCCGCCCAGCTTGGCGCGGTCGGCCTGCGACGTGCCGGGCGCGAAGTCGTTGCCGCTGTGCGCGATCATGCGCCAGCCCGTCTCGTGCCGGCCCGCCACCACGAACTCGTACCGCGTGCACCCCAGGTGCGACGTCACGGCGTAGGTCCACCGCTCCGTGCCCGCCTGGCCCATCGGCAGCGCCACGTCGTACTTGTAGAAGGACCACCGCTGGTGCGTGAAGATGGAGTGCGGCATCAGCTGCTGCGGGTTGGGCGACAGGTCCACGCTCAGGTGGATGTGGATCGTCGGCGGCTGCGGCGCGTCCGTGATGATCATTATGCTGCCCAGCCATAGGCCCTTCTCGATGTCCATGTTGACGTAGCGCAGGTACGGGCCGAAGTACACCCCGTTGGTGGGCGTGACCTTGTACACGTCCACGCCCGCGCTGGGTGGGGGGCCGGTGAAGCCTAGAGTCGACGGAGTGGCCGAGGCGGCCACGGACATGATGCTCTCGGCGTAGCCCGGGGTCTGCGGGTACAGACCGGGGGATAGCTGAGAGGCTTTGCCGCCTAGGAAGGGGGAGCCTAGCGGGTTGCCGTAAGTTGAGGCGGTGGGTGAGATAGGAGTCGGATCGAGGCCAAGGGGCACGGGTCCCTTGGGGAACTCCCACTGCGTGGCTTGCGTGGCGAGGTGGATGTAGTAGTACTGCCCTGAGTTCTGGTCCAGATGGGCGATCCAGCCTTCTGGGAGTGGAGGAGGAGACGCGGCTGCTTGCAGCAGGGATGGAGTATGGGTGAGACCTGTGGCTGGGTGACCATTCATATCTGGTTGTTGCTGCTGTGGTTGTTGTTGTTGGTGCTTGAGGTCACTGGCGAAGGCGGGATGATTGGCTAGGTGCGGCTCGTGAGTTGCAACGGGTTGCTGCACTGGAATAGGTTGCTGCTTGCTCGGCTGTGGGGTAGTAGACGAGGCCGCGGCAGAAGCACCGGCAGTAGCTGCGAGAGCAGGGTGTCCTGCTGGACCGGTGCTCTGGGTTGCTTGCGCCGCGGGCCTCTGCTTCTCGTTAGGATACGACGATCCCGCAGCGCTGGCACCGTGCACGCTCGAGTAGGCAGGAGGAGGCGTCGATGCCTGCATACGCTGGAAATCCTGTTCCAGAACGCTAACCTGCAACTGCGTGCCACCAGCTCCTGACGCAGAAGGAGGATTTGGGTTAGCCGGCAAGTTGAAGCTCGTCTGCTGCGGTTTTGGACTAGCAACGGGCTCTGAGCCCTGGTAGGCGATGGGAGGTCCATGCGGCGTCTGGTCCGGAGACTCTGTAGGCGTCCACGGGCGAGCCGGTGCCGCCTGCTGTTGCGCAGGTTGCCGTCCGCCATACTGTGCCAACCGCGACTGCTGCGCTGCGCTGGGTGCATTAAAGCTATTGAGCGTTGCCGTGCCTGAAATTCCAGCGGCCGCATATCGGTCCGCAATATCTCCGCCCGGTAGCTGGGGAAGTTGTGGCAAACCCGGCAGGCCGGGATTACCGACGATAGGGGTCTCTGGGGGTGGAGGGGATCCACGGCTTGCCTTTGTGGTGGAGGTAGATGCTGTCGACGAGAACCGGTTCAAGCCTCCGGGCCCTTGACCCGCACCGGGCAAGGCAAGACTATTTGCGCCGCCAGGGGGCGGATAATAAGGCTTGTTCTGGTATGCGGTCGATATCTTTTGTGTCGAGTTGTTAGCGGCTCCGCCCGCCGGCTTGGGGGCTAGCGGTTTGGCGAAGAGCTCGTCCTTATCATCGTCATCGGGACTTGTGGGACTGAGTGGTTTGGGGGCAGTTCCCCTTCTTTCTGCCAGCCCAGTGCCCTTCTTTTCCACAGGGCTCATGTTCAACCGCGGAGAGGTGTCATTGTACGTCCTTGTACCTCCAGCGCTTGCTTGCGTTGGCGGGGTATAAGTCCGCCCTCCTGAAGATGCCGACGACTTGCGCCCTCCGTCGTCCGGGTAGGGGAGTCGACCGTTGGATTGAGGAGGCTGGCTGAATCGCTCTTCGAGGTCTTCGGGATACGGGAGAGGCGCTGCAGAGCTCGAAGCTCCGGGCGGCAGAGGGAAGGTCGGCTTAGAAGACGCAGCCGACGACGATGTCGGCGGAGCGGGGTACTGGAAGCGGCTTCCAGCTGGCTTTGGGCTCGCTGGCTTGAATATTCTCAAGGGTTCAACGGTGGGACTGTCGCAGTCGTCGGCCGGACCAGGTCTGCTCATGAAGAGCTCCTCGTCCGGGACGTCGCGCGACCGCGTGGCCATTTTGTCTTGGGCCAGGTACGCGGCCAACGACCAGCTCTCTGGGGCAGATGCAGGTGGAGTGACGCAGAGCTAAGCCAAATAGGAAAGTTATTTATAGTGGGAGTTGTTCACACTTGGAGATAGTTGTGTTTGTGAAATGTGGAAAAGCGCTTTGCGACGTGCGTTCCCAGGTGCCGGCTCGAAGGATTTCGGCTGAGGTCGCAGAACGGGCCGCAACGAACTCTCGTCGTCGGTTGTCTGCGGTCAGCTTCGAGGGGCAGGCGGGGAAACGAAGCAGATTGGCTGGGTATACAGCTTCGAGTTGTACAGTGTCCAGCAGACGACAAGTTATCCGGCAGAAAAGAGACACAAGACACACGAAGCAACAGGAGTCGAAGACACGAAGCTGAGGAGGAAAAAGTTGAGCAGTTGAATATGCGGCCAGACGGGCAGGCCATGCATGTCGTTCGATCGCGGTCGTGAGTCGTCAGGAAGCAGGTCCAGGGGTCGGCGGGAAGGGGACGGTCGGCGGCGGCATTTGGGCCCAGACTCCCTGCTCGCTCTGCCCCCTGGTCTCCCACTTGGGAGCATTGGCGGCCTGGCGGGCGTGTGCAGCAGCAACTGTGATTGGCCTGGAGCGCTGAGCGCTTAGAGGGTATTGGCGTGGCCAGCAAATGGAAGCGAGCCGTCGACCAAGACCCCGGTCGCGAAGCGCCAGTCCAGCTGCCCAACACCATCAGAAAGTTCAACGTCTTCCGTCATGCAGCTTCGAATCTCTCTGCCGTATTGGTGTACCGGCTCATTGGCTTCATTTCGAGCAACTCGCTCTGCCCATATTACACGACCTCCAAGATTTGGGGGCCGCAAACAAAGTAGAGAGATAGCAAGGCGGCTTGAACTTTGAAGCGCTGATGCTCCAGTGTTACCCCACGGCGGGGCCAGCATCCACTGATTCAGGGACTGTGTTCCTTCATTGATGGGCATTCCTGGCGTTGAGCTAGGATGGAAACCCGAGCGTTTAAAAAGGGGAGCCAGTCTGATTATTTTGGAGACCATGACGACTCCGGTTATCCAGTTCGTCCTCAGGACGGTCATAACAATCAATGTATAACTGATTTCCATAGCTATCCAAGCTATACAGGAGAGGTCAGCTGTAGATGTTGAGAGACGGTCAACGCCTTGTCGTCCGAGGGTTTTGATATCAGACAGCCAAGACCTGTCACTGCATACACAATAGCATCTGGCCAGGATGCTGAATAGTACATTAGCTAGCCCGCCGCACAAGCTCCAATACTAAGGTATTGTAGCAAGCTCTAAGCGCCGAGCTCAGGAATTGAATGAAGTTGGATAATTATAACCTGGAAAGCCGGGAAATCGTAACTGGGACCAGGTATACGCGGATAGCCCCACTTTAGCCCGGATTGCCATCCGGCTCCGGACTCGACACACCTCGACTTCACCTGCCCTATAGTACTGATACTATGAGACAGTCTGAAAAGAAAAGAGAGAAAAAGAAGGAAGAAAAGCAGAGAGAGGATAACATGAGGTATACCTGAAAAAAGAGTGCTCCACGTCCGTGACAGGAAGCGGGTTAGAAAACACGACAGCCATAGGCGTGACAATATATGACTTACCGAAGGATATCCCGCAATGGTTCTGATGACCGGCAGAGAGGTAGAGCGATGTCGACTTGCTAAGCTGGCTCCGGGATGCCTCGTTCCTCGTATCTCTGGCAGCAAATTCTGACTAGCACTTGTGGTTTGAGCACATCACAACAGAGCTAGGTCCGACGTTGATGTAATACTTGACCCAGCATGCAGAAACACAGCCGGACTTGACATTCGGCATCCGGCCGCGGCGACCAACGGCTGGCACGGAATCCATTCGCAGTAATACACTAGGTAGGACTGTGAAAGAGCAGAGTGCATGAATTGCACTGATTTCTTGGCGCCTCCAATTCGACGTTGCATTCAGCAGCTGCAGAGGTGGGCCGGATGAAGTTGAAGGTTGGGGGCATTAACCGTGTCTCTGCTCTCGATCCGAGCATAAAACCAGCGAGAATCTTGCCATTGATCCTCTGTGACCTCTGTCGGACACACTGATGCCCATCTCGGTCATCAACCTTGAAGACTCTAGTAGAAATTTGGTCGTGTCCTTGTGGTACAGAAGAAAGATGAAGAAAAAGGTAGCCTTGCATTATGGCGGATAGCAGGCAGTGAGGATAGTGGGACAGCGGGGTACCACCGCAGTAAAATGGGAAGCTACAGTGGGGCTCAAATGTGAGATCCGATCATGTGCAGCCTCTGAAATTCTTTTCATTGCATCATCTACTTACGCCGTCAGGGCAAGAATATGAGATCTCGAGGGGCCACGCGCGGCAAAGAAAATGACGGGAGAGTCTATAGCTTAGACTCTGGGAGCTCCGAGTCTAGCACGAGTTGCAGGGTATTATAGATGGAATGTCCACAGTAAGGTATTCAAGGCAACTACTTACTACCTCTACGGCGCCATTCTCGGATGCTGGTTGAAGAATTGCCTTCTCCCCTCTTGTTTCCCCGCTCTACATCCAACCTCGTCTTGGTGAGAAAAGAGGTTAGAGTTCTGTCTCTCTTGTTTCCTTTCTTTCTTTCTCACACAATACAATCTCGCTATCTTCAGATCCCCGGGGGTCTTCAAGGATCATCTGTCCGGCTTATCAGCCAGTCCGCTATCTTGCTTCCTTAGTGGCGCCCCTGCAAAGCGGCCTCTACACACCTTTGCGTAAGAGATCGATCTATCTAAGCTACCCCGGCTACCTTACCCTTTAGCCTCCAAGCCGCTCCAACTTGGCAGTCTTATCTCCACATCTTGAAGACCCTTATCAATACCAGTGACGTGTGTGTCACGGTCAAACAGCAATTGGCCTACCAGACACCACCAGGACCTTGCGTTATATTCCACCTCAAGGGTCCTTCGGAGGTATTTCTTGTTGACCTTCACTCACCGGGCCCTTCCCTGTCCCTACATTCTGTTTCTAGCCAGCGAGGACCTACCCTCACGAACAAGCAATCATGTCTCTCCCACGTGTTGCCTCGATAGAAAGCTTCACTTTCGTCCCAGGTGACGAGAGGTCGAGACGAAACTCGGATGTCTCAGTCAGAGCCCGGAAGCTAAGCTTCAACCCGGTGCCGCAGGACTGGGACCCTCCCGTGGTGACGGAGCATCCGGATGCCGTCGGTGCCTTTGAGGTGCCCAAGTGGAAGAGAGTCCGTAAGTGAAAAAAGAGCTGCACGATTGCCCCCCCCCAGAGAGCTCCAACCCCTACCTATCATGAGGCAGCAGCTCACACCCCACCTAGTCCAAGTCGGCGTGACAGTGCTCTACTGCCTCTTCGCCGCCGGCATCGTCTTCGGCTATGCGGCCATAAAACCCGTCCTCAAGAAGGAGGGCGCCTACCGCGACGTCTGCCGCGACGACCCGGGCATCGTCGACGAGGCCACGTGCGTCGAGATCCACCTCAACCTCATGTTCACCGTCGCCGCCGTGGCCACCAACGTCGCCGCCCTCCCCATCGGCGCCATCCTCGACCACTACGGCCCCCGCGTGTGCGGCCTCATGGGCGCCTTCTTCCTCGCCGTCGGCGCCCTCCTCATGTCCTTCGAGAACCGCCTGCCCTTCGACGGCCTGCTGTCCGGCTACCTCTTCCTCGCCCTCGGCGGGCCCTTCACCTACATCTCCTCCTTCCAGCTGTCCAACGCCTTCCCCAAGAACAGCGGCCTCGTGCTCGCCCTCCTGACCGGCGCCTTCGACGCCTCCTCCGCCCTCTTCCTCGTCTACCGCCTCATCTTCGAGGCCTCGGGCGGCACCTTCGGCCACCGCAAGTTCTTCCTCGCCTACCTCGTCGTGCCCGCCGCCATCGTGCTCCTCCAGCTCCTCGTCCTGCCCGCCCACAGCTACAAGACCATCGGCGAGCTGATCGAGGAGGTCGAGGAGCCCCTCCCCCCGCAGCCGACCGACGACCAGGTCGACGAGCACACCGCCCTCCTCCAAGAAGAGCAGCGCGAGCACCGCGAGTCCGTCGTCGCCGGCCTCGAGGAGCTCCTCGGCTCCGCCAAGGCCGACCGCCAGGCCGCCCGCGAGGAGCGCAAGAACGAGATCTCGGGCGTCTGGGGCGTCATGCACGGCGCCACCGCCTGGGAGCAGCTGCGCTCCCCCTGGTTCGTGCTCATCTGCCTCTTCACCGTCATCCAGATGACCCGCATCAACTACTTCGTCGCCACCATCCGCGTGCAGTACGAGGCCATCTTCGGCGGCGACCGCGCCGCCGCCGTCGCCATCAACAACTTCTTCGACCTGGCCTTGCCCCTGGGCGGGCTCATCTCCATCCCCTTCATCGGCGCCGTCCTCGACCGCACCAGCACCGTCACCGTGCTCGCCGCCCTGGTCTCCATCGCCACGCTGATCGGCGTCCTCGGCGTGCTCCCCAACCCCCCCGCCGCCTACGCCGGCGTGTGCCTGTTCGTCCTGTACCGCCCCTTCTACTACACCGCCGTGTCCGACTACAGCGCCAAGGTCTTTGGCTTCCGCACCTTCGGCACCGTCTACGGCACCATCATCTGCCTGAGCGGCCTCTTCAACTTCTCCCAGTCCGGGCTCGACATCCTCTTCCACAAGACCTTCCACGGCAACCCGGTGCCCGTCAACCTGATACTGCTGTCGGCCGGCCTGTCCGTCGGCATCGTGCTGGTCACGTACGTGGCCGTCAAGTCGCGGAGTATAAAGCGCAAGATGCTCGGCCAGGAAGCGCAGGCTGCGACCACGTATGGGATCCACACGTGAGGGGACTGATGGAACGTGATTATTTGGAGGCGGGGAGAATAGGATGAGTGTGGGTTTATTGGCATTGGCCATGTCTGATGTATATACAAAGGAGTGGGAGAATCTTGCATTGTACTTGGGGCCGGGCGAGGCGTACCGAGTTTGGCGGGCATGTTTTGCATCTGTGGGCAAGCGATCTCGATGTCGTGTAGTTCGCAAGGAGAGTTTTCCATGTTCAGTACTTGGGACTGTACAATTTGCATCACAATGCCATTCATATCAAATGCGTCTGTCTCAGTTCATCTGCGAGCACTGCAACTCGTTCCACCGGCTATATATCATGAGAGACATAGGGACAAAATATACATAGGTCATACATCATTACGCTTCTAGCACCTTTTCCGCTCATCACATCACCGCTCATACCTAGGCAACTCCTCCGTCGGCGCAGACGGCGTCACCGTCCCGTGGGTCGACGGCCCCGGCTCTTGATACGCATGATGCGGCCCGTAATGCTCCTCATCCCCGAGCACCGGCGCAGACGGCTCGAACGAAGCCGCAGCAGCCGGAGGGGCCGACGGAGGAGCCGGTGACGAGCCGCTTGGTCCTGCGGCGTCGTAGTCCTCGGGGAACTCGGGCGGCGCGCTAGCCTCGGCTAGCAGCCGTTGCCGCTCGAGTTCGTGCTTGTCGTCAGCGGCACCGGCCACGGCGATTTCGTCCAACGTGGGTGCCGACGGACCATCGCCCGGCGGCGCTGTCGGGTGGTCCGTGGGCGGCGCAGACTGTGGAGGCGGGGCCTGTGAGGATGACCCGGCTATCGGCTCGTCTTCAGCATCGTAGATGTTGTCGCCGTGCGGATACGAAGGACTCGACGGTCCTGCCTCTGGTTGGCTGGGCAGAAGCCTCTGCTCGGCCTGCCGTATCCGCTCCTTCTCTGATAGCCCCCTTTCGTTCGGTATCTCCGGAGGCGGCACGTAGAACGGTGCCGGCGGTTCCGGAGGTTCGGGCGAACCGTAGGATGTGTACGGACCGCGGTTGCTCGCAGAAAAGGGGTAATCGTCGTGGGCGCGAGCATAGCTACTGGGGTCATAGCCTTCGTTGTCGACTCCCTGGTGCAAAACCCCCTTTTCGTTAGAGGGCGCCTCATATGGACTCGGTTGTTCATGGTACTGTTGTGTGTAGAACGACGGCGTTCGACGCAGGACACTTTTGCCCCGTTGCCGTGAGCTGTCGTCTGTTCCGACAACGACCTCAAACGCCACAGAAATGACCCCTTTCTCGCGCCGAAGACGGTCCGTATCAATGGGGCGGCCCCCCCACGCTGCTACACCTCCCTCATACGGATTTCCGACTACGGGAGCACCCGGTAGAGGGCCGAGCGCGCCGACTCGGCCAGTCGACGACTGCCCACTCTGGATCTGACTAGCCAACTTACCCCCAAGGTCGACGATGACCTCCAGCTGGTACTTGAATGTAATCATCTCGCCCGGGACGCCCTTGATGGTGGGGAAAGCGTCCTCCGGTATCCTGACAGAGGTCGTAACGCTAGCTGTCAGTGTAACCGGATCGATAATCAACGGCGTGAAGGTCTGCGACAGGTCCTTCCGAAAGACACTGCACGACCCGGCCGAAGATAGCGATAAGCCGCCCAGCCCGGTTTTGGACTTCGGGTAGTACTCTTCCTTCTGTAACCTCCTGGCTTCTTCTTCCGAAACGTGGCCCTTGAAAAGAGATATAGGAGGTGCCGAATCTATTCGACCTTGGCGATACAACGTCACAATAACGCCATGCATGCTCTTGATGCGCTTGATATGTTGCACGGATATCCTGACGGAGACCATGTCCCCGGGCAGCCCCCCACCCTTCAACAGTTCAATCGTGGCAGTAATTGTCCGGTCTTCCACGCCAGATCTTCGCGTTCCTCCTATTATTTGAGAGCCCGAGTCCCTCTTGTGGCTACGCTCCGCACTTCCGCTCGGACCGGTACTCGTGCTTGTACTGACGCCGCTATCTCCGCTTATTTCGCTGCGTATGTCGCTATGCATGGGGCTCCTAGGGTTGACCATGGCATCTTGATGATGTTCCTCTGCAACCGTCGCAACTCTCGAAGCATCGATGAGACTGTCGGGGGCTTGGATAGGGTTTGTGTCCGACGCGGGGTCTGGCAGGTCCGCGGGCAGTGAGCCAACCTTTTCTACAGCAGTAGCTGTCTTCTTCTTCCTAGATCGCTTGGGTATTGGTTCTAGATATATCGTCCGGGCTCGCGGCGGCGCCAGCGAGCCAATGTCGATCTTCTCGACCAAATATATCTTGCGCTCACAGCTGGTCGTAGGTGATATCGAAGTCGGCCGGGTCAGGGTAGCGGTTATCATGTAGGAAATTGTCCCCCGCTCGAACTGCATTGGCCAAAGGTTAGCAGGTAGGCCTTCGGACGAAGGTGGCACAGCCCGGAGGGCCGAAAGTCAGACACATACATCAATGCTGCTGGGCAAACCCCTGCCCGGAAACATGAGATCAAAGTTAAATTCATATTTGCCCGCTTCAAGGCGACCGTCGGCACTCAGCACCTGCTCGTCCTCGAACAGCGACGCGAAGCCATTGCCAAAGTACTTGAACTTTGAGCCGGTTTGCGAAGAGGTATTGGAAGGGACGATGGGCGCTTCGTTTCCGCCGCCATTCGGAGTCTTGTGCACACGCACATAGCCATGCAGCGAGACAGTCAAGTGTGTGATCCGGATGGGCTTCAGGACCGTCAGCACCACTGCGCCCTGGACATGGTCGCCGGCCGAGTACCTTCGGTGGGGGTCGGCAGGACGGATGTGGAAGTCGGCGAGGTTGCGCGCGCGCGAGCGAATGGGTAGAGCGAAACGCGAAAAGAACGAGCGGCTTGAAGGCGAGTCTTCCAACGATGCGGAGTTGGCGGGAGAGTCGTTCGAGTAAGTGCCCATCTATGCTAGCTGCTCCCGTCGCAACCACTGGCTATGGTCCCGACTTCAATGCGCCCGACGACGATGAGTAAATGACACGCAAAATAATGCCAGGATGGGACACGCAACGTGGAT
This sequence comes from Coniochaeta prunicola, assembly GCA_007388105.1. Classification (NCBI taxonomy): domain Eukaryota; kingdom Fungi; phylum Ascomycota; class Sordariomycetes; order Coniochaetales; family Coniochaetaceae; genus Coniochaeta; species Coniochaeta prunicola. The sequence goes on along the minus strand of SMOB01000280.1, from coordinate 118,917 downwards.
AGGGAATGGTCACGCAGCCAGGGCGGCGGAGTTGTTGGGTAGAATTGATGCTGTCGCTGCTCGCCTGCGAAAGGTATGTACATGAACCTCAGACAATCGTCGCAGTAGAATAGCTGTTGGCGAGCCTAGCGCCCGAGCGAGGGCGCTTGCGCACCTAGACCAGTCGACCTAAAGTCAGCCGTTGTGGGCGGCGCTCACAGCCAGCCGACTCTAGGATCCAGACGACGTCTAACGTGTCGACGAAGAGCTGACGTGCTGCCACCGAGACGGGTCGAGATGGGGCAGGCTTGCTGATCTACAATACGTAGCATCAAAGGATTAATTGGTCTCACTTCCCCAAAGATGCTTGAATTCGTTGCATATGCCAAGGAAAGACAAGAGTAGATGGCTTGCTTGGCTGCCAAGGACAACTTTTGGCTTTGCGGGGGGAAAAGAGTATGACAAAAGGGCAAAAGACGACAGCGACTAAACAACCTGGACGGCACAAGCAAAGCAGTATGGGGAACGTGCCTAGACCTAATCACTGACTGGCTGTTTAAGCAATACTGGGACGCTGGCGTGCTGTGGATGCGCGGATGCGACGGGAGCCGGTATGATGGAATCAGGGAAAAGGATCTGAGAACGAAGGCAATGGCAGCGACACTGAACTGAAGCAGATGCAAAGAGAGAGGGGGTACGAGGGTACAGAGGTACTGAGGTACTGATACAACGATTGCACAGTCAGTCTAGGGAAATCGGGAACGAGGGGTTTGAATGTCGCGTTTGGGATCTGAGGTACCCTTAGGCCTTAGCTGGCTCCGTCATAAGGTCGGGGTATTGTGATCCCAGACATTTGCTGAGTAACGCTGCTGTTATTGATATTATCATTGTGATAGAGAAGATGAACATGGTCGTCTCTTCCCTCCCTTGCCCTTACCTTATACATCACTCTTGTGTTTGTTCGTCTGAAGTGCCAGTATCTCTGCTTCCGCAATTGGGACGGCATGTCCGGACCACCTCAGGCACTTCTGAAGTCTACCACGGTACTTGAGCTTGTCTCAGCTTATTATTCACAGGTCAATTGACTCAAGCCCACATTTTGGACGCAGAATTTGTCGTCTGATTGCCCCCAGATAACTTTGATAAAGGGAGAGAGTACCCCAAATCACCTCATGATTCTCTCATGCATGCAGTAGGTTAGGTTTTTTACCATGGAAGGTCGAAAGTATGGAAGGTGTACCATATATGCGGCAGCTCCCGCCATCTGCCCAGACACTTCTACCGTCAAATGGCATGTCCGAATCTCGGTATTGAAAGAACAAGCAACAACAACGACATGGTCTGCCCTTACCCCGGAATGAGCTTTCTTTATCAGTGACGTAGGGTATCTACCGGCGTCTACGTTACCTAAAGGCCAGGTCCCTTACTCGCGGGAAGGCATTGCCAATCTTCGTAGGGCTGCCTTGGCATCTTGGCACACCGTGCTTCACCTAACACAACGAGATCGACAGCGACGCCCTCCCGCGTCCCGGCAAGCTGTTTCTTACCACATGCCAGCAGAGGTCCAACAAGTGCTGCTGAGTCAGTGAGCTAACAGCGTCTCGAGTCGTTTCATCGTACTGTTGTGGTGATATCGTTGAATCAAAACCCTCGTTGGCTGTGCCGGAAGTTCGGATGGAACAGGACGAACATATTGAGAAGCGGCATCTGAGTATCTACCCCAGACTTGTTACGTCTGGCATGCAAATTCTGTGCTTCATCAGTCTGTTAGAAGTCGCCGACAACCTCTCAGCTGTGCGTCGAGGTAGATGGCTGTATCAGATGCGGTTTCGAGGATTAATACCGCAATGACAATCAAAAAAGCAACGCGAATCCTTCTGCAGATGCCGTCGTCCACAATGTGGTGACCCTGTGGGCGGAGTCATTGCAGCAACGCTAAAAACGCACTTTCGTTGACATTCAGCTAGACAGGCATCTGTTCAGCAGTTTTGGCCCACCCAACCCAGCTCTTCCGGGACCCTGCGTCAACCAAAATGGCCTCTTATCAACGCCCTTTGTCTAAGATCTTTCTCCTTTAGTCCATCGATCTGCGGAGCTTGATGCCATATGCAATGGACCGGATATGAAGGCTCGTCATTTTATCTCCCAGAGAGGCACCAGGAGTAATTGGAAGTGGATGCAAAGGCATGAAGAAGCCACACAGTAAAGCGCCAACTGCAGCATCGCAGGGTCCTGCCTAGCTCGCTTTCCCTCAGATCTCAGAGCATCATGGGACTGCCCTTCAGCAGAGGTGGCACCTATGTGGGCTCTCTATTTCCTCTTCGAGATCTGTCCCATCGCAATCTTATGCAGCCATGGCGCGCCCGGTCCGGTTCAAGCGAGCCTTTACCTGTGCCTTTGCCCGAATGGGTGAAACCTGCCCAATAGCAGCGTCTCGGCATCTCCCCGGAGTTCTGTTCGTGAGGATGCGCTCTCACATGCAGCAGATCGTGTCCCCCGAGGACTGATACATCCCAGCTACGCCGAGCAGGCTGTGCAGCTAGAGACGCTAGGGTGGCCGCTTTCGAGCTGCAGTCCCCTCAGCAACAGGTCTCGGTGCTGAGCACACAATTGACACAAGTGTGGAACCCTCGATGAGAGGAGGAGATGGATGGGGAAGGCTCTCTCCATGCGGTGTGTGAGGGATATAAGGCAGGCAATCGTCTGCTATAGATGCATCCAGTCGGCATCATCATCATCTCAAGCTCTTACACTCAGCCAGATAACCTCCTCTAGAAACATACCCCCCACAAGCTTCCACAACTAGCCTCTCAGAGCTATCACTCCACCCCGTACGCAAATATGGTTGACTTCGGCAACTTCGGTAACCTGGGCAACATGGCTCAAGATGCCGTGAAGAACCTCAACCTGGACGACCAGAAGCAAACAGACCAGCAGTCGGGATCAGGTAACAGTAACTGGGCCGAGGTCGGCAGCGAAGCCAAGAAAGCCTTCTCCGACTTCCAGGACAAGCAGTCCAAGGGCGAGAAGCCCAACTACGAAGAACTCGGCAACGTTGCCAAGAAGGCCTACGGCGCCTACAGCAAGGATGACGGCCCCAAGGATCCAACCAGCATTGGCAGATCTATGGTCCAGGGCATCATCGGCGGCAACAAGCCCGACGGTGATCGACCGCAGGAGACACCCAAGCAGGAGGAGTCCAGGCGCGATGATCCTCCCAAACCCCAAGGCCAGAACAACGACGACGAGGTGAGGCGCATGAGCGACAGGGATTCCGATGAGAACAAGCCCTCGTTTGGAGAGAACAGGAACGACAACGACTCCGGTTCGTCGTGGAACAAGCCGTCGTCGGACAATGAGAGGCGCTCTGGAAATGACAGCTATTCCGGCAACTTGGGCAACTCCGAGAACCGCCGCAATAACGACAACGATACGTATCAGTCTAACCTTCAGGGGTCGTCTAACAGTCGTGACGATGGCGACAACTATGGTAGCAACACCGACAGGCGCACCGATGACGATAGCTATGGCTCCAGCCGCAGGAACGACAACGACGACAACAGCTACGGCAGTTCCCGCCGAGACAACACCGACGACTCCCGTGACGGTTCGAACCAAGGCTTCGGATCCAATACCTTCTCGCGCGATAGCAACAGCGGCAACAACCAGAGCTACGGTAATTCTGAACGCCGTGACCGGGATGGCGAGGGCTATGGAAACTCGGACAGCAACTACGGGTCGGATAACAGAGGATACTAAGGCTACGATCCAGTTTCAGGGAATGGTATCGGGTTCAACAAGTCTTTCTCACCACGGGCAAATGGGTTTACTACAGTATCTACCATGTCAGGGATGTTTCCCTTTGTCGATCGCTTGTTCTATCGGATGTTGTTAGCAGTGAGTAGACAGATACTCAGCTCTTGTGGTCTAAGATTCAGGGACAAATGTTAATGTGCCCCCCGTACTTACTTTGTCTGCTTTCCGTGCTGTCTGTTCCTATGTCGTGAACATTGGAACCCCCTTTGAGACCCCCCTGTAGATCTTCGAGCGAAAAGTGGTTCGCTGGCCCACCATGATAACCCCGCTAAAACTTCAAGGGCAGCTCACAAGGTGGCAGTGCGGGGTTCTGGACACTTTTCGAGCTCCTGATGGTACGTACCTCAACCTCCAATTGAGGGCAACGCAAGAGAAGCTGCTTCACCGAAACTTTGGTTCCTTCTCGTACGAGCTCTACGTTGTCCTTACTAACGCCCATTGTCCTCTTACTCTTCATAACTCCCGTCCCCCTCCGTAAGCCATTGGGTCATCTTCCACACAGCTTCGAATACCAGCAAGCAAGGAACGAGCAGAAGAGACAAGAAAGATGTCGCCCTCCTACCCGCCCCTCGAGGACCGCCCTCTCAAGCATACCATCTGCCTCTTCGATGTCGATGGCACGCTCACGCCAGCCCGCGGGGTTAGTCTTTCCCCCTCCTCAACTCCAACCTGACTCTCGGGACCTCAAACAAGAGAGACTAATCTGTGGGAAACCCATATCTAGGCCGTCTCTGCAGAGATGCTCTCGATCCTCGCCCAGCTCCGGCAGCAGTGCGCCATCGCCACGGTGGGCGGCTCGGACCTGCCCAAGCAGCAGGAGCAGCTCGGCACGCCCGACGTGCCCGTCACGACCCTCTTCGACTTCAACTTTGCCGAGAACGGCCTGACGGCGTTCAAGAACGGCCTGCCCCTGGCCTCGCACAGCTTCATCAAGTGGATCGGCGAGGAGCAGTACAAGGAGCTCGTGCGCTTCATCCTACACTACGTCGCCGACCTCGACATCCCCATCAAGCGCGGTACCTTCGTCGAGTTCCGCAACGGCATGATCAACGTGAGCCCCATCGGCAGGAACGCCAGCAACCCCGAGCGCCTCGAGTTCGAGAGGTACGACAAGGAGCACGGCATTAGGGCCAAGTTCGTCGACGAGCTCAGGCAGCGGTTCGGTCACCTCGGATTGACGTACGTTTCTCCCTCCTCCAGGTCACTCTACATGACAACATATATACACCCTTTGTTACTAACCATTTTCTCACTCGACCAGATTCTCCATCGGTGGGCAGATCTCCTTCGACGTCTTCCCCACGGGCTGGGACAAGACGTACTGCCTGCAGCACCTCGAGAACGAGGCCAAGCGGCCCGGCGGCGTCGAGTACACCACCATCCACTTCTTCGGCGACAAGACCATGAAGGGCGGCAACGACTTCGAGATCTACAACGACAAGCGGACCGTGGGCCACACCGTCACGGACCCCGAGGACACGATGCGGCAGCTGAGGGAGATGTTCGGGCTGCAGTAGATCCGAGGGTAAGGCGAGGGACAGAATAGAGAGAGAATGGGAAAGAGAAGATATGAAAGTGAAGGTGGAGGTGAGGGGTGGAAAGGTCCAAATGAAAATAGAAAGGTGTGTCTGTTGAGTCGAAGGCTCAGCATCTGCGAGTGGGCATCTGGGCGGCATAGTAGACTCTAATTGTCAAGCTTGTGTATCCGCGAGCCAAGCGAGGGCTGGAAACTTCCTGTTGCCGCGACGAGATCTGAGGTGTTAAGACACAAAAGGAGAGAGCTAATACATGGTGACTACGATCGAGGAAGTCGTAACTAGGCCGGGAGTTATTAGAAGACCATCCGTCGCTCAAAATTCACCTATCTAAGGATAGAGATTCAATAACGCGATGCAGCACTATGTACCGGTTCATGCGAGCATAACGCCAGAGACAAAGGATTTGAGACCATCGAAATACGTGTACTTAGGACATGGGACCGCAGGAGTTTGAGAATTTGTCTGTTCGGGCCTCTCATTGTGTTTACTTAGAGCCGCTCTATATACTGACTCACGGAGGAGCACAACCTGGAAACCACGCACAAGGTGGTGTTGGGCACGTTTACAATGCAATTAGAAACCTCCTCCGACAATAACCTCTCGTGTATACGCAACCTCGAGGCACATGGCAGAGAACAAATTCAATACTTCAAAGCTATGCTCGCCCTTTGTTAATCTTCGACGCACTGTTCAAACCAGGCGATAGCCAACACCCCAGAAGGGGCGGTAACGACCTGTCAAGGGTAAAAGAAGGCCTTTCTTTCCTTCCACATTCCCAGAAACCTTTTTAGTATGAACGCTCGTCCCCTCGCCCGCCTCCCGCAACTGCTTTAATGCTCCAGCAGACGCAAGCTTCCCTGCACGACCACGTTCTCGAGGATCGATCCGGGCGGGACGTCGATGGTCTGACCCTCGGTAGCGACGATGATAACGGTACCCTTGAGCGTCACGCCGCGGCCGAGGTTGACGGCGCCCGTGATGGTGAGGTGGTCGAGCTCGATGATCTTTGGGATGCTGGGGATGCGCTTCTGGAAGTCCGACACCTTCTTGAAGTCGGAGCCGAGCTTGATCAGCGGCGCGTCGCCGAAGCGCTGCGTGCTCATCTGCAGCATGCCGTGCTTGAGCGTGTACAGGTCCGACTTGACCAGCATCAGGTCCGAGCACGTCTTGACGGGCAGGAAGCGGCGGCGCGGCACGTTGACGCCGTGCGCGTTCTTGAAGTGGCGGATGGCCGCGCCCACGGCCGTCTCGAGCTGGATGATGGAGATGTCCGACTCGCCCTTCTTGTCGCCGGGGATGGTCTTGCCGTTGGGGATGATCTCCATCTCGAGCTCGTCGTTCTCCACCACGCGCTTGATGGCCTTGACGTTCATCCAGATGTTGTTGGTGTTGAAGTACTTGAACTTCTTGATCGACTTGAACTCGTTCACGTGCTCCTTGGGGACCTGGGCGATCTCGAGAAGACGAACGCTGCCCTCGTAGTCGATGATGGTGCCACCCTTGACATCGGCCTTGGTCTTGTTGGTCAGCTCCATGATGTACTCGGCATCGCTCTCAATCATGTGTTGGAGGATGCGGAGATCGACTACGGCGCCGAGGTTGTCGGCGTTGGACAGGAAGATGATCTCAATGCCACGCTGAATCAGCTTCTCAAGGATGCCAGAGTTGTAGAGAGACTCGAAGACGTCTCCGTGGCCGGGGGGGTACCAGTCGTGGAGAGGGGAGTCGAACGACTTGGGCACTGGGAGAAGCGAGTCCTTGTAGATACGAGGATACCTGGATTGGTTAAAGGTGAGGATATCGACGTTGTGACCCTCGTACTTCTTGATGATAGCAGCAGTGTCCTCGTCCGTGTTGAACGAGTTCATGAGGATGATAGGGACGTTGGAGTCGTAAGTCCGGTTGAGGTGCTCCACCTGACGCACCGAGAGATCGAGGAACGACATGCCATCACGGACTTCAATGACCGATTTGGGACCGACGCAGCCCATAGAGGTACCCAGACCACCGTTGAGCTTGAGCACAGCCAATTTGTTGAGGAAGCCCTTCGTCTCCGAGTCGGGAAGGTCGTCGTAGTCGACAACCTGGCCTTGGGCGGGAGGAGCAATGCGCTCCCAGTTACTGGATGTGTGTAAGCTTAACTCTTCTTCTGTTAGGTCCGATGTAAAACCTACACTTCGTTGCCCTTGGCCTTGCCATTCAGGTACCGGCGGAAGAGAGCAAAGAAGTTGTCCATCTCTACCTCGAAGAGCTAGTATTGCTGTTAGAGCTTGATATTGTGCGAGACCGGACGGGATACTTGCCTTCTTCTGCTCGGGGTCCTTAACCGTCTCGGCGAGCTGCGTGAGGCGGTTCCGCATCTGTGCTGCCGCGATGTTGGTGGAGGTGTTCTCGAAGGCCTGCGCGTAAAGTCCATGTCAGTGAACCATCCCAGTTGACGTGAAAAGAGCCCGCAGAAAGAAGAACAACCACGGTGCCGACGAAGACCGGAAAGCTCGTTACTGAAGCCATTTTTTCGAGGAGCCTGCGGATCGATACTGATGTGTAGCCCAGGAGTTGGTTAAACGCTTAGTCGTCGTGCGGCTCGTGTGCGGCTCAGCGCGGTACCAGTGAGGACCAAATGCCAGAGCCAGGGCGCCGTGTTTAAGAAGGATACAAAATAGCGCCAGCCTGGTGACTCCAGGTGCGGTTTCCTGGTCCACCAAACTTGTGCTTCCGAATCGTGTCATAACAACTACCCCTACAGACAAGGACCAAAGCTACACATTCAGCTCCATTGGTCTCGTTGTCTTCGAGAGATCAAGCTGTTCGCAGCCCTGAAAGCCGGTCTCTTTGGCCTGCTCCTTTGAGACAATGCAGCCACGAGTAGGACGATTGCACGATGTCAATCCAAGTTATCGGACATCCAACCTGCAACTGAGCTCGAGGCGGGCGCAATTCGAACTCTCCAAAGTGATCTCCACGAAGCGGCAATGTGTCACATGGCGCGTACCGGTCCATTGTAGAAGCAAAAGATGGGTCGAGCAGGTCAAAAGCATGTTGTTTGACTTACCATGTGTGACCGAGTCTTGCCATGGTGCTTCCTGGCAAACGTCTCATCGTCTCCGTTGCCATTGCCCGGCTTCAGATGGGTTGGCAAAGCCGCCTTAAGTGTTTCCGCCATCTCGTCTGTCGTTCTTAAGGCTTATATGTGTTTGATACGCGGGAAGCAAGAGCTCGAATCGGTGTGTCTCGGAGGGTATCGAGAATTCGGCAGCAAGATGTCGTAGATGGGCAAACAGAGGTATGATGCCAGATTCTACGAGGGGGGACAGGTGATTTCTACTTTCAAGAGAGTTCTGGTTAGCCTTGACGTAATGACAGTTCAGGTACTACCGCAGTAATAACTCCTTTGAGCGGAGCTGCCCAGGTTTTTCTCGATATTGGCGCAAGTCCAGCCGTTCAATCCTCCGCCCCAACCTGACTGCCACTCCAATCACGGTGGAGCTTTCTCGGAACTTATTTCAAGCTGCCAGCGGCGAGAGCAGAGGAGGGGCAAGTGAGGGGCAAAAGGGGTGAGTTCCTTCCAATCAGCGACAGGAACTATGATTTCGGCACCACTTACGCTGGTAGCTTGAACGACCTAAAGATGGATGGTTACTTTCCGGGAGGATGTTGGACCTGTACGTCAGAGGTTACAGGAAGAGTTCTGAGAGATTGGAGAGTGGGAGACGAGGCGGAGTGAAGCAGTCAAGGGAGAGAAACGACGAGAGAAAAAGAGAGGAAGAATCTACACATGGACTACGGGGGTCCCTCAACTTAATATCGTCACTTTTCAACGTTCAGCAGCTCAACCGATAAATTGTTAACGGACCAGGTACCCTGTCTACTGGTGAGCTTGACGGAAACCCGATACGAAAAGGCAGCGGTGAGGGTGGGGCGCTGTGGAGGGGTCAAATATCAGCTTCCAGCTTGGCTGTGGCGTCACAGTCGACAGGGATCTTGTGCAGCCGCTCGATTGCAGACTCTCATCAGCACCTTAATGGACTACCTAGACCTCAGGTACAGGAGGCAACGATGTCAGGAGCGGATGGCTTCCTCGTGGAGTCCAGTTCACTCGATCCTCTCAAACCATCTGGCAATAGCACGTATGGCACTGTACGAAGTGTAGCAGTGTGATGAGTTGAGTCGCGATTCCACAGTGTGTACTACATTACCGACCTGGTCCCAATTTTCAGTGTGGTATCGAACTATCGATATCGATATTTGATTGAGCGCCTCGAACGATGATATCCCGGGTGTCGAAACCTCAACGTCGTCCTGTTATCCATGCCTCGTATCATCAACGGCTTCGCTTCGCAGATATTGCCTCAGCAGCTACTATTGCCCGACATGCTGCCGTTTCCGACAGCGGGATAAGCGACATATCAGCCACCGTTGAGAATAATCCTCTTCTCAGCCTCATCTGACATGCACGGGTGGAGCTGTACTTCCATCCCTAACTGGGCTGACCTCGTTGGGGGCCTTCAATCTCACCATTTCCCTGGTAACCAGCGGCGCTACCCAGCGTCGTGCTGAGGATTAGCCAGACGGAAACTAAAAGGGGGGACCTGGCTGGAAATCCTGAATGGGAAATTTGATAGCAACAACCTCTTTTCCGTTTTGGACCCTAGGCCCTATGAGGCGCTTCAATAATTCTGCCAACCGGGCAACAAGGATATGATATCTTTGCGAGACCAACTGCGGACTGTGAATCGCATCTCTAAATTTGTCGTTTCTCAGAATGAAGGCGGAATATGACTGGTGGAATATGCAAGAGTGGAACAAAACAGCCAAGTTTTTGGCGCAACATTGGAATCGTCTGGGGCGCTGGCAAATGTGATGTCTATCTTGAAGGCAATATCACCTCACTTTTCAAGATGTTTCTTCGGCTCAGGCTTCCGTGTGTCCTTGGTCTTATTTGAGAACATTCCTTCCGAATCACCACTCGCTAGCACGTGGGGGCGCTCAGCCTTCCGACTGCTCGAAATCCTAAGGTATGCTTCGGTTATCTTTAGAACTTACTGCCAGGTTTGACCGCCTTATCGTCGTCGACCTCATGTTCAGTCATCCAGTTGCGAATAGCATAAACTGTCAACATTGCTCTCATTTGCCCGCAAAGCACCAGCTTGCACGTTCTTGAGAGAGTTAGTAAGTATAGAAGGCTAGCATTTTGTCCTAATGATCAGAGCACATGGAAGGCGCGAGGTAATGCCACATCCCTTTGACATGGCTCTTCTTGGTGTCGAGGGCAGTGATGAATGTAGGAAGCTTCGAGGGGTGAGTCACGCCCATGTACTGCTGGCTTTTGCCGCCTTCTCTCTTTTCCCACCACGAATTGGTGTCCTCGACCAATTACTCTGTTATCATCTATCATCAGTCACACAGTCTTCCCCGCGATGGCTCCTATGACAACGTTGAAGGGCGATCAATTTGATCGCTCGTTATTCGAGTCAGTCTTAAAACGACGATTTTTCTTTACAGAGTCTTTTGAAATCTACCGACTTGCCCCAAGCTTCCGCGGAGACAACCGCGGCCTGTTCGATTATGGGCCCCCTGGCTGTGCCTTGCAGGCCAATATTGTCGATGTTTGGAGGACACACTTCGTCCTTGAGGAGAATATGCTGGAGGTGGACTGTACAGTGATCACTCCGGAGCTCGTCCTCAAAACCAGCGGCCACGTCGACAAGTTTGCAGATTGGATGTGCAAAGACCCCATCAAAGGCGAATACCTACGTGCAGATCATCTAGTCGAAAACGTGCTTCAATCTCGCCTTGACCGTGGAGTCAATGGCCCGCTGAAGAATAGTCCGAAGCTAGATGAAGCAACTATTGCTGAGTATAACGATATCTTGGCTAAAGTGATTTGCTCATCCCGATCCTACACTTATTTGGCTCTGATTAAACATCTTGTCCTACAGATAGACAACTACGATGGCCCAGAACTCGGTGACTTGATCCGAAAATTTGACATCAGAAATCCAGATGGCAATGGAGAAGTCCTCCCCCCGGTCCCATTCAACCTCATGTTCAAGTCTACCGTTGGACCAAGCGCAGCGGCTCCTGTCTACCTGCGTCCCGAGACGGCTCAAGGGCAATTCTTAAATTTCCGAAAACTTCTCGACTTTACCCAGGGTGCAATGCCTTTTGCTTCCGCAAGCATTGGCAAATGCTACCGAAATGAGATCTCACCGCGATCCGGTCTTCTCCGAGTCAGAGAGTTCTTGCTGGCCGAGATAGAGCATTATGTCGACCCCGAAAAGAAGGAACACGAACGCTTCCACGAGGTAGCCGGGCTTCAACTGCCTCTCCTTGACAAAGCAACGCAGCTAGCTGGTAAGACTACGTGTCGAAGTATCACAATTGAGGAAGCAGTAATGTCTAAAACTATCAACAATGAGACGCTCGGATATTTTCTTGGCAGGGTAACGCTCTTTCTTCTTAAAATCGGCGTGGATCCTTCGAAGTTGCGGTTTAGGCAACACCTGGATAACGAGATGGCGCACTATGCCACCGATTGCTGGGATGCCGAGCTTCTCACAAGCTATGGGTGGATTGAGTGCGTTGGTTGTGCTGATCGAAGTGCATATGATTTGACAGTGCATTCAAATTTTACGGGCACCCCGTTGGTCGTTAAAGAGGCCCTTCGCAGTCCGGTCAAGGTGGAACGGTGGCAGGCGTCCTTGGACAAGAAACTCGTTGGCCCCAGGTTCAAGCGAGATGCCAAAGCAGTGCAGACGACTGTTGAAGGCTTAGATCAGTCGCTTCTCGAGAGATTAGCCTCGGAGCTGAACGCAAAGGGGGTTGTGACGATCGACACCGCGACGCCTCTAGCGGATGGCACATCATCCGTGGAGCTTTCGTGTGAGCTTCTGACCATCCAGAAAGTGACCCAAATTCAGACTATTCGAGAATATACTCCCAATGTCATTGAGCCTTCGTTCGGCATTGGTCGTATATTATATTGCCTCCTCGAGCAGACATACTGGCATCGGCCTCAAGATGCCGCAAGAGCTGTGAGTCAAAGGCCTCTACCCTCGCCCCGTGTCACAGCTACTAAGATTCTTATTAGGTTCTATCACTGCCCATTATAGTGGCGCCGACCAAGGTTCTTATTGTACCAATCTCGGCACAACCTCAATTCACACCCATCGTGCGCAGGCTGTCCTCTCGGCTCCGAGTCCTAGGTATAACGAACGTCATCGACGCTTCCAGTGCCTCAATCGGCAAAAGGTATGCGAGAAACGACGAGCTCGGCACCCCGCTGGGTATCACCATCGACTTCGACACGGTGGCGGACGGCTCCATTACCCCAGCACAACACAGGTTCGGGGCTCTGAAGATGAGGTCTTGCGTGCGGTCAACAATTTGGTCCATGGCACTGAGTCATGGGACCAAATCACGCAGTATCTGACGGCATTTTCAACAATGCCCGAAGACGGTGCACCTCTCGGGTAGATCGAGTGGTAGCCGCCAGGGCGGAACGAGTATGACCTCTGTCGTTACGGCATAGTACAGCTGTGGATGATGCTAGAGACGGTAAATTTCCCTTCGTATTTTAAGAAGGCTAGTGCCTCTTAAAGTACAGCTACACCGTCTTCCTACCTTACCTAAGGAATGGTGTCCGGGAAAAGAGGTACCCACCATCCCCGTTTTCCAGCCCTGCCACCGGCGCCTAGCCAACTCGTAAAGGCTTGATCGCATTTTCTGGCCTTAGAAGCTTCTATATCAAGCAGACTTTCCACACAAGTAATAGACTTGTAGGAAAATACGAGATCCCGTCCGCTCTCCCAGAGTCAAGCCAGTAACCGACGGACTAGTGGTACTCGGGTGGGTAACCACCGGGGAATTCCCGTTGCTGTACGTTCTTTTTATTCTTTTGATCTTTTTGGGATCGAGTTTTTGGTGGAGACAGTCTAGACCTACCTTGGTCCGATTCCAAGCGGCTTTTTAGAAAGATGCTGCGTGGATGGTTGGTTGAAATCATTAACAGATGCTGGAGACTAGAGTTATCTTAGCTATAAGCTCTCTCAATGACGCATGTCTAAAGGTATCAGGACGTCCTGCTGGCATTTACTGCGTAGTATGTGTAAATTACTGCTTGAAGATGCTCCGTGCCATTGAAACTGCCGATACTTGTGGTCTTAACATTAGAACAAGTGCTTACACCTCCTGCATCCCGATGTAAGCAGCTGAAAAAGGCGAAACACACGAGAGCGCCAAATGCGTGGAACATCTCATGCAGCAACCTGCATGTTCAGCTTCCACAAATCCACATGGCTGGTCACTGACTTACCTTTTTATGCACCTTTTTACCTCTATCGTCGACCATCTCTGCTGTTCGTTGCTCAGAGTCGACGGCACTTGTTTCGGAGCTCCACCCGCTTAGCGTTTGAATCCTTTTGGGGATACTCCGCTCTCGCCGCTTGCGAGTTCCGGACCTTGCTCCGCTGTCTCGGCCTCTTGTCCGGTCTGACTCAGTATGTCCCGCAATCCGCATTACCTTAGTTTCTTTGGCCTTTATCTACTAGTTCCTTGTCCCGGCATCGGGTCATACTTACATTCCACGATGTCGGAACTCTCGTTTAGAAGGCTTAATAGTCGGGGGTTTCACCTGCGGTAAAATAACTCGACGCGGAATTTTGGGAATTCGTGCGCAACCACTTCTTTCGTGACGGTAGTAGACATGGGCAGCACCTCTGATGACACGCCATACTGGCACATCAACGTGCCGCCGCACCTCCGCACCGAAACTTGTCCGGAGTTTCTCCTCAACCTCAACGAGAAGGACCTCCGCATTGTCAGCACCCCAGACAGCGAGTACCGCCTGGAGACATGGCCGGAAGTGCAGCGCATAATAGCCGCCAACAAGCTGGAGCTCTTCCAGCGCGTCCCGTCTGACCTGCGGCGCTACCTCGAGAACAACTGGAAGCTGCGGAAGGAGTACGGCAGCGTGATGAACTTTGTGCTCGGTCACCGACTGGGCTGGTCGATGCCGATTGCGGCAAAGGGGAAGCCGTTTGAGTACCCAGAGGACTACAAGATCTTGTACAACGACTGGCCTTACGGTATCGACCCGAGGATTATGCATCTTGTGGTGTGGACCAAGTTCAACTTGAAGGAGGATCCGGTTACGGGGGACCTGACGGACCAGGCTAGGAGCGAGATTGAGGCGTTTGTGACCAAGATGTTTTGCGAGAAGCTCCCGAGGGATAGAGTAGGTTGACGAGTTGCACATTGTCTTCGCGGATGCTAACTATCGCACAGCTGATCTGGTTCAAGAACTGGGCGTCGCTGAAGTCTATTCACGCTGTGGAACACTTCCATGTCATGATTTTCGACCCTGACCCAGACTTCATTAAAGAAATCACCAACGGCGACACACCGCTCGGCACAAGAAAAGTAGAATGATCCGTTTCAGTACCAATTCTCATAGACTTCAGCAGGCGTTCGGGGTACTTTCTATAGATGGCTAGATAGAGTGTGTGATTTCTTAGACGCATAGAGGCAAAATCTTGACGCAGGCGATGCAGCCAACATTAACGAAGGCTCTTCGCCTTGGGTAGTAGCGTTCCAGCGGTCTAAAACAGTAACATTGGTCCACATCTTGGCTGTAATAGCCTGAGCTTGCTGAAAACGCTCAGGTGGACAAGCACGCAATGGTTTGGTCCCCAAACTCTAGAGCAGTGCAATCTTCAGCGCAAAGCTCAAATGAGAACGACCCCCTGCTCGACGAACTGCCATCTGTATGAGGTCAGTACCACATCCCAGCCGCTAATGGCCAGCCAACCAGATTGGTATAACAGTTTGCGGATGGTGAAATGTGGTAAGACAACCGTCAGAAACCCGCTCGAGCTCAGGTAGGGGGACCTGAGGATTGTGCCAAGCGCCACTGCTAGTCTGAACGGGGCCTAGCGACTGAAGCTTGACCGAAGCAGCAGTTGGCTTCATGAAGCCGACAGGCTAGGAAGTCAGATGAAGACCTCCCGCGTCTGCTCCGTCCCTTCCACGACCTTGCCCCCGTGCGTGGTTCGCATCTCAACTACAGGGCAGTCAGCCATAGGCACCGCAGTCGGTTTCTCGAGCGTGACCCTAACGGGCAACTCGACATCCCGTCCTATATCCCCAGAACTCAGAAGCTTGACTTCATGGAAGATGACCTCTGTGATCTTGGCTCCCAGCGCTTCCAGAGTCTCGTAGGAGGATTGCGACATGGTCTATGAACTGTCAGCTCAAATAAGAGAAAATGGTGCAAGGGAACCATCTCACCGACACGACTCCTCTCTCCAGATGCGTGTACATGTCCTCTAGACAGATAAAATTGTCAAGCTCAATGTCCGCCACAACGAACTGCTTGTTATGCCGCTCGTTAGGATTGACACCGACCAGCGTCGGGACCTTCAGGTTCATCAGGCGAAGGCTCAAGGCATATCTGAGACAGCCGTA
Organism: Coniochaeta prunicola; assembly: GCA_007388105.1. Classification (NCBI taxonomy): domain Eukaryota; kingdom Fungi; phylum Ascomycota; class Sordariomycetes; order Coniochaetales; family Coniochaetaceae; genus Coniochaeta; species Coniochaeta prunicola. The sequence goes on along the minus strand of SMOB01000280.1, from coordinate 103,120 downwards.
ACCTCCAGCGAATGGACCATACAAAGTGCTCGCCGTCAGACTCACGCCCTCGCCGAGCAGCGACGCTTTGGGGAACGTCAGCTTGATGCTCATGTAGCGAATGAACTGCAAGTTAAGAAACGGCGTCTCCCCGCTGCCGCTGAACTCCTCGGCGTTGCCATCAACCGGCAGGCCCGTAAGCCGCGCCCAGATCATGTCAAGGACGTCCTTCATGGTCGGCGATGCATCGGACGCGGGATCGTTGTCGGTCCCGGGTGGCGGGGGTTCGTTGTTCAGGTCGTCGATGGCTTCCAGAATGGCCTTGCTCAGCTTGCCGTAGTGCACCGTCTCTGCCGTCAGGCGATCGTTGGAACAGACGGTGCCGAAGGGGTGCACAAAGGAGATCTCGGCGGAGATGAGCGCTGGTTGGGCCTTGCCCGGCCGACCCCAGGCGTCTGTGCCGCCCTGGACGATGGCTTGCAAGTTGCGGACGCGGACGACTGCTTTTGGCTCGCCGGCAATGGCTTGCACTTCCCACTGGGTTGACAGGATGGGCACCATGATAAGGGACTAAGTTGCGGACGTTTTGCCTGGTTCTCTCTCGTCAAGCCTTCTTTTGGCAGGTTGCGATCCAAAAACACACCCGCAGTCCAATCCTTGGCAAAAATACGACCAAGTGGATATGTCGAAGACGAGAATATTTCCGTCCGCTTTCTCCTCAAAGTTTAAATCTGAGGATGGAGGTGAAGATAGCGAACGGTGTGACTGTGACGTTTGTAACAAGCGAAAAATATGGGATCCACTCAGCTTTCATTATCTGAGTGGAAGCGGGTATGAAGCAGACAACAAACACAGGCTTTAGCAAACTTCATGTACTGGTATGTCTTGGTAGCCTGAAGTTTTGTATCACTCAAGCAATATGTGTTGTGTACACCGAACACGTTTTCTTTTTGCAGTCGGGTGTTGAGGAAGTCAGTTTCGTTCGTGATGAGCTGGCGCTCCGTTGTTCGCTCCCAGTTATGCAGTGGTTTTCATCTTTGGTAGAATCATTATTTGATTCATGTTGAATTCGAGACATGATCCGAGATTTGAATGAAGAATCTCAGCACAGAGGACGAATTCGCCATGATAAACCAACCTCTCTGTTTGGTGACAGCAGAGCATACACCTCGGTAAGCAGCGTCACATCTTTCGCCTAGTTGGCTCACCGTGCTTTGGGGTGGTTTCCAAATAATACTCGACCTCACCTCAATTAGAAAGGAGCCTCATATCAGCCTCCAAGCCTTGGTGACACCTGATAACCCGGGATAGGACTTGTTTATCTCGGTCCATAGACCAATCTCTTTTCTTCCAATTTTTCCCGTCATGCAGCGGCCACGAGATCAAAGGCCCCTTGGATCTGCAGAGGGCCTGTCAAGACTTTTCGGCTGCTCGACTCCGAGAGAAGTCATCTGGCTATATTCCCGCTTAATACCAGCCGCAATGCTTCCAATGCTTCTATCCACGCCATTACTACACTTGATGCCCACGCTACCCCAATTACCCCAATGGCCCTATATGTCCGACGCCCTGTGGAGTCCAACAAGATCCACGCAGGCGGCTCAACACTGTACCGCGGCGCAGGCGATGGTTACGGGTCTCGCTTGACAGATCTAGAGCCCTCAAGACTTGTCCGCCGACAGTCCGAGGCGGCTCCTTATTGATATCTCATCATCTTTCTCTAGAGGCTGTCATGCCGTCGTATTTTGGAATGGAGCTTTCAGCGATCAGTGCTGGTTATGGTCGGCCTGTTGGCACCAAACCTGGACCGGACGGGACAGGTCTCCGTAGTGAGCTGGTCCACTGGAACAGAAAAAAATCTCCTTTGGGATGGGTTCCTCTGATGTTTTTCCTTCGACTTGCGGCTATGGATCGCTCCGCGCGATATTAGGGCCCCTGGGGCATGCTGGGCGTCCAGCGAGGGCAATCGAAGTATAAGAATGCGAGCATGGGATACGCCACGGTGATATCTCTTGTCACGACACCTCTCTACCTCCTTCTCATCCCATCTCAGGTCCCTTGTAACTGTTTCTGCTGTTGCGGTATCTCGACTCTATTGTAGCCGCAGCCATGTTTGTCCGGTCGCTTGCAGCACTCTCCTTCGCCAGCCTTGTGCTTGGCCAGCAGGTTGGAACAAACACTGCTGAGAAGCATCCCGCGATGCCCATGCAGGTCTGCACGGCGTCTGGCTCATGCACAAAGGAGAGCACGACTGTGGTCTTGGACGTAAGTACTCGGCGCTCTCAGCTAGGCACCACTGAGCATGTGCTAACCGTCTTTAGGCCAACTGGAGATGGACCCACGTCACTTCGGGATACACCAACTGCTACGATGGCAACACGTGGAATGCGACCGCCTGTCCGGACGGAAAGACCTGCGCCACCAACTGTGCCATTGATGGAGCCGACTACGAGAAGACATACGGCATCACCACGCCCTCGTCCGGCGCTCTCAAGCTCAAGTTCGTGACCAAGAACGACAACGGCGCCAACGTGGGGTCACGCGTCTATCTCATGGCGAGTGACACCAAGTACCGCATGTTCAACCTCTTGAACAAGGAGTTCACCTTCGACGTTGACGTCAGCAACCTCCCCTGCGGACTCAACGGAGCCGTGTACTTCTCCGAGATGGACGAGGATGGTGGCCTATCCAAGTTCTCCACCAACAAGGCTGGTGCTAAGTACGGCACGGGCTACTGCGACAGCCAGTGCCCTACTGATATCAAGTTCATCAACGGAGAGGTATGTCTCACTGTCTAACCACAGGCCGCAACAAAACGACTGACTCGCATAACAGGCTAATGTCGAGGGCTGGGGCGGCTCTGCCAACGACGCCAACTCCGGCAGTGGCAAGTATGGATCGTGCTGCGCGGAGATGGATATCTGGGAGGCGAACCTCGACGCTGCCGCCTATACGCCTCATCCCTGCAAGGTGACGGGCCAGACCAGGTGCGAAGGTACCGACTGCGGCAACGGCGATGACCGCTACTCGGGCATGTGTGACAAGGGTACGTGTCTCTCATCTGCATCTCTTCTTCCACTTAGACGTAGGCTAACATGGCCCAAGACGGCTGTGACTTCAACTCGTTCCGCATGGGCGACCAAGACTTCTACGGCACGTCCAAGACGGTCGACACCTCCAAGCCCTTCACCATCGTGACGCAGTTCATCACCGACTCGGGCACGGACAGCGGCACGCTCAAGACCATCAAGCGCTTCTACGTGCAGGGCGGCAAGGTGATCCCCAACTCGGTGGTCAAGATCGAGGGCATCGACCCGGTCAACGACATCAGCGACGAGTTCTGCGCGCAGCAGAAGACCGTCTTCGGCGACAACAACTACTTCGCCACCATCGGCGGCATGGCCAAGATGGGCGAGCAGCTCAAGAAGATGGTGCTCGTGCTCAGCGTGTGGGACGACCACGCCGTGTCCATGAACTGGCTCGACAGCAACTACCCCGTCGAGGGCGACAGCGCCAAGCCGGGTATTGCGAGGGGCCGGTGCGACCCCGCTGCCGGCGACCCCAAGACTGTCGAGTCCGCGCATCCGGATGCCAGCGTGGTGTACTCGAACATCAAGCTGGGTGCGCTGAACTCGACGTTCAAGGCTACCTAGTTGGATGATTCGGGTATCTATCTGTCTGCTAGCTTGCTAGAGTGTGAATAGACAGCATATGGCAGGAGTTGCTGGCTGAGTGGTTTCATGCATAGATAGAAGGCAATGATGGGTATAACGTGTTGATAGAAGGAAGTCTGAAGAGAGTGCATATAAGTGTAGACTCTCTATCTAACATCGAACATGCTTCTTAATCAGTTTGCATCTGTTCCATGCCGTGCGTGAGCTGTCAATGTGACCTACCGTCCTCCTTTTAACCTCCAAGATACCTATGACTAGATGCTGGAAGTAGTTTCCACTTAGCTGGGAACACATGTCCACTTTGTATAGTTGGTGTGACCTTTGGAGTGTTTTGACGTCGATAATAGGGCGCATTCCCTTTAGAACTCTGGCACTGAATGAAGTGTCCGTGTATGGATTGTGTGTTGATCATGAAATTCTACTTAATATCTACCAGGTGGATGAAGCTAAACAAAGACAACCGAAGCCATCACGAAGCGGGAGTGCCCGAGACGGTCGCACCTTCCCGAGTCTCGGGCCGTTCATAGTGGACTCAATCACGTGTTGATGTGAGCTGAGGCAGCCGGGATCTTTCACCTTCGGCGATCACAAAAGTGGGGTTCGGTTTGTTTTGGTTGGGCGAGTCAAAACATCAGGAAGTCCCCGCCTCTCGATTTATGGACGATGTGAGCTGAAGACCCTTGTACACGTGTAGCGGCTACTGTGGGTGGTGGTGTGCATGGGAAATATTCCTACCAAAAACCATAACAGCAGCAATCCTACCTTTCGTTGCTGCTACACATGAATACCGAGTCTGTATTATAGACCTCGATCTATATCCAACGGATTACAGCGATATCAGACATCCACGAAGAAACGAAACATCGATGAACAACTGAACATCTGAACGAATGAAGTGATCTTCTGTGACCGTTTCGCATTACTACTCCCGTCAAAGTGTTGCTGGCGGTCAACAAGCCGGCATCATGTTGCGCGACTCTCGGCGCCGGAGCCCCGAAAGCTCTCGGCGTCGACGCGCCGAACGGAGACATTCCAGAGAGCAGCTCGCTGCTACGGCCGGCCCATCATCTACCTACATTCCTGCTCCCCAAGCTCAAGCTCCGCAGTACACTACCTCTATGATACCCCAGCACCAACCCTCGAACGTCTCTCTGCGGTCGCGCGCCGACTCGAGCACATCCAACACATCCTCGACCTCCTCCTCCTTGCTGAACATCTCCCGGAAGCCTCGTGGCCTCGGCATCCGCTCCTTCTTTACCTCGAGTGCGAGGTCCCACAGCTCCAAGAAGAAGAAGCGCCGTGCCTTTCGATCCAAGAACTCCTCCTCGTCCTCGGTAGATAGTGACCTCGCATATGGACACGGCTATATTCCCAAGTCTACAGTGAACAGCCCCAGACATGCGACAGCTCACCCCACCTACCGCGATGCCTCCGCGCCGGTCCTCGGTCCGGATGGCCGTCCTGTCCTTCGCCGCGCCCAAACCGATGAGGAGATCCTCGAGCTGGGCCGCAAGCTTTCCCTCTATGCGCGCGCAGAAAATGACAAAGATCTCATGCGCGCTGGGCGCTCTCGGCCCTCCCAGGTTGCTGCTGGTGTAGCGGCGATCAGCCGGTTGAGCAGACATAACACCTCCGATAGCCAGGGTGCGCGAGGTATCGGGTCGTCCAAACCCGGCCGCCGTCATGACTCTGACGATTCCGATTGGGAGTCCGCAAGCGACGACGATGGCAGCAGCAGCGACGACTACGACGCCGGACTGGCGTATGGCTCGGCGCAGTTCTCTAGCACGCACCTGCCTCAGACACGCCCGTCGACTCACACCGCTGCACCACCCATTATCTCACAGCCTCCCCCGGAGGAAATCCGGCCCCCTAACCGTAAACCCTCTGCTGTTGATCCTGCCATGTTCGGTCCCGTGAACTCCTTGAGGGGCTACATCAACACGCCCTGCGGTTTCCGGCCGGGCGAGTACCAGCGTCCTCAACCGCTGACGTACGATCCCAATGCTCCGGTTCCGCAGAGCAGCAGCGCTTCCATCGAGGCCAGTCGCCAGTCGCAGCAGCCTATGCGCATGGTCTATCCGGTGCCGACGTCTGATCCTGGTAGGGTCGAGCCTGCTGGATCGGTCATTTCCGGATATACCCAACATACGCACGAGAGCCCCGTTAATGTCTCCCGTCCTGCGCCGGTACCTATCCAGGCTCCGAAACCGATAGTTCCAGTCTCGACTCGGGTCCTCGAGGCTAGGAGAATCGAGGAGGACAGGTACCGCCAGCGTGAACGTGAGCGTGAGTGCGAGGGCCGTCGCAAGTCTGACGGTCCCGGCTTAGCCGAAGCTGCGGTCGCCGGTGCTGCGGCTGCTGCTATCGGAGGTGCCGTTCTCTCGAGTAGTCGCGATAAGCGTGAGCGAGAGAAGCAGGCCCGTCGGGCTGACGAAGACCGTGAGGTTGCTCGGCAGCGGGAGAAGGAGGCTCGTCGCTTGGAGGATGAGCGAGAGCTTGCCCGGAAACGGGAGAAGGAGGCGCAGAGGGTCGTCGAAGAGCGCGAGAAGGAAGCGCGTCGTCTCTCTGAGGAGCGCGCTCTCGCTGATCGCGAGTTGGAGAAGAGACGTCTGCGCGATAGCAAAGACGAGGCCCGACGTGACGATAAGAAGATTGAGGAGAAAGAGAAGGATAAGAGGCGTCGCGATAGTGACAAGAGCAACACTCTTGTCATCGACGAGCGAGTGGCTGAGGCTAAGCGCAAAGAAGAAAGAAGAAGGGAGAGGCGCGAGAGACAGCGAAAGGAACTGGAAGAAATCCAAGCTGAGATCGAGAGGCAGAAGGCCCTTCTTGCGAAGGAGGGGAAGCCAATCCCTATTCTCGCGCCGTCCGAGCCACCTCCTTCACGAAAGTCTCGTCGCAAGGAGACTCGCGAGGCCGAGCAATCTGCAGCACCCGTTGACCCATTCCAGTTCCAGGTCCCGGATGACGCTTTCCAGACGCCGCAGTTCTCTACTCCCGCGCGTCCACTTACTCCAGCAGTCAAGACCGTCGACCGCGAGCCAAAGTGGGACGACGATCTGGGACCGTCTGAGCGGATGAGCCGCAAGGACTCCTATGAACAGGAACAGGCCCAAATTAGAGCCGTCGTGGACGAGACGGAGCACTCAACCATCCCTGCACATCCAGAGGTCATTGCAGCCGTCATCGCGGCGGCCAACGACAAGGACCGCAGACGGACGCGGGAGGCTGAACCGACACGAGATCCCATCGAGGAAGCAAACCGCTGGTATCGTCTTAAGAAAGAAGCCGAGCGCGAAGAAGAGTCCCGTTCGCGCTCTCCTGAGCCATCTGTGCTGGAGAAGTATAAAGACGAAGGGGACGACCCCGTTGTCCGCATCCTTACTCCCCCTGCCATGGAGCACCAGCATGAGAAGAGCAAGTACGATGGTCCGAATGCCGATGTGCGAATCGACCACATTATCACTCCCAGGGAATTGCACATGTTCCGCGTACCACCGACCTCACTTGATCCAAACCGAGACTCGCCGCCAAAGTGGAAGTCTCGTGATCCGTCGTGCGAACGCGAGCGCCCGCTGCTCAACCTCGTTAGACCCACTCCAGAGCCAACACCTATGCCAGAGAAGCAGGAGCAGCGTGGCCGGGCCGTTTCGAGGTCTGAGCCGGCCGAGGATCAGCATCAGAGAAGCGAGAGGTCGAGATCGAGGTCGAGGTCCAGATCGAGATCACCAAGCCCATCAGTCGTTCTTGGGCCTCGCGGCGAAGTGCGGCAAGCACCCCCTGACACTCCGACAAGTAAATCGGTCACTTGGGGCGAGAATGACACTAAGCATTTCAATCCTTCCAGCCCCGATCGCACGGCTGAGGAACGCGAGGCGGCTGAGAAGCTCAAGTCGGTTCTTGGCAACAAGAAGAAGTCCGGTAGTGGATGGGGGGATCTTGCTGCTGCTTTTGCTGCTGCAGCGGCGGCCGGAACCTTGCCTGGCATGTCGTCAAGTTCTGCTCCAAAAGAGCAGGCAAAGCAGGAGACCCAACCTCGTACTGAGGACAAGGAGCGCTCACCGTCCCCCGTCCGCAGGGTTGATCCGGAACGCCGCAGCATAGTCACGTCCAGCCCACCCAGCTCAAGATCAATTGTCGATGACCAGGATCAGCCACCTCAGCCAGGTCCCAAACCGCCCAGCCCTAGCCGTCACAACTCCCAGAAGCAGATGCCCGGCGCCTTCGCAGAAGACTTTGATTTCCAGGCTACTCTTGCGGCAGGATTACAGAGTTCCGGGTTCGATCCTAACATCGTCATTGATGATGCTACCTATCGACGCCGTGAGTCACCTCCGGGCTCTAACGTTGTGAAGGCCCCGCCAAAGGTTCAGGACCGAAACCCCTCGCCTCCCAGCTCCGACAGGGTCCCCTATCAGCGACCCTTTGCCGAGACCGTGACAGACCTTGGCGTTATGGACGAGCCGGTTGCACAAACGAAGTCTCGGGATCGTGGCTTTGAAACGGGCGACGCATCGGCTTCGAAGCGAGATGCCCCAGTCGAGGATGATTGGGAGCTTCCCGCATCAAAGTCAAAGAAGAGCGGTAAGAAGTCCAAGCGGAACACTATTGATCTCGCCGACATAGAGCCCATCGTAGTCAAGGAGGACCGAACCCCAGAGCCTGAGTTTGAACCGAAGCTCAGCAAAAAGGAGCAGAAGAAGCGGGATAAGGCTGCTCGGCTGCAGGACTTTGACGACGAGAGCTCGACCGCCCGGGAGCCGGACGTTGTTGTTGCCGATACCCGCGAGGCAGAACGATTCCCGAAGCTGAGTAAGAAGGAGCAGAAGAAGAGGGATCGAGCCGCCAGGGACGAGGGAAGCTCCACGCCAAGAGAAACTGAGCCGGAATCGGTTGTCGCCGAGCCTGAGGACGAGTGGCAGGAGAGCAGAGGTAAGAAAGATAAGAAGGGTGATAGGACTGACCGACAGGAGGACCGAGCGGAGAGCTTCACGCCGCGTGAGGCTGGGTCGACCGTCGACAACCCCGAAGACGACTGGGCGGACGCTAAGGCCGGGAAGAAGGACAAAAAGAAGAAGCGCGGATCTACCAGAGAAGAAACACCCTCAGCCCCGGTTGAGGTCCAGTATGAGAACGCTGCTCCGGAGCCCCGCGACGACGAATGGGCAGATGCGAAATCCAGCAAGAAGGATAAAAAGAAGCGGGACAAAGCCGATCGGGCGGAGGAGAGCTTTACATCAGGTGTCCTCGTGTCAGAGCCTGCGAGTCTCGGCAATGATGAGTGGGAAGAGCCTAAGTCCAGCAAGAAGGACAAGAAGGGCAAGAAGAGTCGGAAGTCCGGCTCTGCTTGGGATGAAGTGGTTGATGCGGCACCATCCGATGATCGGTCCGTATCTGTTCCGGTCGATGCATTCAATGATCTGCAGAGAACTACGGCTCCTGCGCAAGATGATGACTGGGACACGCCGTCTAAGAAGTCGAAGAAGAAGTCCAAGCGGGACTCTACCTATGACACGTATGATTCGCCGAGCAGATCGGTCGCACCGTCTGAAGCGTCCGTCGAAAGTTCTAGCAAGAAGGACAAGAAGAGCCGGCGAAAGAGTACGAAAGACGACTATGATAGACCAGACGAAGGAGAACCGCCAGATAGAAGGAGAGACTCTTTCAAACCGATAGACCGCGACGTCAGCTCGCTCGTTTCTGAGCCGACAAGATATGATGACCGCCGCGAGAACCGATCCAACGGCAGCTGGGCAGACGAAGTCGAAGAAGCCCAGTCCGTGGTTTCGGCACCTCCCTCCTCAGACCGCAAAGATCGCAAAAAGAGGAGCAGTAGAGACAGCAAAGACGAGAAGAGCAGCAAGGAAGAGAAGCGCTCTAGTGGCGGCTTCTTCGGCCTCTTCAAAGGGACCAACGGCGGCGGTTCCGAAACCCAAAAGACCTCAGACGACAAGCAGTCTTTTTTAGGTAATGCCGGCATCCTAGGCGCGGGTGCCGGCCTGGCGGGAGCTGCTCTGGCTTCGGCTCTTGTGGAATCAGGAGCTGAAGAGGAGGAGAACGCCCGCCCGAAAGCCACCAGAGGTACCTCGGGAAAGGAGGACCACACATCACCAACGACAAGCGCTGTCGAGCCCGAGCGGAGCGTTACTCCACCCGGGCGAGCTCGCAGCATCAGCCTCGGGTCGCAGCTTGTTGACCCTGAGATTGTACAGCGGGTTATTAAGCCTGCTATAGATCCGCAGTATGGCGATTTATTGCCGTTACCGCCCAGCGTGCCTGGCTCACCGAACCACGAGCTAGATATGGAGCTGGAGAATGAGCTGCCAGCTCTTCCGGAGAGCCGACCCGATACGCCGCCCGCTCAGCAACAGCAGGAGAGGACCAGCTTGTCAACAACGAAGACGCACGTCCGTCGCCGCAGTGCGTTTGAGACGCCCACCAAATCCCCGTCCCAGACCGCAATACCCATTCACTTCCGTCTTGGTCAACGGTCAGTTCCACCATCACCAGGCATGCCGCGTTCTTCACCGATCCACTCTCCCTCCGTTCCGACTCCGGAGATTGGCAGTGTCCCTAAACCACGGTCACGGCCGAACTCGTGGGGACGGCAGATGCTCGGCGAGCCCAAGCCGCTGTATCTAGTTGAGAAGGCCAGCTCAGGCAGCCTTTCAACCGACTTCGAAGACCAACAGTATCCGGAGTTGCCGCCCAGCGAGCCCGATTCTAATCGGGAGTCGCCTGCCCCGGAGTTCGAGCGGCGAGAAGGGGACGTGGACTACTTGAGCCTCGACCCGCATACCGGCATGAGTGAACATGAGCGCGGGCAGGCGTTGGCACTCGATACCGCCCTCGCTGCTTTGGACTGTTCAGTTGAAGAACCGCTAGGGTCGGCGGAGCTCACGCCCAAGGCCGAACGCGCTCCCCCGATGGACGAGCTACCGGCGGAGTCTAGGAGGGAATCGTTTGATGGCAGCCAGTCAATGGATGAGAGCTTCCATTCTGCTGCGCAGTCTCCGATGTACAGGAGGGATAGCTTTGCGCCTGCGACCGAGGATATGGAGTTCCCTACCGGTTTTAGCACCTTAGCGGGCGTACCTGGGATTGAGTCCAACTTGAAAGATGTTCTGGAAGAGCATGCTTCGGGCAAGCCAAGTCTGATCTTGGAAAGTCAACATGCTGAGCCTGACGATTTATCTCAACTACCGCCTCTGCCTGCAAGCAGCGGAACATCACTTGTAAATGAGCCCCTATCTCCTAGGGACTTGGACTTCCGTGGACTGTCTCGCGAGGTGGTGGGACCGGTGGATGACGCACTTACTTCCGTGGAAGATACGACACAAGATCCCAGCTCATACGTCCCTCATCAGCCTACGCCATCCGCTAAGGCGCCCGATGACTCTCGAGGTTCAGTTCGATCCCGCAGTTCATCGCCCTCCCGCAAACACAAGGAGCAAACTGGCTCCGATATGGACGTAGCCGCCGGTGTCGCAGCCGGGCTCTTCGGTAGCGGAGTCGTTGCTGCTCTCATGCATGAAGGTCGCTCTTCAGCAGATCCTACACCCGTATCTGACAAGGTTGAAGCTGGTGATACTCAGCTCACGTCTGTTGCCGAGGCCACGACGGTGTCGAGTTCCAAGCCTGACAGTCCGTCTGGTAGTATCAAGTCGGCTGAGGACCTGCTCACTCCGGATGAATTCAGCTTTATTCCAGCCAAGAAGGGCAAGAAGGGAAGAAAAGGACGCAAGGGACAAACCCCGGACAGTCCAGCGGTGTCAGAGCCTAGCTTAGAGCGAGATCTTCCCGCTGAGGACCATCCTCTTCCAGAGCAGACGTTGACCTCGGAGAAAAAGCCTACCGATGAGGCCGTTCCTGCTGAGGAGCCCATTGAGACACCCGAACAACAGGAGTATTCAACTCCAATGCCTATTCCATCCGCCCAGGCCCAGGACGATGGCTTCTTTGAGTCGACGTCCTCTAAGAAGAGCAAGAAGAAGCAGAAGAAGGCCCTTGGAATCAATACGTCGACCGACGAGGCACCTGCAGTGGAAGACGCCGTTGTGCCGAGGGAGCAGTCAGACGTGGCTCCAGCTCTCCTCCAAAGGACCCTCAGCCTTTCCTCCAAGAAAGGCAAGAAGAAAAAGGGCAAGCAGGGTTTCGTCTGGGAGCCCGAAGACGCGGCTGAGGAGGCCACATCTGTCGAACGCAGCTCTGCGATGCCGGCCGAGGACGTAAAGTCAAGAGACCTGGCAGAAGAGGATCACGCAGCTGAGATTCCCTCTGACATACCGCTACCATCTTCCCCACGAACAAGCCGTCCTTCATCACCTATCATGGATGAGATTCAGGCTACATCAACTCCTGTACCCGCAGCCGAGGATCAGGGTGAACTTGTGTCTGCACCACTGGAGAGGTCTACCTCGAAGAAAGGCAAGAAGAAGAAAGGCAAGCAAGTCATTTCCTGGGACACAGAGGAGCCAGCTGCCGATGTATCGCCTCACGAGCAGCCTGCCGAGAAGTCTTTACAAGAAAGTGAAGCCCAGATGCCGTTGTCGGATGATTATCCCACTCTAAGCCAGGAGCAGACGCTTGTTGCGGAGCCAGTTTCTCAAATACACGAACTGGAGAAACCCCAAAGTCAAGATGATACTCGTGTTGAATCTAAACCTGAGTCAGAAGCCGATGCCGAGTCTGAATGGGCTGTCACCCCTGCAAAGAAAGGCAAGAAGAGCAAGAAGGACAAGAAAGGGAAGAAGGCACGGTCTTGGGATGTCGAAGAGCCCGTTGAGAAGGATCATTCCAGTAGTGTACTTCCAGGAGAGTTCCCCGGAACTCCGGCAACCGAGTTGAAGGAACCGGAACTGCCTGCTGGGGACAAGCTGGCAGATGACCTGCTTCCAAGCACCTTCCCGGAGACACCAGCAGCAGATGTAAAGGAGCAGGACGTGCTCTCCAAAGATGACCTTTCTAGCGATCAAGTTCCAGGAGGCTTCCCGGAAGCTCTGGCGGCTGAGCCGAAAGAGAATGCGCTTCAGAGTGTTGACATACCTGCTGTTCCAAGCCAAGAGGAGACACTCGTTGAGAGAGAGGAGACCGTTATGCCAGCAACAAGCGCTAGCAAGGCTGAGCCAGAACCTGGAACAGAGACCTGGGAGCCGACTCCGAAGAAGGGTAAAAAGGGAAAGAAGGGCAAGAAGCAGACTCTGGCGTGGGGTTTTGACGAGCCACCGAAAGGTGACGCTCCCAGCAGTTCTCTCGGTGCATCACAGACCAACATTAATACGCCTACCGATTTGTCTTCCGAGACGAAGGATCGAGACCTGCCCACCGGGGTTCTCCCAAGCGGCTTCATCAACGAGGAGGTGCCTGCCGACATAGCTCAGGCCGTTGCCACACCTGAGGCTGATGAACTCTTTACTCCTGCAACTACGAAGAAGGGCAAGAAAGGCAAGAAGAGCAAGAAGACACAGCTAGTCTGGGAACCTGAGGAGTCTGTTCCGGGGGAACCAGTGTTGGAGACTACAAAGCTTGAAGAGCCATCTGCTTCCGAATTGCCAATTGCCTCACTGTCGCTTTCACCCGTACCGCAACTTGCTGTCTCCGAGCCCGACACCAAACCTGAGCAGCAGCCTGCTTCTTCCGAGGTAGCTACGATTCTTGAAATACCTCACAATCTCGAGCACAACACACCCTCAAGGGAGACTGCGGCTTCTGACGAGCTCCCTGTTACTTCTGAGCAGCCTATCATGCCTCCTGCGTCACCTGCCATTCCCGAGCGGTCTATTATGCCGTCGACTCCGCCTAAGGTTCCTGAGCGGTCCGTCAGGCCGGCTACTCCACCTAAGGTTTCCGAACTTGCCGCCTCTCTTGACGATAATCTCGACCATGCCATCAACACGCCCCTGCCAGACGAAGCCAGCGATGACAGTACACCTGCCTGGGTTGATAATGGAGAGCCTTCCGCTCCACCAACCCTTTCAAACAGACAGGTCTCACCGAGTCGTGAAGTAACGGAAGAGGTGTCCAGTAAAGCACCACATAGCCCAACCGTGGAGCCGACAGGAGAGACTCCGGCAAACAAGGGCTTGGTCACCTCTGCCCTCTCGATCCTTCCGTCAGTTGCAACCGTTGGCAGTTTATTTGGCATTGGGAAGAGCAAGCAGAAAGAATCCGAAGCGGACACAAAACCTGACGACGAGATCCACAGTCAAGACAACAACATCATTACGGCGGAAAGGGAAATACCAGCATCACCAACCATGGAGGATACACGCGAGTTGAGTCCAGTGGATGAAGCACCGTTGGTGGGCCTTAACTTAGGCAGCCCCACAGCGGATATGCAGCCACTAACAGCCGCCAACGAATCGGCCCCGGCCACACATGGGGTTGCGGACACCGCTACTACTGCTTTAGTGCCCGACCAGCAAGCCTCACCGCAGCAAGATGACAGCAAGTCCACAGATGTCCACGTTACCAGTCTTGAGGAGACACCGCAACCAGAAGGCATTAAGAATGAGCCGTTGGACGAGCCACCCTCCCATACCACCCTCCATCATGAAGTTGCACCAATTGCTACTGACGACCAACATCCCGTCTCTGATGAAGCACCGCAACCCGAAGCCATGGACTGGGAGCTGGAAACCGGTTCCGGAAAGAAGAAGGGCAAGAAGGGAAAGAAAGGCCGCGCAAAGGCACAAAATTACGATGCCTTCGATGTATCTGAAACTGCATCTACCAGCCAAGTACCTCTGACACAGCAGGAGTCTCAAAGTGTCGAGCAAGAATCACAAGGTACAAGTGACAATTTGCAGGACAAGACCGATGACTCTCCTATCGGAACTCTAGCCACTGAGCAATCTATCGAAGCCACACCCGATGACGAATGGGCAATCCCCTCCAAGAAGGGCAAGAAAGGCAAAAAGAATCGTCAGAAATCGCAACTCGTATCCGACAACAACGATCCAGCAACGAGTGGCGAGCCGATTACACCTGTAGTAGACGAGAGGCAAACTGAGCACATCCCAGTCAGCACTCAAGAAGATACCACTGTCCTCGGCGAAGCATCAGAGCCAGCTAAGGATATCTCTGCCTCCGAAATACCCCAGGAACCCCCTGCAGAAGATCTCTGGGAGGAGCCGACGGGTAAGAAAGGGAAGAAGGGCAAGAAAAATCGGCAAAAGGCAACGTCCTCACTTGACGTGCTGGGTCATGAGCTGACTGGCGCGTCAACACCTCTGGAATCGACAGAAGACATTTCGACACGTGATATCCCTGCTGAGGCCGAGGAACGACAAGAGGTCATCGGTCCTGAGTCTGTCGAGAAACGTGACCTCCCTGCTGCCAGCATTCCCGAAGAGGCGGTCGCAGAGGACTCATGGGCTGAAACAAGCGGCAAAAAGGGCAAGAAAGGAAAGAAGAACAAGAGGCAGTCTGTTCAAGACTGGGAGAGTGAGGCTTTGACCACTGGAGAGACGCCTGTTGCTGCACCTGCCGCAGCATCTGGTGACGGGGAGACGGACGCGACCACCCAATCTGCCCAAGACCCTGCAACCACGGGACAGCAAACATTCGAGGCAACTGCCGATGATATCTGGAGCGAGCCAACTACCAAGAAAGGAAAGAAGGGCAAGAAAGATAAGAAGAAGGGATCGTCGAAAAGTTCCTCTGGTATCACGACTCCAACAGTCGGAACGGCCCCTGTTCTCGAAGAGACTGTTGTAGCGCCGGAACCTCCAGTGTCTGGCGATGTCAGCGCGGCTGAAACTCCCTCTGCAGCCGATATCACAGCAACTGTCCTTACTTCCGACCGTGAAATATCCCACGTCGATGCATCTGCTCCTGAAACCTCTATCATAGAAGAGACCCAGGCTATCGACGAGTCTCCTGCCACGCCACGTGAATCGATTTCTACTGAGCCCCTTGCCAAGGAGACGCCAACGACTGGAGAACCTCTCGCTAGTCGAACAGCAGACACGGTTTCTAATCACGAAGAGAGCTTGACTGACAGCCGAACTCCAATTCCAGAGGAAATTCCAGCTATTCATATTCCTGCTGCTGCTGATCAGTCTTCTGACAACGCTCCTGCTCTTGGAGAGCAACCGGCCTTGGAACGTTCTCCTGCCTTTGAGCTGCCTCCAACTATCGAACAGCCTCCTGCCGTTCACGAGCTACTTGCGAAAGAGGCTGCTAACGTCGAGGAGGCTCCCGGGATACAACAACATCGCGGCACCGCTTTACTTCCGCCAACATCTGATCACAGCCTGACCGAGCAAATAAACACAACACCAGTGACCTCGAAGGAACTCCATGAACATGAGCCTCTTCCTGCATCTTCAGATGATGTTTTGGAGGAGCCGACCGCGCAAGACACGAAGGACACCAAGGGGCAGCAGACACTGTCGACCACGGATAGCGTTACCGGGCGTTCCTTGGGCGAAAAAGATACCGTTCCTGGGCCCTCTGAGGTCACAGAGCAACTTACCAAAGCCTTGCCGGATCTCAGCCAGGCGGAAGCGGCTGTTGCCATCGACAACCTGACAAGCGACCTTCGTCAAGGCGGCCCAACCGAAGATCCTGGTATTGGTGCCGAAGGTGTCAGTCAACAGAATGCTGTAGAGAACGAGCCGAGTGTGTCTGCTTCTGGGGATCTCTGGGATCAATCCGCGTCAGCCAAGAAGGGAAAGAAGGGCAAGAAAAACAAGCAAGCGAACAAGAGCTTGGACTTGGAGCTACCCGATACGGCGGAGTCAAGTCAGAGTGAAAACCCCCAGGTTACTGGAGAGGACCATTCCCAGGAAAAGCTCGACAAAGAACCTGTTGAGGCCGCCAGTGAAGACATCTGGGGAGACACCTCAGGTAAAAAGGGCAAGAAGAACAAAAAGAAAGGCAAACTGAGTCGCCAGAACACGTTCGAGGAGCCAAGTCAGCCGCAGCCCGTTGAGCAAGCCGATGAGGCACAGATCCCAGAGACTGTTCCAGGAACCGAGGGAGAACTGCAGCAAGCTTTACCAGCATCCGAAGGTGACGCTGAGACTTCCAAAAAGGAGGCTGGGGAAGACGACTTCTGGGCGGAAGCTTCGACGAAGAAGTCCAAGAAAGGAAAGAAGAAGGGCAAGGCCCAGCCATTCTCATTGGATGAGCCATCCCAAGGCTTGAGGGAAGAGCCTCAAACAATCGAGGCTACGCCCGTGACTTCCGATCGAGAGATACTCGCGAAGCCAGACAACGAAGAGCCTACAAAGACCCTCTCGATCTCTCCTCAGCAACTGCCATCTGACGCCTTGGCTGATACACCACTTGCCCATGTTCCTCTGGCTACTGAAGAGAGCGTGCCTCAAGCTGCTGCGGAACCGGAACCGGAAGATAATTTCTGGCCGACGAAGAAGAAGGGCAAAGGCAAGAAGCGCTCCAAGGTCCTGGATCTCTCCCAAACTGAACAGATTTTGGAAGAGAGCAAAACATCCTCCCAGGACTCGGAAACACCCACTCCAGGTGACACATCAGTGGCCCCGAGTGCCGACGAATCGGGACCTTCTAAGAAGAGCAAGAAGGGAAAGGATAAGCGCCGTGTCTCGTGGGCATTGCCTACAGAGGAAACTGCCGAGGGTGCCACAGTTGCGGAAATGGCTCCTACAGAGAGTCCGGAGGCTCCAGCCCTTCTCGCCGTATCGGATGAGCCTCAAATTCCAACTTCTGCATCAGCAGCCCATCCCGTCTCTGGGGAGGAACTGGAGGCCAGCAAGGAACTTCCATCCTTAGAACAACAGGAGCGCCCCGGAAAATCTCCAGAGCCCAGTCCAGCAAAAGCACAAATTGGTGACGTGCCTGTGCAGGAGGAACTGGCGCCACTTTCGGAACAAACTGAGGATCAGCCACCTGCTGAGGGAGTTGCTCACATATCTACTCCATTGGCTGAGCCAGCAGACACCTCTGCGCCAATTTCTCAAGTAGACCAGCCTTCGGTTTCCGTCACAGAAGCTCCGCAGATTGAGCCCATTAAGGAAACCCCAGAGGTTGTAGATGATACTTCGGCTTTGCAAACTGGCTCCGAGTCGAGAGAAATAGGCGCTGAGCAACGTTCAGAAGCTGAGGAAAGTCAAGTACCGCAACCTTTTGACGAGGATGTGTCTTCTCTTCTACCCACCAGCCCTTATTCCGTCTCGTTGAGGAAATCGAAGAAGGACAAGAAAAAGCGCCAGGCCAGTCTAACAGATCCGTCCGAGGCTTCCAAGCTGGTCGAAGATGACAAAGGGCACGCCAGCATGCCAGATGCCGCCACTCTCCTCGCAACAGCGACAGCTCCTGAAGTGGTTTCAGAGATGACTGCAGGCAGTAGCTTGACGTCTGATTCTCATCTGCCCAAAGAAGAAGTGAGACCGATTGAGGATGAGTTAGAGCTCCCGCAATCCTTTACTCTCAAGCGATCCAAAAAGGACAAGAAGAAGGGAAAGGCCAAAGCGATGCCTTGGGAAGATGTTAAATCGGGCTCCGACAATTCACCCTCGGAGAGCGTGCCAACACCGCCTTTGCCTGTAACGCAGCTGTCCACGATCATGGAGGCCTCGACGGAGGATCTTCCAAGTTCTATCGTTGGAGCCAAGCGTCCGATGGACAGTACTATTACAGAGCGGCAGTTAGACACTCCCGTGGAAGAGCAACGCACTGCAGATGTCGCGCCTGAGCTCCAAGCGACCAGCTTAACCGAAGATGCTAACTCAGGTACAAGCCAGACTACAGAGAAGGCTGCTGCTATGGGAGTGGACGATGCTCCCGCGCCCGTCGATACACCTCTAGAGGATGATAGCTCCGTCTTGACAATCAAGGGAGACGACAAAAGCAAGGATAAGGGCTCAGAAGCTGTCGAGGCTGAACAGGCAACCGCCGAAGGGCCTCCTTCAGCGCTTGAAGAGGATGTCACTGCCAGTCGTTCAATAGAAGACAACCAGCTGGCTAAATCCAAGGACGATGACTCCGTCACCCCAATCTCGGGCAAGAAGGGAAAGAAGGCCAAGAAGAACAAACGATCTGCATTCACGTGGGACGAGCCTGAGCCTCAGCCTCCTACTGAGGAGCCGCTTGTTGAGAGGGAGCTAGTCAGTGAGGAGGTCGGGCATACGGCATCAGAAGGCGCACAACCTGAAGCGGTCAAAGACCTGACATCTAGCTCACAGCCAGTGGAGCCGGAACAAGTACAAGAGAGCTCTAAGTCTCATGCGCAGGAAGTTCAAGAAGCACAACTTCAAGAACCCAAGGTTATTCTTGCCCCTGAGAGCAAACCACAGCATGCCGTCGAACAGGCCACAGAATCCGAATCTGCAAGTTTCCAAGAACCAAGAGAAGCTGTCGAGGATGAGTGGGCCTTTCCTGTCAAAAAAGCGAAGAAGGGAAAGAAAGGTAAAGCGTCCAAAATCACCGAGTCGGATACTGCTTCCGGCACTTCTACTCCTCTCGTGGAAGATACCCCGGCGGAACCCTCTGGATTGTCGACAAGTCGAACCATTGAAGTAGTAGCTGTCTCCGATGATATCAATGATGCCGTTGCGCCTCAAGAGTCAGCTTCGTCCGATCTCCCTCAACAGGAGGTTCAGGGTGAGAACGTCTGGGCTCCATCGTCTTCCAAGAAATCCAAGAAAGACAAGAAAAAGAAGGGCTCGAAGGCATCAGGCTCCGAACCGGCATCGGGTACACAGACGCCTGCTCTTGAGAAACTCGATATCCCAGCTGCTGTTCTTGCAGAGAAGCCCATTATCGAAAGTCCAGAAAAGGCTGAGGCGGCCGTCGTCAGTGAGGACTTGACGACAGCTGCCGAGGCTCAGGAAGCGCAGGGCGAAGACATCTGGGGATCGCAGTCGACAAAGAAGGCCAAGAAGGACAAGAAGCGCAAGGGCTCCAAGGTTACTGAGTTTGAGACAACTCCTGAGACTCCAGCAGGCGTGATCGATGAACAACCTATTAGCCGCGGAGTCGAGGAGGTGCCCCTATCTGAGAGCCCTAAACCTGAATCTATGGACGTTCAGCCTGCTGCTACGGTCGAGCCGGAACCTCAAGTGGCAACCGAACCTGAGCCGGAAGACTTCTGGGCGGCGTCTAACAAGAAGTCCAGGAAAGACAAGAAGCGCAAGAGCTCTAAGTTCACTGAGGCGGAATCAACGTCCAGGACGGCAACTCCTTTTACTCCAGAAGAGCCTATCGCTCGGGAACTCGATACTTCAGCTACCGCCGACACTGAGTCAAACACAAACGCAGATGCGCTTCAACAGGCTGATATCGAAGCCGATGACTCCTGGGCCACTTCGACCAAGAAAGACAAGAAAGGCAAGAAAGGCAAAGGCAAACAGGCCGCTGCAGGGTTACTAGCCGGCGCAGCTGCGCTAGGCGCTCTCCCGGCTGTGGCCGACTTGCTGGCTGGTCAGAAAGACAAGGATGCCGAGCCTAGTCGCGAAGTTGTCGAAGCAGTGGAGAAGGAAGTAGAGCCTGACAGTTTCTGGGAGACACCAGCCAAAAAGTCGAAGAAGGACAAAAAGGGAAAGAAAAATGCATCTCGATCGGGTTCGGGCACGGCTACACCTGCCCAGGAAGACGAGGCTGTCCTTCCGAGTGACATGGCCGTTGATGATGCTCACTCGAAGGAGACGCCTGAAGTCAAGGAGACGCCTACTGAGACTATTCTTGGACACGCTGAGTCGCCTGAGACCATAGCCAAGGAGGTCGGACAGGACATCGAGAAGGGCAAGCAGCTCGACTTAGCGGATCATGGTTCAACCTCACCAACTTCAACGCGTGAAGTCACCGATACCGAAATTCAAGTTCCAAAGGTGGCAGGTCCGCCATCACCTGACAAGGATGATAGCTATTTCAAGGCGAAATCGCAGAGTCCTTCCGAAGCAACATTTTCCTCCAAGATTGAAGTCAACCCAGCTGTTCTAGGAGCTTTGCGACTCTCTCCGGACCACGGTCTCAAAGCCCTCTTACCGACCGTAGAGACTGCTGGCTTCATCGACCCCCATGTTCTCTTTTCCATCGACACGACATCACCGAAACTGCTCACCGGCAGCCCACCCCCGAAGGAATTGCTTGATGCCCCTCAAGAAGCGACTCGCGATGTGGACCTCACTCCTGCTCAAGAGAGCAGCCGTGTCTCGCATAGTCCGCCCTTCGACAATGTAACTCAACGCAAGAGGGCCAAGACTCTTGAGCTCGATCAAAGCAATGCTGCCGAGACAGTAAATCCGGCTCGCGAGATCGCCGCGTCGTTCCTTGAAGAAAAGACCCAGCCTTCAGCTGAGGAGAATACCAAGAAGGAGGCCGAGAGCAACGAGCCGGAGCGTTCCGTCAGTGTTGCTTCTAAGACTTCTTCTCGCAAGGCTTCGCGGGACATAGCAGCTTCCTACCTTCAAGACAAGAGCACTGAGGCACCTCTTCAAGTACCGCTTACCGATGAGCCAAAGGTTATTGACGCGGAGCATGAGCCATCGGCACGGGACATCGCAGCCGCTGTGTTAGAAGTCGGACCAAAAACACTTCTTAGTACCGAAGACAAAGCCGCCAGCGAAGATGCCGAAGTTAGCGTTTCCAAAGTTGAAAACCCGCCCTCCCCCGAGGCCAGAAGGCTAGCTGCTTCATGGCTTGAGCATGAGCATGAGCAGCACCATCACCAGGAGCCTTCCGCTGAGACTGGACAACCGATATCTGGGCTCGGAATACAGACACGCGATACCACAGAGGATGAGCCGGTCAAGCCCACTTCCTCTTCCTCTTCTAGCTCGAATGACACACGGCCAGACCCAGCCACGTCAAGCAACAAGAAGGCGAAACGTCGCAGTACCCAGGAAGACAAGAAAGCAGATATTGAAGCGGCGGCCGCAGCAGGTGCTCTTGCAGGAGGAGTGACGCTGTTGGCGGAGAAGTTTGGAGGGTCTAAGAAAAAGAAGGGCAAACAAAAGAAGCAACTTGATAAGAGAACGCCTCGGGAGGATGATCTGTTTGATGATCCTGCGCTGTGGGAAGGAGCTGATCGGAGACCACTAGAAGGGTCGAGGATGGACGAGAACGCGGATGGTTTCTGGGACGTGCCCGACGTTGCGGAGGAAGAAGCTGAAAGAGGTAGCATTGAGCCAGAGGCGAAGGATAAAGATGTGCCAATGCAAGGCACCGATGAAACTCAGGTGTTGAAGTTGAGAGCGGTCACGGAACAAGCAGCTGGAGACTACATCGAGAGCCCTACCCTTGGAAGGAGGGCGTCGGAGCGGAAGAGAGAAGCTGAGCGAAGAAGCAAGGCACGGCAAGAGGACGATGTCACGGAGATACAACCGGTTCAGAGGGCCTTCTCGTTCCCAGAGGATATTGCGCATGAGGATGTATCAACACCAGTCACAGCAGCACCTGTTGTACGACGGGAGATGGTTGAGGACAACATTGACGACTACTCGCCTGTTAGTCGTTCGGTTCATCACGTGCCGAGTATACCGGATTTCAGGCGGTCAGTCATTAGTTTACCGCCTGTCCAAGAAGAAGCGGCCGAAGAGGCTGAGCCTGAAAAGCATCACACTCGGCACTTGACCAGAACGCCCGAGGTGAACCGAGACAGCGGCTTCCTGTCCGAGTCGCCTGCTTCGCAGCGAAGGAGTCACCGCTTTGAAGACGATGGCCACCGCGACAGTGGCGTTCATCTGAAAGATTGGCCCGAAAGCACACCGCCTCGCGTGCGTGACTCAAGAGGATTAGACCCTCATCCCGCAAGAATATCCGGCTCGAGCCTCAGGTCGGAGACGCACGCTCGCGATCAGCACGAGACTCCAGACAGGGACAGGACAGTGAAGAAGTCTCTAGATACGAGCAGGGACGCGGCTAGCAGACTTGGGCAAACACCCAAGCTGCGCGAGCCTTCACCACCACCGAGGACACCAGAGCCACAAAAGACTCTGGCGAGAAAGCGGACGACAAAACAGGTGGACACGGAGCCTGCACCAGAGCGAAGCGCTGGCGCAGCACTCACGCCGGTTGTGTCAGAACGACGTGTCATGTCTGATAACAGTGCACTCCGTCACTACACGAGATCACCTGCCGAGACAACTTCAATGGTAGCCAGACGGTCAGCGTCCAACACCAGCATCACGCGGCACCGCACCCCTGAGCCGCTGAATTTGCGGCCTGACACTCCAGGCAGCATCCGGTCGCTCCACTCAGCGACCCCGCCGCTGCGACGGGTCGACAAACGGGTTAGCGGCGATCTGCGGTCCGTGTCACTCAGCCAACGCAGCGTATCCGAGCTGTCAGCTGCTGCCGCCACCAATAAGATCGACAGCGACAAGCATAATAAAGACGCTGCCACTGCCGCCGCAGCTCTGGGACTGGGAGCAGCCGCCGGCGCTGCAGCCCTCGCTCTCGCCGCCAATAATTCGCGAGCTTCACAAAACACCACTCCCGTCGCCAACGAAGGCCGTGTCCGCACAAAGGACATGGCCGACGTATACGTAGGTCCCGCCCTTCATCTCTTCCTGCTTTTTCCCTTTGTCGACATGTTTTCCCTTTGTTCAATTGACTGACAATTACTTTCTATATAGGATGGCTACGGCGAGGGCCGCATCGGCTCACCACGCTCACCGACACGACCACACAGCATGCGCCGCCGCCAGAGCATGCAGGTGCTCGACCTCGAAAACAAAGTCAAGGAGCTCGAAGCCGAGAACCTGGCGCTCTCCAGCCAGCGCATGCAGGTGGAGCAAACCGCCAGCCAGCGCGCCTCCATGGCCTTAGCCCAGCGCGACGCCGAAATCGACACGCTGAAACAGAACATCGCCTTCCTACAGAAGGAAGTCGAACGCCTAACCGAAGTCAACGAAGGCCTCAGCAGCGCCAATGCGCAGATAGCAGTAACACACACAGAGCGGTACCGCCAACTCGAGTCTCAACACGCCGAGGCGGCGCGAGAGCTCGAGCAGACGCGCGGCGCACGCACGCAGCTGCAACAAAAAGACGCCGAGATCGCCGCCCTCCGAACCCAGCTCGAAGAAGCCAAAGACCAGATCCGGCGCATGCAAGAACAAATCCTGGCCTCGTCGCCCTCGGACGCGCCCGACTTCCTCCGCATCCGCGACGTGGACCACTTCGACCACCGCTGCCAGCAGCTCTGCTCGCACGTACAGCAGTGGGTGCTCCGCTTCTCCAAGTTCAGCGACATGCGCGCCTGCCGGCTCACGTCGGAGATCAACGACGAGAAGATCATCGACCGGCTCGACAACGCGGTGCTCGACGGGTCCGACGTGGACACGTACCTCAACGACCGCGTGCGGCGGCGCGACATCTTCATGTCCATGACCATGACCATGATCTGGGAGTTCGTCTTCACGCGCTACCTGTTCGGCATGGACCGCGAGCAGCGCCAGAAGCTCAAGGGCCTCGAGAAGCAGCTCCTCGAGGTCGGCCCGCCGCACGCCGTCCGCCAGTGGCGCGCCATCACGCTCACGCTGCTCGCCTCGCGCCCGCAGTTCAAGGCCCAGCGCGACGCCGACACCGAGGCCGTCGTGCAGGCCGTCTTCCAGACCCTGTCCGTCATCCTCCCGCCCCCGACCAACATGGAGGACCAGATCCAGAACCAGCTCCGCAAGGTGATGCGCGAGGCCGTCGACCTGGCCATCGAGATGCGCGTCCAGCGCGCCGAGTACATGATGCTCCCCCCGCTGCAGCCCGAGTACGACGACACGGGCGAGCTGACCGAGACGGTGGCCTTCAACGCGGGCCTGATGAACGAGCGCAGCGGCGAGTCGACCAACGAGGAGTGGGAGGCCGCGGGCGCCGTCGTGCGCGTCGTGCTCTTCCCCCTGGTCGTCAAGAAGGGCGACGACGAGGGCAAGGGCGACGACGAGGTCGTCGTGTCCCCCGCGCAGGTGCTGGTCGCGAAGCCGAGGTCGGAGAAGCGGTCCATCCGCATGGTGACGCCCAGCAGCGACGCCGGCGGCGCGAGCCTGTTTGCGCGCAGCGCCAATAGCCCCGCCGGCACGGTCCTCGGACACGGCCGCAACGGGAGTAATGTCAGCATGGGAGGGACGGAGGCCGGGGAGGGGGACTTTATCTGAGGGATGATGGTGGTAATGGTTCACTAAAAAAGAAGGTCTTCATTTCTTGGGAGTAAGCTGTTTTTGTTTGGGAATGATGATATCACGGAGTTTTGGATCGCAACTGCTCTTGTGTTTTGAGTTTTGTATTATTCCTTCCATTTCATTCTCGCATCTCCTTTTTTTCTCACACTGTTTTTCACAATCAATTGTTGTCTGTCTGTTAACAAGACCTATACACCGGTTCCTATCTCATAGGCATGGCGGATTGGGCTGGTTAGACAGGCTACTCTGGTAATGATGAATGATGACTTCTTTCGACATCCTATCACTTTACGGATCTATGTGATGGTGCACCGATTTCACAGCGGACAGCAATATATGATCATCGAGCATTCCTACACAAGTTAGGCATTTTGAACGCCAGTGAAAGTAAAGCTATATCCCCCATGATCATAGCGAGGCTGTAGCGAGACGTATCTCCCGTGTATTCAATATCCCTTAGCAGTCACCCGCCAGGAGACATTTATCGCACCGCCAACTCCAGTATCGCTAAATCCTCCAGATGCAAATCATCTCTCGTGTCTTTGAATAGCCAATTCGCAACACACGAGACCAGCCAAGTAGCTGCGGCCCAGTGAACCAAATAAAAAGTGCTGGTAGACGATGTACCAGCGACGTGATCAACGGGCAAGACATTAGTGAGCGTTGCGTATACCCATATGTTTATGTTTTCCCCAGCCCGATTCCCAACTCCGGCCACGCGGCATGCTTTTCTTAGTCGTTGGTGTACCCTAGAAGGGCAGCTAATGATGGTCGGTACAGTCATAGGCCGAATCGCTTCGACCATCAGGTATATCTTTTTGTAGTATGCCCCCTCCGTTTTTGAATCGAAGTTTGAAAGTCCCAGTTTCTATATAGACGCCGGGAGAAGCTTGGTCCCAAGAAAAACGCGTTTGTGCCACCCGCATCCAATCGTAGCCAAAGGGCAGAGGTAAATAAAAGAAATGAGGTAATGAACGAGATGTCTTGGGGCCAATGTGGGACGTAACGCCCATGCTGTGGAAGACAGGATAGACAAATAGGTATTAATGGCCCACAGTCGAGCGGCCACATGTGTATGCTTTGCAAGGCCGATGCTGGAGCATTGGCAGCTATTGGCTGCGCGAGACTAATTGTTATGCCATTTCATACCGAGATTGGGGTTTGCAAAGTGTTGAAAGTTGAAATCGCCGGTCTGCGGATCGGGCGGGAAAATGGCGTTCAGTGCGTCCTAGACTATCGTCAGCTCAATGCCCTAAGTAAGTGAGTGATACGAGAGAAGCCCATACCCAGTCGATGTTGTCCATTACGCCAGGTTGTGGCATGCCCATGCTTGCCTGCCGGTGTTGTCGCGGATGGCCGGCGACACTCCCGCCATCGCTGCTATTACTGTCCGGACTGTTGGGGTTGCCGGGCGGCAGACTGTAAAGCACCTCGCCGTTCGAAACACCAGCCCAGACCATGTTAGAGGGCGGGGGAGGGGGAGCCTGCTGCATATTTGCCTGCATGGTGTGCATGGGCATGTGTTGCTGGTCCATCTGCATCCCATGCTGGCTCTGGGACATCATCCGGACCGGCGAGACCATCACAGCCGCGCCAGGTTCAGACTTGAAGCCAGACATGCCCATCTGCTGATGAGCCGCCATCTGGGCTTGCTGGTCCATGTACGGCGGCGGTACTGCGCGCGGAGCCGGAGATGGTGCTTCTGATTTGACCACTTGCTTCCCCGGAACCGCTTTGGCGACGCCCGTTGGTGCACGCATCTTGCGCATTCCCGTGTACACAGCAGTCTTGCCCATGATTTCACTGAGGATGGCAAAGCCTTTTTGCTCGCGCGGCATATTCGGATCGAGGTTAAAGACGTAATCGAGACAAGTCCAGATCTGATCAGCTTCCTTATTTTCGGGCCGGTAGTAGATCTCCGTCGCAAGCAGAAGGGCAATTTGGAACTGTTGATAGGCCCCTATGTACCAAGACCAGTCCTTGAACTGGGGATCCGTCTCCAGTTGGATGGAAAGCTTGATAATCATAATGCCGCTCATGACCAACACGCTGTTCAGCCGCTGGGGCATCGGGTTCGCCGCGTTCGAGTGATATGGATGCAAGACCATAGCGTGCAACCGATACATAAGCAGATGCATGACAATTTTTGCATAGCGTTGAATCGGTACATCGTCGCTGAGGAAGTGGTTGTATTTCTCGAGCATACGTTTGCGAAAGTTTTCGATCTTAGTCAAGACAGCCGTCAAGGTTGTCTTGCGCGTCTCCAGCTTCCTGCGGTCGCTCCAAATGATGCGCATCATCTCGTTGATTTCGAATCTCATTAGACAAAGCAGTGTTGACGTCCATTGCTCCGCCGAGTCCGGCGACACGGTAGTCTGAGGTGTTAGCTGTTCCTCCTCGCAGTTCAGCGGCAGCTTCGTGTCGTAGTCTTCCCGTCGAACGGCCGGTTTGGGCCCCTGCGCCTCGCATGTGCGGATGTCAAGGAAGCATAGCTGGTGCCACAATAGGCGGCGAACGTGAGTCTCTAGGGGACTGAGTCCGTATGCTTCTCCATCACGATGCAGGCCCATACACTCGGCCATCCTCACAGCAGCTCCAACCAGAACCGAGTGTGCACGAGACACCTCCGCCCGGCAGAGAGGAATCTGTCCGATGTTAGCTCAGATGAAAGGACACGTTTGGTCAGTCCACTTACCATGTACATGACAAAAGCCTGCATCGTATCTACTCTTGTTGTCCGTAAAAAGTTTGCTTTTCCGAGCGCACATTCAGTCGCAAGTTTCATATGGTCAATCAAGTACTGTTTGCTATATCCGTAT
This sequence comes from Coniochaeta prunicola, assembly GCA_007388105.1. NCBI lineage: Eukaryota > Fungi > Ascomycota > Sordariomycetes > Coniochaetales > Coniochaetaceae > Coniochaeta > Coniochaeta prunicola. Next base: position 75,550 of record SMOB01000280.1, on the reverse strand, counting down.
TCCGGGTTTGCGCGAGTCTCGTCGAGGCTAACGGCGGCTGTGAACCAGGCTGCAAAGACGAGAGACTGCAGAGGGGGTGGAGGCTCGTAACCGTTGGCGATATTCTGCCAGAATGAGGCATACTGCATCTCGAATGACGGACGGTGAACACATCTCGCGATAGGGTGCACAGCGTTCCAGTATCGCTGAAGGAGGCGATCCCCTACGTCCCTCAACGGGAGGAGGTTGATGAAACTGGGCATATGGCCGACCTGACCAAAGAAGAAACCGCTTGACGGTGCGATGTAGGAGGCACCAGGCCGCAAGAACTCAGGTATCGAGGTCTCTGAAGCAGCGGCGTCCGACATGTTGTCGAAACCAGGTGATGGTCTAGGGCCACTTGAGTACCCACCAGGCGTGGGAGAGTTCTGTGCACCAGAAAGACCAGCTTGTATCTAGTGGTTGATTAGCATAATGTGCGAGGGTCACAGATAATCATTAAATGGTATTTAGATGCGGCGGCCGCTGCTGGGCAATGCATACCTCTTCTGACAACCGCGGCCGGTTGAGACCACCTATCCGCTCGGTGATACGCATCCTGCCAACCTGGATTCCGAGGTCAATGATATCGTCTGTACCGTCCGCATCGTCCTCGTACGTAAGATCGAGGGCGACCATTGGCGTGATCTCCAGGTCCCGCTCCTCGTCGTAGTCTCCCTCGACGTCGTCGGCCAGTATCCTTTGCTGGGCCGCGGCTTTGGAGGTGGACTTTGCCACATCTCGTTCGAGCTGGCGCTCGAGAGATCCGACCTTCTCCTTGATCTCCGTGAGTCGAAGCTGGCTGGCCTCGTCTAGTTTGGTGCCCAAGTACACGCAATCCCTGTTGAACCTGATACAGTTGGAACAGGATTGCTGTTTGTTACATTTGAGCTTTCTCCGCCGGCATTCAAGGCAAGATGTGATCATACGCATCCGCCGACGAATGGGTTTCGAGCCCGGTGCGGACTGCGGAGGGCCTATTGGCTGTCCCTGCTGCTTTGAATCGGCGTTGGCATCCATGGGCTGTTGGCCTCCGGAAGCCGGTCCGAGAATAGTAGATGCGCCCGAGTATACTGGTCCACCATCTGTAGACGCAGCCATGCCGGGCCCCACAGAGCCGGCCATGCTGTTTCGTCCACCAACAGGAAGTACAGTAGGAGCAGAGCCATAGGAACTTCCGACAGGCTGCTGATGGGGTGCATACTGTTGACGCGGCTGGATCGTTGGTTGGTGACCCTGCTGCGGCCGGTACTGGTTATGTGGTGACGCTCCGTCCCTGCGATAGCCTGACATCGCGAATGAGGCGCGCAGGAGGGCGCAAGGAGGCCCTCCTTCCCTGGAAGATCCTTTGGCGCGCGGAACGGATCACGTCCGTACCATTCCGGAATGAGGATGATCTGCTCTCCCGTTGACCAGATCGATCTGCCAAACTTGGGATAGCCGTCGAGCTTCTCGAAGCCCTGGTTGGGCAGTCTTACTTGCTTCTTGAGCTAACAAACGTCCGAAGCGTGCAGCTTCCCCCACGATCGACTAGGGGTCCTCTGGGTTGGGCGTCTAAGTGCGGATCCTGGAGGAGGAAGAACAGCACTGCAACACTGGCACAACCACTAAGAGCGGAGGGGGCGGTAAACCGATTGCTTTTCCCGGGAACTGAAAATAAGAGTTGCGGACGTATGGTGGTGTCTAGGCGATCAATGCAGGCGGTCTCTGGCTTTTACGGACGTAAACTGGATTCCCCGTAGTAAAGGGTGTGTGAGGGGTGAGAGTGGTGGGAGCGGGTTTTGAGCACCTTTTTCTATCATTAAGGTGCGTCGAAAGCGATAACCTGAACTTTTTTTTTTTTGAGTAAGAGTCGGTCAGTTCAGCGACTTCCAGTCAGTCCCTGATAGGTTCCGAAAGCCCTCAGCGGCAGTCGCTGAGCCAGTTTGCTTGCTAGGATGCGTAGTTTTGTATCTGGTAGATAGATCAGTAACGGGTCAGACGGAAGAGACGCCGCAGGTAGAGGTGCAGGTCTAACAAACCTACCAGCTAGTACTGTCACCGTAAATGGGCTCGCCGTAACATGAGGTGGTACGAAGAAGCTTTTGCATACCTAAAGGGCAGGGGTTTGGAACCCAGACTTGACAAGTGCAGAGCCGACAATCGCTGCGATTCGTCAAGCGGTGCTGCTTTGGATGCCGACAAGGATATCTTCATGCACCATGCAAACACACCTGCAAAAGCTGCGTTGAGGAAGTCTCGAGCATGTAGCGCTGCTGCGGGGTTGAGGCTCTGATAGGAAGGACGTTGATCTCGGCGGATTTGGAAGCTTGCTGGCGATCGGATGCGGAATCCCGGACTCCTGCCGAAAATGATGGTGGCAGATCACGAGTAGCAATTGTTCAGAGACGGAAGGAGAAGATCTTCAGAAGGAATTGAAGAGAGTTGGGGAAGAGAAACGAGATGTGATCAGCAAGGTAAGAGGAAAGAAAAGAAAAGACAGCAAGCGACAGAGTAGCGAAGCTGACTTGTATTTTGCCATCTGCCATTGCTACAACGGCCGGATTTGGATGTTCACGCTGAGTACATGCTGTGTACCTCTACATGATAATCCACATTTCTTGGCGCTGCGATTGACAAGCTGCTCCCCAAATCGTGTCACGGTTCGGTAGCACCACGATAAAGGCTGGCAGGTCCAACAAGTTAACTCTAAGCGAATGTCTTGCTCGGGAGAATAGTTTGCCTTCTTCCTCGAACTGACTCAGGAACAAACACACTGGCATTCAAAGTGCAAATCTTCTGCCGGATGGACTGGTATCCTGCGATGGAAGATAGATTCCGGCCCACATCACCCACGTTGTGCCGGCCATAAAAAGCTCTGTTTGGCAGGATGGAAGCGTCGGTTGGTATGCTTGGAATCCGCGAGAATGTCTCACTCTTTGAACAATCTCCGATTTCTGCATTATGGTGCAGCGATCTACACGCCGATTCTGATGGCTTAAGTACAGTACCTTGGGTTTTCTCATCCCGATTGAAACGAGCTTTGGACCGGGTGCGCCTCAGCAGTTCCGCGCCGGTACTTTGGGTCATGGCGCACACGGCACATCGCAGAGAGGAGGGGAGTGGCGGCACGGTAGAGTCTCTGCCCACACCCGTTCCGCTCTGAACCTCTGTCGGGTTGTCTGTGTGGCAGATGGCGACCTCCATTTCCAGAGTACCGGGACAAAGTGCTTTTTACGGGTACCCGAGGACTCCAAGGTACAGTACATATATCTCTGCTATGTAGATGGTCAAATGCAGGACGGCAGGGACGGTTGGGCCTAAGTTTAGTTAGTTAGTGCTTTCCCTGCCGAGCAGATCATCCGAAGTTTGCGGGTCGCAACGCCGGATCCGGCCAGCCTTAGCCTCGCCAGCCTGCCCACGGCACATCCTCAGCCACGAATCATGGCCGTTATGGACGAGACACTCTAGCCAGAAGTATAATAGAATCACCAATCATAGCCTGATGGTTCCGCTACGAGTGTGACTTGTTGGCTCTAAAATAAGCGACATCCGTACCAAATCGAGCATGCGCAGTACAACGCTCTCAGATCAGAGGAAGTCGGGCGATCGCTAGATAGCGTTAGGCTCCCAACTGGGAACACAAACTTTCGGTTGGCTTGCAGGTGAGTTTGATAAAAAGAGTATTGTATTCGGGAGCCAACAGACAGCAAGGCACACAGACGGAAGACAGAGCCACACAGACTTGAGGGATTCTGGACGCCGGAAGCAGCGTGGCAACCCACAACATGTCGTGCAAACTGCATGTCTGTGACACCAGACCAGGTAAACAACCTGGAAAAACTGCGATATGGCACGTCTGTAGCATGATAAGATTATATGGTGGCTTCAGTCAGCCTTGACATCAGCGGCGTTACTGCCTTTGGGCGTAATGAGTACCCATGATGCCCTCTTCTACTCAGATCGCACAACCCTGTGGCGGTTTGAGATCTAGACGTTTTGTACAACCGTCTTTAACGGTCATCTCTTGATGACAGCCGATTCCCCTCCTGCGCTGCATTTTCTTCCGCTGCCTCCTCTAGAGCCTTGACCCGACCCACCAGCTTCCGCCACGACCGCAACATGTTCCTGCACTCCTCGGCCTTCTGGGGGCCGCATTCTCGGCTGATGAGGTCGAGAAGCCATACGAAGCGCGATGTCCTGCCCCAGTCCCCTTCAGCCAGATCTCTCGTCACGACTCGGTACGCTGCAATCAGTGCGAGGGGGGGTAACCCCTGTCCACTCTTCTGAAGGAAGGCAATGCACTCCGATACCTTTCGAAGAGTAGCCCGGTTCGACATGTTGGCTGAATGGGCCGTTTCATAGGCCAATTTTGCTGCAATTTTCGCCGTCCCCTGATTTGGCTTGCAAAGCCTGAGTAATCTCCATACGTCTGTAATGGACGTGGATGGGTCGCAAACGGCCCGTTCTAGATATCTTGACCATATGTCCTCGCTCCATGACGCCTGACTCTTGGAGTGGGATGACCTCCGGCATAATTCGTGAAGGCTTAACGCCACACGGTAGTCGTCACACGCGACAGCAACCTTCCGCATCAGGCGCGGATTGAGACTGTGACGTCGTGAAAGCTCCGTGAAAGACGTATTGAGGTCGTCAAGTCGCCCTCTACCTTTCAGAACACTGCATAACTCCGAGACCCTAGATTCCCATCTGGAATCCGAGATGTAGAGCGCATGCGCCAGGGCTGCAATGCTTGTTGAGTTTCCGGAAGACGACAAATCTTGAAAGAGAGCTTTCACGCGATCGGAGTTCCGTACTTTGCCGGTAGATGACCAATGTTGCAGAAGTAGCCTGCATAGGTCCATGTTTGAGGCACTTGTTGCTACAGCACGACCATCCAAGAGTGTTGAGAGTGCTCCATGTAGGGCATTCGTACTGAGCCGAGGTAAGAGCGCAAGCACGCTGAGCCAGGCGTACCGTACATGGTATAGTGGCCCTGACGATTCAGATCGCTCAAGGAGAAGCCGCTCAGCCGCCCTGAAAACTGTTGTCTTGGACGGACTCAAGCGCGATAAAGCATTGGCGATGCCTATAATCTGCAGTTGGCTGACGTGTATGCCCGTAACTCTGTCGTTCCAGAATAAAAAGAACTTGTCGAGAATTGCTTCAACCAGCGGTGCAACGCTATCGGACTGTTTTGCGGGAATGAATCTCATGGTCAGTTCGAAGAGACTGCACAACTCGTCACCGACAGGAAGGTCGAGCAACTGAGTCAGTAGACGTTGATACAGCTCTGAATCCAAGCTCGAGTGAGTTTCCCTAGGAGCACCGAAGAGACGCATGACGACAGCCGAATAAAGTTGGGCGAAAAGAGTGAGTGCGTCGGAAGAGCTCCCAAATCTTGCGTCCAGTGCATATGATATGCCAACCAGCGACTCTACCAGCATGCTCTTGTCCGCCAGCGGTTGCATGCCATCCTTGAGCTGCAGGCAAATATCGTCGCATGCTTGAATCAGGTCGGGATATGGCTCGGTCGAGATTCGCAATTGAAGCTGAGCGACCGATTCTAGAGGTGTAAGAGGTGAAGGAGGTTCCACTGTCTTTGTCGCTTCCCTGATAGAAGGCGGCACAAGCCACTGCCCGAGCCAGTGTTGGGCCAGCTGGAGCTGTGCTTGCCGTCTCTCCTCCCGAACGGAGAGCAATGTCGGGGGCTCCCATTTCCACTTGGAGAGATCCGACACGCTCGGCAAGGCCCAGTCAGGTAGAGAAGAAGGTGCATAGCCCGCATTGAGATCGCCTATCCGCCGTTTCCCGAGTCGTCGACGGCTCTCGAGCGGCCCCGGGGTACTGCTGGCCCTTCGTCTCGGCACATGAGAGACTGCGAAGTATCTCTCAAAGACGCTGGCGAGTAATGCGTCAGACACCCATACGTTGTCGAGTGGCGAGACGAGTTGTCGCTGGATGACGCGCGAGCATGAGGAGGCTGTGCGTGGTGGCATAGGGGGAGGTAGGACGGAGCACCCAGGACTGGAGCCCGTGTGCGTGCAATTGAGGGCTTATTCGTTATCGCAGACTCATTGAGACTAGATTCGTCGCAAGTAGTGATCAATAGCAGGAGTATGCCATGCTCATGGAGTGTGATAGCTGCAGGTCATGCCAGGGTATCGAGCTTGCAATTGACGATCTTGATGTTGGCTCTCTTGATTGAGGACATTTGGAAGTTCAATTTGATGCCCGGAGCTAAGGTACCTGCCAAGTGTGGCGCCGCTGAAGCTACCTTACAGGACTGTAGTGTGGCTGGTGTGATCTCCCCCCACTTCGAGGCTGGAGCTCGAAACCCCGGAACTTGATGCCTCGGCACATGCAATTGCGACGGTCCAATTACCCCGGCTGCATTTCCACGAGCTCCAAGCTCTTAAAGATGACCAGCAAAGCGCGTGTCCACTGCGCTTATACAAGCCATACACAGTCGTCACTCCTTAGGCAGATGCAATGGCGCCCAAAAAGAACACACAGTCGACGGTAGCCGAGATATCTCTCGTGCACCTGAAAAACTGTCTCGTAAACCTTCCATCGTCCTTGGTTTCCCTACTTGTGAACGTGAACACGGTATGCTCCCTCATGCCATTGTCTATGCGGAATCCGCAGTACTGATTGTCGCTCTTGTGCTTTCCAGCCCGCCCAGAATGTCGTCGTGGAACTCAACTACCGTCTGCCAGCCACGGCTGAAGGCACCTCTCTCAAAGCGACATCGAAATCCATCTTCCTCGGCTGGACAGGAATGCCTAGCAAGCGAAGGCTAGCACCGCTGGTTGACCGCGATGGCATCAACGGAGCAAGAGGAGGCAGAGACAAGGACGTTCAGCTTGTCGAAGTCGACGCTACATTGGCCGCTACGCTCGGCATACACGATGGACAGAAAGTCACCGCTACGCTCCACGTCCAGCCGCCACTGGTCCATACCGTCAACATCGAACCCCTGACCGTCGAGGACTGGGAGATGATTGAACTTCATGCGACATTCTTGGAACTCAATATGCTGTCGCAGATCCGGGCAATTCCAAATCCAGCTTTTGCTCCTACATCTGGCCTGGCCCCGGGGGGGCATCCCTTGACGCTCCACCTGTCACCTACATCGACTGCAAACATCAAGGTCCTGTCGGTTGAGCCTATACTGTCTCCGGATATGCCATTTGCAAAGATTGCACCAGACGCAGAAGTCATCGTGGCACCCAAAACGAGACAAAAGGTTCCACGGAATGGTAAAGACGGCACTAGTGTTGCCAGCACGTCACGAAGGAGCGGGAGGAGTGGTACAAGCACAGTTAAGAACAAGACGGCTAGAGAAGAGCGCAAAACTGCTCTCTTTCTACGAGGTATTAGCCGTTCGCTATGTCAGGAATGGTTCGACGAGGAGTTCCAGGACGATGGACTGAGCGTCTGGGTTGATCGCGACCTGCTATATTCCAAGGAGTTCAAGGGCGTCAAATGGGTATCCGTGAGCATCGTCAGGCCAGGGGGTCTTGAGGAGCCCATCGATCCACAAAAGCAACAGGCGGAATTGCAATCTCCGAGGCCTTCACGGAAAGTTGTTGCACAGTTGCGACCATGGGATGACCCGCCAAACGGCCAGACGGCGGCGCTGTCGCCGGCCTTGGCCGCGGCTCTCGATGGCCAGGGAATGGTAGGCGGAGTGGTAAAGCTTGAACCAGCGCCTCAACAACTGCCACGAAAATCCACGCCAGACTCGGACGGTATATCGCGGGATACCGTTCAGCGACTAAAGATCTATCCATTCGCGACGTCATCCGGCATATCATCGGTAGGCCTTAAGTTTGGGGGTGAGTCCAAAGCAGAACGCGAGGAGGCTGCAAAACGCATACAGCAGATTTACGGAAAGGGAGTGCTGAATGGACCCTTGGTAGACGGTCAGCTGCTGGGACTGCATGAGGGCCTCGAGTCCCCGAGCGGGTGGGAAGGGGGTATCGTCAAATTTGACCCGGAGCCTACGACCAAGGACGCTTTGGCCTGGATACTTGCATCGGACTGGCGCTTAACCCTTGAGGTTCAGCCAGCAATAGCCCGGTCGACTGCATCAAACACCGCTTCTTACGATTCACTCCCCCCAACCGACTCCATTCTAGTCGGAATCGACTCACTCTTGAGCGATCTTCAGTCACACCTCTCACACCTCTCGTCCGTCCTATTGACTGGCGGGATTGGATCAGGCAAGACGGCCGTCGCGCAGAATGTGGCTCGCCGCTTAAAGGAAACCCAACTTTACCATACCGCATATTTTCCTTGCATCAAACTCGTCAATGACGAGAGCAGGATATCAACTATCAGGGAGACCCTGAACAGGTTATTCATGGCAGCTAGCTGGGGAGCTCGTCTGGGCGGGAAATCTTTGGTGATCCTGGACGACCTCGACAGGCTCTGCCCAGCTGAGACAGAACTGCAAGTTGGCAACGAGAACGGCCGAAGCCGGCAGATCAGCGAAGCCATTGCCTCGATCGTCAAGCAGTACTGCGGAAGAGACAGCCCTGTCGTCCTGCTAGCGACCTGCCAGGGGAAGGATTCGCTCCACAACGTCCTTGTTGGAGGCCACATTGTGCGGGAGATTGTCGACCTCAAGGCTCCCGACAAGGAAGCTAGGCGACGAATCATGGAAGCCATCACACGCCAGAACTCGGTGGCGGCCGAAGCCCGCAAAGGTCTCCAGTACGACTCGGACAGAAGCAGCCGACCGACCACGGCCGACGGCAGCTCGACAGCCGCCGACAACGACGGCGACGCTTGGATGGATGGGACCGCGGAGTCCAAGGGTAAATCGCCACTCGGGACAGCCGGCTTCGTCGTCGATCCTGATCTCGACTTCCTCGACCTCGCCGGCGAAACGGACGGTTACATGCCCGGCGACATCAAGGCCCTCACCGCCCGCGCCCGCAATGAGGCCTTGGTCCGGTCACTCTCAGAACAACCGTCAGACAAGGTGTCCTCCGTCCATCTGGGTCGCGCTGACTTTGACGCCGCCTTGAAGGGCTTTACTCCCGCCTCACTCCGCAACGTCACCCTACAGCACTCGACGACCACCTTCGCCTCCATCGGCGGTCTTCAGGAGACACGACGCGTCCTCCTCGAAACACTGCAGTACCCGACCAAGTACGCCCCGATCTTCGCGCAGTGCCCGCTCCGCCTGCGCTCGGGCCTGCTGCTGTACGGCTACCCGGGATGCGGCAAGACGCTCCTCGCCAGCGCGGTGGCGGGCGAGTGCGGGCTCAACTTCATCTCGGTCAAGGGCCCCGAGATCCTGAACAAGTACATCGGCGCGTCCGAGAAGTCGGTGCGGGACCTCTTCGAGCGCGCGCAGGCGGCGCGCCCCTGCGTGCTCTTCTTCGACGAGTTCGACTCGATCGCGCCCAAGCGCGGGCACGACTCCACCGGCGTCACGGACCGCGTGGTCAACCAGCTGCTCACGCAGATGGACGGCGCCGAGGGCCTGTCGGGCGTGTACGTGCTGGCGGCCACGTCGCGGCCCGACCTGATCGACCCGGCGCTGCTGCGGCCGGGACGGCTGGACAAGAGCCTGCTGTGCGACTTTCCGAGCCTGGAGGACCGGATAGACATCATCACTGCGCTGGCGAAGAAGGTCAGGCTGGCGGACGAGGTGCTCGAGGGGCACGAGGAGATGGTGCAGCTCGGGAGGCGGACCGATGGCTTCTCCGGTGCGGACCTGCAGGCTCTGGTTAGCAATGCGCAGCTGGAGGCTATCCATGACGTGCTCGGTGACCAGACGGATGATGACGGCGGCCGGGGAGCAGCCGGAGGTCGGCGCGGTGCGGCGGTCAAGAAGTCTGCCGCGACGACGGCGAACGGGGCGGCGTCGAGGAACTTCGTGCAGTTCCGCTACGGCGAGGAGGAATCCCAGGCCGAGCGGGAGAAGCGGGCTCGGTCTGGACTGACGAGGTCCGCCGAGCTGGCGGAGAAGGCTGCTATCGCTGCCAAACTCGAGGCCATCGCGAGTGCGAGGAGGAAGGCTAAGCTGCGGCGGGCTGACAGCATGGCGGACGGCAGCAAGGGAGAGAAGACGCGGGGGCTGTCGGACAAGGAGGTCGTGGTTGGATGGAAGCATCTGGCCAAGGCGTTGGAAGCGACGCGGGCCAGTATTAGTGCTGAGGAACGGCGCCGGCTAGAGAGGATCTACCGCGAGTTTGTGGTCGGTCGGAGCGGGGAGATGAGGGATGGGCAGGCTAGTATGGAGATTGGGGGCCGAAGTAGCCTTATGTGAGGGTGTGAGGATGTTGAAGGCTTCCTCTAGATTGTAGGTTAGGGCGATTTGGGTGTACTTAGCTATCGCTGTATAAACATTACTACATATCAAGTGTTGTGGATGAGCTTTTGCATCGTTTTACTCGCCTTTTGGCCGTGTTCAGCTAGCATGTGTGACAGTTCTCATCCTTCAGTTCTCTTGCCAGACCTTCGAAGGCTTCGAACGTAGTAATGCCATCGCATATTGCTTAGTCCACCAACTATGTCTTCAGGTTCCTTCCATTCAGATATTGGCGCCATAGACCGAGACGAAGATTCACATTGGAGTATTTCGACATGAGAGTGCACCACAGAAAAGTTGCTTTAGACCTCTTTGTAAACAGAAGAGTTAGAAGAAATTAGGTATCCAGGAGGAATACACATCAACACTTTGGAAGATTCCAACTCTCACTGTCATCCAAGACCGTGAACACGCATTTCGTTTGACTTCTACGGAAGCAGATAGACATGCGCCCGCAGTGACACTGTCATCAGCAAGCAACTTGACGACCCAACAAAATTGCCATTATAACTATTTCAATAACCAAGTGACTCGCTCCTGCCAAAACAGCGCCCCGTTGATGGGTTATAGATCGTGGAAGGTGCTCATCCAGGACGGTCAGTGCATCTTGATTGGTCGTGTTAGTCTGGAAGGCACGACTAGTCCCCCGTTTCAGGGAGCCCCGCCAGTCCCACAGTGTGTTCGCAGAGGACCCTTGACCCTGCTACCCTAGCGGGCTGGCCCAACCTCCGGGCAGATCCCTGCAGAATTGTCCGAACTTCGAACCACTACCAGCCTCCGGATTTCTGGCGGTGAAGATAAGCCGAGTGCCTCTTTCCGACTTTCTGTCTGGTCCAATCCGCTCAATCCTGACTTGCAGAGGAAATCCCCATCTTCTTGCAGCTGAAAACTGCCGGGTAAGCTGCAAGACATTGTGGAAGCTTTGCTGCGAACGCTTCAGAAACTGTGCCTCTGAGCTTAGCGGAAACATTTCACCTTTGTCTCATACCGACTTACACGACCTCATTCCCATATTAGACATCCAAGACATTCTCCTCTGAAAACCAAGAGAAATCAGATAAAACCCACCAAAACCATGGGCCTCCTCGACGATGCGGCCTCCGTGATCTCGGGCCGCAGCCACTCCAAGCACCACAAGCACCACAAACACGACAAGAGCGACTCTCACTCGCGGCACAAGCACCGCTCCCGCTCGCGATCCAGCTCCCGCAGCCGGCACCATCACAACCGCTCCTCCTCCCACCTGCCTGGCATCGCCGCCTCTATCTTCGGCGGCGACGAGAGACACCACAAGCACAACTCCTCGCGGGCCTCCTTCTTCGGCCTGGGCAGCCATGGTAATGCCAGCAGGGGGAGTTTCTTCGGCTTCGGTTCGTATATACTCTCCTGAACTCACTACGCTCCATCTCTTTCCCTTCCTCCCCCCTCCTCTACTCGCCAAAGATAACCTAATCGTTATTAAAATACTAACCCAATAAATCCACAGGCCAATCCCGCGCCCCAAGCTACTACAAGCGCTCCCCCCGCCCCAACTTCATCCAGCGCAGCCTCCGGCACCTGCGGCGCCTGCTGCGCGACCTCGTCTACTACGCCAAGCGCCACCCCCTCAAGGTCTTCGCCCTCGTCATCATGCCCCTCGTGACCGGCGGCTTCCTGACCGCCCTGCTGGCCCGCTTCGGCCTGCGCCTGCCCGCCGGCCTCGAGCGCCTCATGGGCGTCGCCGCCAAGGCCGGCGCCGGCGACAGCATCGGACTTGTCGGCGAGGCCGTGCGCATGGCCAGCGGTGGATTTGGCGGTGCTGGTCCGGGGTCTGCCAGGGTTAGTGTCGAGAGGGGTCGTGACGGCGACTTTAGCTGGGAGAGGAAGCATGTCGAGCGGGACTCGGAGGGCGGTTGGGGTGGTGGGTTGATGTCTGGCGTGGCCAAGATGTTTATCTAGGAGCTTCTTTTTGGGTTTACGTGGGCTGAATTATGGCATGTGCTTTTTTGGATACCATTCTCATTAAAAGATCAGTAGGCGACAGCTTTCTTTTTTCGTTGTAGCTATTTTACGTGGTCCTACCGGGCTTTTTTTTTTTTTTTTGGACGCCGGAGATGGTGGTGACGAGCCCTCTAGGGGCACTGAGGGAGAACCTGATATTAGCAGGTTCATGACGGCCAAATAATACGTGCACTCAAGATCAAACACCAATGAATTAAACCGATACTAGGAAAGTCTATCAACGTGACGAGAAGCGCAGGCAAGCCGTTTATTTTCCGTTAACCACCCAAGATCCGACCTCAAGACAGTGAAGAACCGTTGATCATGATGCCCGAGACAGGACAAAGCACTACCGCCCCTTGCGCCTCCTGGAAGCACCGCCCGCCACAGGCTTCCGCTTGACCGGCGACGACCCGCCAGACGTTTTCTTAGACCGCTGCGTGGATGCTTCCCGTTCCTTGCGCACCACGCGTTCGGGCTCCGGCTCTGGCTCAGGCGAGTCCTCGATGACAATGACGTCCTCGCGGCTGCGGCCGCGCCTGCCCGCGACAGGAGCACCGCCGACGCTCCCTGAACTAGGAACCCTGGTCACGTCGTATTCCTCGCTTGTACTGTCACTGTTCTCGCTCGCTGTCTCTTCGCTGGTGTCTTCGACGCTCCGATGCCTGCTTGAGTTTCGAGGCACGGCACCAGGCCCGTAAACTTGATGACCAGGGCCAGCTGGAGGTCCGGACACGTTGCGACGACCAGCAGGGGCACGGGAGTCCGCCGTCATGTATCGAAATGGATCAGCGGATGTTTGACGTTGAGCGGGTATAGAAGGAGCCGAGAGAGAAGCGGGGGTTGCCTGGCCGTAAGCGCCTGGCCAGGAATCCTGGCGAGACGAGCTGGATTGAGGTCGAGGTGCCGTGTCAGAAACGTGACGAGAAGCAGACGGCGGATATCCGTGTTGGACGTAGGAGTAGCGGAAAGGCGAGTTGCCCCGAGAACGCTCGGCAGCAGGATCCCGGCTCGGCGGTCTTTGAGAGGATGCCGTTCCAGACCGAGGTCGAGTCCGGGTGGACGCCAAAGGCGGAGGAAAGTATCCCATAGGCGGGTAGACGGGACGTCCTGGGTCCTCGCGGAAGCTTCCTGGGACGGCCTGTTGTGCAGTCGTCTCATCAGCCACGACAGACCGCCGTTTTCGTACCGTAGGTTCCAGGTGCGAAAGCGGGACCGCGAACCGCTGCTCCCTCTCCTTGCGTCTCTGGCGCCTCTCCTCCTGTGCATGCATCCGTTCCCGCCGCCGTTCCAGCGCCGATAGTTCTTCTTGCGTGAGCCTAACATCCTTCTTGCCCTTTGCCTGAGCTCGTCGTATCCGCTCAAGGGCAGACTCCACCACTGCCTCCTCTCTCTCGCTCAATGCTGCTCTATGGCCACCACGTACTTCCACGTCTTGTTCCGAGTCGTAATCTTCCGAGGTATCTTCTTCAGCCTCTCCATCCTCTTGCTGAAAAACGTGACTGCTGCGAGACCTCCCGCCATTTCCATCACCCATGTCTATTCCCGTAAACCTGAGCGGATCGCTGACGAACCGCGAGCCACTCGATGAAGCCAAACCAACGCCCTGTGTATCACTATCCTCGTCGCTGTCGACCTCCTCCACAACACGTCGACCAGCATCCCATAAATCCTCTAATCCTCCTCTCTCCCGCGCGTTGTTTCTCCTCCGACCGCGCCTCGATGGTCTTCCCCATTGGGGCGCATGTTTGGGAGATCGCGGCCGACCACCTAGACCGCCTCCCCGGAAAAAGCCTCGTCGATGGGCTTATCCAATAGTGCCGCGTGACCGAGAATGGTGACGCCGCTTGCACCGATCAACCATAGGAGAGTGCCGGAGATTCCAGCAATGAACGCGATAGGGATGGCAATGATGCACATTCCCGTGTAAAGCTGTGAGGTTGTGAAGCGCGAACCGCCGATCTCGAGATCGCGGCCTTCGAGTTTTGAGATCAGCCGCGTGCCACCGAAGACGAAGATGATGTCGAACAGTAGCCACCAATTGGTCAGCAGCGAGTAGACCGTGAGCATAAGGAACACGACCAAGTAGTTGCTCGAGAAGTAGGCAAGGTTGTAGTTGACGCGTGACTGGGTCTCGGCGAAGTTCGCTGGCTTGGAAAAGCGCTTGACGTCGCAGAACTCGCTGAGAGGCCGCAGATTCGAAAATCGCTGCGTGAGAGAGGTTGACCGCAGGCCGGCGAAGCGGTCGCCTAAGTTGAGGCGGGATGTCAAGGCATCCAGAGGGATCTGAATACGGGCCATCTTGATAGATTATAGATAGAACAAAGTCCTAGTTGAAGTGATGTCGATGAGGTAGGCTCTCGGGTTTGCACAGCAATGTGGTCCACGGCAGAGAGAACTGGTGTTGCGCGCACTCTTTTCAAGTAGAAAGCAGGGAGTTGGGGGCTGTGCGCGTGTACTTTGGAGGAATGCAGAGGCTTCGTGGACGTGGTGGAAAGGCGAGATCTGTTCGGAAAGTTTTACGATTAGCACATCTGGCGAATGAAAACGCGAGACAGACACGGCAATTTTAGACTTGGCTGAGCTCTCAAGGGAGGCAGACGTAAGCCCTCAAAAAGTTCGACTCTCGCCAATTGCTTGGGAAATAGATATGGACTTACAGTTCAGACCAAGCTTGATGGTTTTTTTGGTCTCTCTTTTGTCGAAAAAGTGACACAGACAGATATTTTTATCCACGTGTCAGGGGTTTGAGCCAGATCCTCGTGATGGGAGATGAGGATGTTCGGCTAGATGACGCCAAATAGCCCGTTGCAAAAAATTGGTGGATCCAGGCGTCTCTCCCAAATCCCGGGGATTCGTCCCACAGCTCGTCTCGTCACCTACGCTGGTCCGTGCCAGCTCCTCCCGTCCAACAGCCCAGTGCTGGCCATCTGCAAAGGTTGAGGTAAAGGAAAGACAGAGACGTGGGAGGGAGGAAGGGAAGAGAGAAGAAGAGTAGAAAAGAAGGGAGAGGCGGGCAGTTTTGGAGAAGAGCGGTATGTATCCATCAGTCTGGCTTAAACCCGCTCTTTCCTTACTTTTTTGCTCTCTTTCCTTCGTCCAGCTCTCACTTTCAGGCTTGATAGTGGGGCTATTAGCGGGGAACTCATGCATGGCACGGCTCCTATCGTCGATGGATTCTTCAGCCCGAAATCCAACTCCTACCACAGTGGAAAACGACAAGCCTAACCTCTTCTTGGAGTGACGAAATTCAGGCTGCTTTTCCCTTGTGAATAGACGAATGAGAACCTCGCCAACAGAGTTCAAGTGCACACCTCTCACTCAGCCTGATATCTTGACGGTGCCCGACTATCCGTGGCCCAATCGAGTAACGAGGCCTGCGTGCAACATTCAAAGTCAATGAGCTGGCCTCCCAGCTGTTTCCACTGGTGCCCGTCCTCTGACTCCTGTCTTTCAAAATGCTCGGTTACACGTGTACGGCGTTGGTAGTGTCACGATATCGGCCTCCCACCATGACCATGTCCTTATCCGCAAGAAAACCGTTGGCTAGTTAACCAAGTCCGGCTCGCGTGTTCTTGTCAGTGCTACCGGGCGTCTCTTCACCGAAGTTGACTCAGTTGCCCTCTTGTAGTCGTCCAGACGCTCAAGAGCCCTCAGGTAACGAGTGACAGTATAAGACCGTGAAAGGATGCACAGAAAGTTGTGTTCTGTGATCCATCTTCCCTTTCCTCGACGGCTTCCACCGATATGAAGGCTCGACAACCATGTCCCTTGAGCGAGGCCGAGGGCCTCTGTATCTGCATCGATTCGTATCTACCTGATAATGACCCGTCCCAGAGCCCTACTCTTGAGGATCCCTACATCAGAAACGCGATGGGCGATCCCCTGAGTACGGTAGCAAGCAGCGTTGCTCTTGTTCAAGTGGCAAGCAAACTTGCTTCAAGCTGCCGAGCCTTGTTTGACATGTGGGAAGATGTTAAGAACGTCCCGGAAAAGATCGGTCGCCTCTTGAGGAGCATCGAGATTATGACTCTAGTCTTCGCAGGAATTGAACGAAATGCCTCCAGCTTCAAAATGCTTTTTCAGGAGAACGATCAACTACTCAGCGATACAGTCAAACTCTCTCTCCAAGCTGCGAACGACCTACAGATGTTAGTCAAAGATCTCGGCCGTGATATCCATGAGGAGAGGAGGACGACGAAACTCGCTGCGAGGATCAGAGTCGTTTTGAAAGAAACCCA
Organism: Coniochaeta prunicola; assembly: GCA_007388105.1. Lineage (NCBI taxonomy): Eukaryota > Fungi > Ascomycota > Sordariomycetes > Coniochaetales > Coniochaetaceae > Coniochaeta > Coniochaeta prunicola. Next base: position 59,002 of record SMOB01000280.1, on the reverse strand, counting down.
CCTATCAAAACATGAGTTACGGCTTCAAAATACCCTCGGCCTTCTGGTAGTCGCACAACAATCCTATATCATGGTGCAACAATTTTACAATATCGATCTGCATAGCCAAGTGATGTAAGTGATATTCTACATAGCTGACTTGTGCAGTCAAAAATCTTGGACCTCACACGCCACAGGCCCCTATTACGGAGCATACTTACCAGAACTCATGTGCTGGCCGCGAGGATGCAGCTAGAAGCAGTACATGAGCCTGACAAAGCAATGCGGCATGGTGCTAAAGATCTGAAAGTTTATGACGGCTTTTGTAAGGGGCAAGAAGCAGCACTCCTTCGCCTTGAACCTATGAACAAATGTCAGTCCTTGGCCGATATACTTGAGGCTAACCTACGCTGACACGGCCGGTAGCGTATACTATACGTCTTGAGGCCCCCAAATGGTTGACACACAAGGCGTATGAAGTCGGCTTCTCGAGGTCGATACTAGGATGGCAGACAGTCCTCCGGGTGTACAACACTGTCTCTTACGACTCTGACGTGCTCCGATTTGCATATGATGGCCGGTACAGCGAGATCACAAAGCTATTCGAAACCGGCTTAGCTTCGCCGCTCGATATTGACGCCAATGGTTGGAGCTTGCTTGATGTAAGTCACTACCTTCCAAGTCTGGCATTCCACTCACGGCAGCGCAGTGGGCCGTAACAGGTCCTTCGAATATGGAGTCGCTGAAGTTTCTACATGGCTTGGGCATCCGGCCAAGGAAACATAACGGCGATCGTATATCCCCTTTGATCGGACTGGCAAGACATGGTGATCCTAGGAAGTTCCAGTATACTCTGTCCTTGGGATATCATGAACCTGCGGATGATTCTGCGCGGCAGTACACGGCTTCCATGGTACTCGCCTCCGCAACGAACCACAACATGTTTGACGCAGCCCTTGCTGTCATTGGCGCAGACTACTATTACAGCATCCCGCTCTGGATCCGTCTATCGTACCTTACCCTCCAGACACCGCGCATGATGATTTGCCGAGTGGTTAGCCGCCATGCTAAGCCCAGCGACGAGTTCATCCCAATGGCTACACAACGGGTCATTGACGCCTTTACCGATCCGTACCCACTCCTAGACGCCGTCACAAATACATACTGGGATTGGATGCATTGCATGATCGCGGCTCGCTCCGACTGGCCACAGTTTCAGCCTCACAGACTGCAGGTCCTGCAGGATAGATGGCGCAGACTTGCAGACCAAGTCGCTCGGGCAACACGTCGAGAGGAAAGCATTGCATACCCGGAAGGCAGCTTGTCAATCTTTAGCGCTCTCCGAATGTGGGACTGCCCTAGCCTTGACTCGTCAGAACGGACTGCCTTGCTATCTGCTATCAAGGCCTGGCTGGAAGCTGCGCAAGACTGTGGTGTGGACCTGAACGCGTACTCGAAGAACATCTTGGACCTGCTCGATACCAGGCTGCCAGATGACGGTCCCTGGGACCAGAGATGGTGTCATTGGTGCCAGATGTATGGTATACCCGACCATCGGGGCTACAGATTACTCAGACTTGAAGTCTCGTCTGGTCCGGATCCTTTCGCTTGGGACCTGGTTTGGGACCTCCAGGCTGAGGAGTACGCGGGTGAATTTTGGCATCTGATTTAACAGTCGGGATCAGAAGTCCCGGAGCTACAGATTCCCGGTGCGTGGATTGAGTGAAGTTGAAGCCAAGGCATAGGATGCCCAGCCTGGAAGGTATTTCAGTATGTGCATGATATGTAGTAGCGTTCGATCAGTCGTTTAATAGTCTAGTCTCCCAGCCCTCTCATAGTAAAACAGCTATTATGCTCTTCTGCATATGATTTCTGATCTTGAGTACTGGCGAGCCTGTGATCAATTTCCACCAGATTATGTGCTTTATAGCACCCAAGTCAGTCTAAGTCTCACGAATTACTATGTACAGGGGCAACGTCAGCGGCCAGTGAGGTAGATTTAAGGTTAATCAGCCACCTGGAACGTGCCGAAATCCCGCCCAAGTGCCAGCTGGCCTCAGTTTCCAAAACCCAGCAGGGGACCACCCACCCCTGCCCGGTTCCAGAACTTCTTACTGCGTAGCTGGCACTTTTTTATTCGTACCTCTGCCACAACCTCAAACATCACACCTTTCTGAAGCCCAACGGGTTCAGTCATGCAACGATGAGGTTCACAACTCTAGCTCTCGGCCTCCTGGCCATCCTCACGCCTCTGACGGCCGCCTGGTCGAAAGAAGGTCAGTACTTCCAGATACCTCCCTGCCAGTTCCCAGATAAATCTACTTTCGAGACCTCGACCTCATTAGCTAATGCTTTGCGAAATAACAGACCGTGAAATCTTCCGCCTCCGCGACGAACTCGCGACCCATGAGTCTCCCGAGATCACCTTCTACGACTTTCTAGGCATCAAGCCCTCCGCCTCCCAGGACGAGATCAACAAGGCCTACCGCAAGAAGTCGCGCTCCCTGCACCCGGACAAGGTCAAGCAGCAGCTCGCCGCCGAGCGCGCCGCCGCCGCAAAGGCCGAGGCCAAGCGGTCCAAGTCCGGCGTCAAGGTCGCCAAGCAGCCGTCGCAGTCCGAGGTCAAGGCGGCCGTCAAGCGCGCCTCGGACCGCCAGGCCCGGCTGTCCATCGTGGCCAACATCCTGCGCGGGCCCGGCCGCGAGCGCTACGACTACTTCCTCGCCAACGGCTTCCCCAAGTGGAAGGGCACCGAGTACTACTACTCGCGCTACCGGCCCGGCTTCGGCACCGTGCTCGTCGGCGTCTTCCTCTTCGCCGGCGGCGCCGCCCACTACATCGCCCTCTACATGGGCTGGAAGCGCCAGCGCGAGTTCGTCGAGCGCTACATCAAGTACGCCCGCAACGCCGCCTGGGGCGAGAACCTGGGCATCAACATCCCCGGCGTCGACGGCCAGCCCGTCGCCGCCCCTGCGGTCCCCCCCCCCGCGAGGGAGCAGCAGATGTACGAGGACGAGAACGGCCGGGCTGTGCCGATGAACCGCAAGATGAGGCGGTTGCAGGAGAAGGACGCCAGGAAGGAGGCTGATAAGGAGAGGGTTGCGCAGGGGGGGAGGAGGGGAAGGAAAGGCGCAGCGGCTAGCAAGCCTGGGTCTGGTGCTGGGACGCCGCGGCCGCAGGAGGGCGCTGGCCCGACGGGGTCGAAGAAGCGGGTCGTAGCTGAGAACGGAAAGGTGTTGGTTGTTGATTCCCTGGGCGATGTGTATCTGGAGCAGGAGGATGAGGAGGGGCATGTGCAGGAGTTCCTGCTTGACGTGAGTGTTTCCCTTGAAAGTCTATTGCTAGGATTTTCCGCTAACACGCGCCCACACAGCCGAATGAGATCGCACGCCCCACCATCAGCGATACCGCCGTCGTCCGACTGCCCATCTGGCTCTACCACCTGACCGTTGGCCGCGTGCTGTCGAAGCGCAGCAAGGACGACAGCTCCGACGACGAGTTTGACGACGAGCAGCAGCCTGTAGATGATGACGAAGAGGACTCGGAACCTGGCAAGCGGACGCCGAGCACGGATTCAGCCGAGGACTTTGAACTGCTCGACAAGTCGGTCGAGTCCCTGGGCAAGGACACGGCCAAGGCGAGCGGCGCCAGCCAGAGGCAGGGCAAGGCGGGGAAGCGGAAGAACAAGAAGAGGTGAAGCATCGTGCATGATGCCGGTATCAACGGGCATTAAAATTATTTCGTGAGGCCTTTTGCATGGAACTGGTGCGGTGGGTAAAAAGCTGCTGTGTACGCGTAAAACCCTGTTGAACATATCTTTTAGTGTGTTTAGATTTGCTTATTCGATCGTATCTCACATGAAGCTCTGCAAATGGTGCCAGTCTTTCTACTCCTACATGTTTCCATCTGGGTAAACTACTTGTGGCTGGCCATTACTCTAGATTCACTGGTCTGTACAGTAGGAGAGACGTCGTCTAGGATATGGTTTATATTTGGGAGCGAAGGTCAATAAGCTATGATACGCGGCTATGGTTACCTAGACTTACTCCTTTCATAACCCTCTCCACATCAAGGCGACCGTGCTGGCTAACGTAGGAATAGGGTGGATGAGTTGGGATCAGAACGTACCTCGAGCATCTTACCTTTTCACATACATATGTTGAACAGCACGCAACACAATTTCTAAGCAAGCAGATTCTGTTAGCCAAACCACACAATATATCTGCAAGAGAAAGTAAGGGAACGAGTGACTGTCAAATAAAGGAAACTCCTATGAACCCTGAACACCGTCTCTTTCTTCCAACGAATACCAGACATTAATACCCTAGCACTAGAAGGTCAAACCACGTCCATATGTTTGACAACTGAGGTGCTTGCAATCTTGCGGCTTCGACCTGTTACCGGGTCCTTCAAGAAGTGGAGATGTGCGAACTGATGACCTGAAAATGAACCAACAACCAGCGCCAAATCACAGGAAAGCAGACCGTATCTAGGTCTATCTAAGGATGCTGAATGCAAGTGTGCCCCCGGACCATGCATTAGAGATCCATCATTCTCCCATACTGGTTCTCCATCTTCTCCAGCTCGCTGTAGTTGACCATACAAGTACCGTTGTAGACAGGGTCGGTCGACGGTTTGTAAGCGGCAACGCGAGGGACATCCGGAGCCTGCGCGCCGTAGCCACTTGACATGTAAGGTTCCATGTAGTGGTCTGTCTCTGCGATACCCACCCAACGCCCGTCTCCCCCCTGGATAGGCACCAAAGGCGTGCCGTCTAGGCTCATCATGCTCTCGCTCTGTTGCTGAGTCTGCATCTGGTTACGCATGTACCGATCCTTGGCCAGAATTATCTCTTGCTCCAGGGTTGACGGTGAGGTCCACGCTAGACTCGGGTTCTCGTTACTGTTGGTGGGTGGGCAGATACGCCAGAGCTCGATCAGCCTAAGCTGCTGCTGCTCCTCTGCCGTCTTGAAGAGCTGGAGCTGAGAAGTCGATAGGTAAGAGGGATCCACCCCATGGTCACGGAGCACTGTCTCCACAAGCAGATGCTCCCTTTGTGGTGGCTCGGACGCCGGTCGGAGGGACGGCTGTGGAGGCTCTACCAGCTGGTGGGCCAGATGGGCCGAGTGAGTGTAGTGCTGTGAGACATAGACGATCTTGGGCGGCTCTTGGGGAGCCTGAACAGGGTCCAAACTCAAGTTCTTGGCGAACATAGCCGCCAAACGCTCCTCGTCGGCCATAGTGGGCTGGTTGAGGAACATGTCTTTCTGCTGGATAAGATTTGTCAGAACATAAATGAACTTCATGGTGGTGTTGGGGACAAGATACCAAGCTGCAGTACAGCACCCGAGACAGCCCCAGCTTGACGACGCTCAGATGTTTGGTGAGATAATTAGCGAGGACAAGATAGCAAACAGTTTGCAAGCTCGTAGCTCGTTGGGTTGTCAGAACAAATCGCCTTATATTTTCTTCGCTAAGCTAAGTACTGAAGCTTGACAAGTCTCTTGGTTTGGTGAAACAAAGGGAAGATTATGGTTGGAAATAGTCAGCGGTTTTGGTCAGGAGGGCAGTGACAATAAGCCGAGGACAAAATCGAGTCTTCGTAGTGTCTTTGTCTTTGTCTGTGTCCCAGGGCGTCCTGGAGGATGAAGTCTATCCCAGCGATTTCGCTGTGGGATGGTGACGACGGAGGAGGGGTTGCCAGAATGACGTCTCCTCAACACGGCAGTAAGAGCACGGTAAGCGCTTTGTCTGGCCTGGCAGAGGAAGCAGAACGATAAACGGGGACTCTGAATGGATAGAAGTCTGGAGGAAGTTTCTGGAAGAGTTAAAAGAGAATGGTCGGTTCAAAGGTCCAGAGAATTTGATATTTAAAGGTGTTGGCAAGTTTGTATGGGGTGTGCACAATGGTGAATTTGAGTTCAAGATGAAGGAGGGGCCAATCTCGCGGCCACAATCCATTGGAGCCTGAATTGTTGACGGCTCGGCAGGACCTGCGTTTCGTTGGCGTCAATGTCACTTCCCGACCAGGCCTGGGTACCTTGTTCTATCCTTGGTAGCATTGCAGATACCTTCCTCACTCCCTGTGTCCCCAAGATCCTCTCTTTCCCAGCTGCTTGTGCCCTCACACATGCCGTCCACCACATCCCAATATCCCATAGTATCTTGACATGGACTTAACTTACCATGAGGAGGTACTACTGTACGTATGCGCCGGCCGGAGCTCAAAATTGCTCTCTCGGAGAATGTCATCACTGATCCGTGAATTCCGTTGGGCAGTCACACAGGCAGCCTTTTCCCCAATAATGGTCATGCGTCGCAGGCGTACACTTAGCGTATCATAGTAACTGAAACAACATACCCCTGCCCAACGAAGCGGTGACACGAAAAAGCTAGCTAAAGAACACCGAGTTCCAGCCGTTGCATTTGATACGAATACACACTCACCTGCATTAACATCGCACAATGAATCACGGCACACCCTGTATAGGAGTGATTCACGTCCGCTAGTGAGAGGACTCGAAGTAATCCTGTGTCGATGGTTGATGGTTCAACGAGTGAAGTTGAAGAGTGCCCAGAAACGGGAGGCGGGGCTTACAGGGCGGGCAAGCTTCAACCCACCCCACCCCGAACCCTTGCAGACTAAGGTATGGGAGGGTTGCTTGAGATCACGAGCAGGGATTAAGGTACGTACCTCGCTTGAAGCCACAGTCTCCTCGGCACATGCCATCAAGCCACATATGTGACATGCCTCAACGCCACACATGACGTCTGCTTCATGACCACTTAAACCATCTAGACCTTGAGCCTGGAATGGCCGACTTGACTTGAGTTTGCTACCACCTACACCACCATCATCCCCCAGGCAAGGCTGGGATTTGCCTGACTGCCAACCTTCCTTCCATTCTTTCTCTCACTCCTATTTCTGCCCGGTATTCAACAATAGCGCTTCGACATCAAGATGACGTCCTCGGCCCCTCCTAACTACTGTAAGTCGCATAGTCTTCAGCTTCTGAATCATTTGGACAGGGTATCTAATAAAGACGTGCAGACGCCATCCTCGAGATATCCGAAAATGCCTCGACGACTCAAATACGAGATGCATACAAGAAGTCAGTATGAGATGTTCCATCCATGTCATTTTATGTACTAATAAACGTCACAGAGCGGCCCTGAAAACCCACCCCGACCGTGTTGCCCAAGACTCTCCAGAGCGCGCCTCCCGCACCCGCAAGTTCCAAATAGTCAATGACGCATACTACACCCTCTCCGACCCCACCAGGCGGCGCGAGTACGACCAGCAGCGCAAGCTCTTCGGCGGCGGTTCGCGCGCAAGCTATTCCAACCCCTTCGCCGACACCGACGCCGACGACTCCGTCCCCGACGAACCACAACCCAGCGCCGGCGGTAGCGGCGGTAGCGGCGGAGCAGCGCAGAGCGCTTACAGCTGGGCATGGAACTACTTCACCGGCCAGGGCGCCGACAGCCAGGCGCGCCAGCAGACGGAGAACGCGCAGTTTGCCGACGTGTTCGAGGAGATGCTGCGGGAGGAGGGCATGGCCGACCCCAACACCAACCGGCCGACCAGCAAGTTCTGGAGTGTGGTCGGGGGTCTGAGCGGTGGCGCGCTGGGGTTCATCATGGCGAACGTGCCCGGGATGATCGGTGGTGCCGTGGCCGGTAACAGGCTTGGTGCGGTCAGGGATGCCAAGGGGAAGAGCGTCTATTCTGTCTTCCAGGTGAGTTTTGATGCTCGCCTTAGTCTCGGCTCTGCTGAGGCTTCTTTCGGTGCGCACCGCGTGGGGAGTTGACGAGGGATGCTCTCGTGTCCGGACATTTTTGCTGACGGTGTTGCAGGAACTTCCACAAGACGAAAGAGCTAGGCTACTTACCCAGCTGGCGGCGAAGGTGTTCAGCCATGCTGTGGGTATCTAGTTAGCGGTTTAGAGAACGTTCCTTCCCAACCACCACTCGCTAGCACGTGGAGGCGCCCAGTCTGCCGACTGCTTGAAATCCTGAGATTCGGTTATCTTATCACCGACTTACTGCCGCCTACGATCGATCATCCCCCTAAGCTACAAGAGAATAAATGGTCAGCATTGTTCTCATTTGCTTGCAAAGCACCAGATCGCACATCCTAGTGATAGTTAGCAAGTATAGACGGCTGGCCTATTGTCCTGGTGCTCAGAGTGCGTGGACAGCGCGATGCAATGCGTCGTCACATCCTTTTGACATGGCACTCCTTGGTACGGAGGGTAGGATGAAGGCTTTTGTATTGAGGAGCTTTCTAGCAGAAGAGATCAGAACTCCCATGGCGGTCTTTCTATAGTACCTTATACCAAGTAGACTCAGATTTTAGCTTACCAGATAAGCCTACCGCCATTCGTGCTGATGTCGTGTAAATCTCAACTAGTAGCTCCGTTTCATCATCGTCTCTCAAGGACATGTTTACCCTTGTCGAGGCTTGTGTAGGGGTGGGAAGCGGCTCCTTACCTAACCTTGCTGATGTTGGAGACGCGCTGTCTTCCTCTTCATTCCTTCCTCTTCAGAGTCCCCAACTTCCTTCCCTTAGAGCGTCCTTCCCCCAAAGCCACTTCTTTTTCTAACAACCGGTCGTTAACGAGACCGGGTAACACTGAGTCTTGACATCAAACACAGGCTAGTGGCCTAGTGGTAATGCCGATGGTGACTCAACCATCTTACGAGCTAAAGGCTTGTTCAAGCTCTAGCATGGATGCTGATCTTCCCGTGATGAGAAAAATTCACAACCGATCTGAGGCAACCTGATGTTCAGCTTCCACAAAGCTGGTGGCTGACCTTGCCTTTTTATGCACCTCTTCAAAACGAATTGGTGGTCACGAACAGTTACCAATCTGAACTCTGTCCAGCGCCATGACCTTAAACCTGGTACTTGATCTGCCAAGTTCATGAGTTTGGAACGAGACATCTTTCCATTTGCTATTGTCGTTAAGAGCATTCTTCTGTTTGTCTGATCCACCCGCATTCGTTTCGTATCTTCGGATAGTATGCCTCGGAATACGACACTCTTCTTGGGAGAGCTGACATTGGGCCAATGGAAGTACCGCAGTTGAGAATCTTGGGGTTGTTTAACGACGACATCACCTGTGTCTTCTGGGACCGGCCGTCCGTAACTTTTCGATCACCTCTGATCTCCTGCCAAGCTCTCAATCGGCCATGACCTAGTCTCACAGAGATGCTGTCCACTCTTACAACTCGTGAGTGAGGTAGCTCGCCAAGGATTGCTATGGCAGATGTGCAATGAGGCCTACCATTTCATTTCTCGGTGACTCGAGGTGAAGCGAAACTCTTTGGTTTTGAGCGCGAAGGAAGATTCTCAAACGGCCACTCGTAAGGGCTATTAAGCTTCCATCATAAGGAGCTCACTGGACAGCGGTGATTGATTGAGTCAAGCGTGTGGGTTTCACGTGACTTTCCTCGATGATGACGGAATGCTCACCGGCAAAACCCGGGCCAAAAAGTTGCGACTGGCACTGACAAATCGCTAGGTCTGCTATGAATTCGTGATCACTGCGAATGATTGTTCGCCGTTAAACAACCTCTGCACACGTTATCCAACATGGCATCTCAAGCTCTCAAAATGCGTAAGTATATCCCAGCATCTTTATGCAGTCGTTCATGTCTGACCCCATTTCTCAATGCAGCTTCCCTCACCTCTGGCGCAACTAGCAATGCCGCCGGGACCTCCGACGCAGCAGCTTCCAAGCCGAAGGTACGTCGTCACGCCATGCCGTACATGTCACCATTGCTAACTTACTCTTTCCGCAGCCCTGCTGTGTTTGCAAAGATGAAAAGTCTAAGCGCGACGAGTGCATGCTCTTCTCGACCGGATCCGACCCGAGCATAGAATGCAAGAGCACGATCGACCAATACCGGAGTTGTATGGCTGGGTTCGGATTCAAGGTATAGAAGGGGAAGTTCCCGGAGGAGAAAGAGAGCTGTATGATACTCTGTAGGATATGGCTTCGAACTGTACATATAGATGGCGCACGACGTCACATAACTGATTCCAAACACTCCGCTCCAGGCGAGATAGCTGCACAAGCCATCGATACCAACTTATCGATCTGAAAAACGTCCACATGCAAGATCGCGCGATCAGCCGAACGTTGGCACAGCTTTTGGGTTTGATGCGACTTCAGAATGCTAGAAAAGGTTACGTATCGTAATCTATCCCATTGGGCTGAACATAGCTACGACATTGAAGTCTTACCGTGTGAAGTGTGTTTGTTTGGTGAGAACGGCATCGACCCGGCCACTTGGATAGGCGGTCGAGATTCAGATCGCATAAAGTGGGGCTCAACTCTACATGACCCCACAGCGGCAGAATACCTATCCCCACCAAAATTTTCCTCTTATCGCAGCCTCCAAGTTCTGTATCTTCCCAGTCGGTCTGTGTTAACCAGACTTCGAATTCAAGATGGGGCTCGCCGCGCCCAAGAGGTTCGTTGTCAATCACGATATACTATGATTGGCCCCTGAAACTGACCGCATCACAGGAGGCAGCTGATACAAACAGACCCAAACAACAACAACTGGGCGCGCAATACCAACACCTTCGGTCAGAAAATTCTACGAGCCGCGGGCTGGACACCGGGCGAGTATCTCGGAGCCAAGGACGCCGCACACGCCGCCCACCACACAGCTGCTAGCGCCTCACATATCAAGGTTGTTCTCAAGGAGGACAGTCTTGGGCTGGGAGCGAGACGGAACAATGGCGATCAATGTACTGGGCTCGACGCCTTCCAAGACCTCCTCGGCAGGTTGAATGGAAAGAGTGAGGCGGAGATCGAGATCCAGCAGGAGAAGCGGATGGCTGTTCAACGCAACATATACATCGAGCAGAAATTTGGAGCGATGAGATTTGTGCCCGGTGGCTGGTTAGTTGGTGACCAGGAGACCAAGGCTCTGGAAGCGTTGGAGGTCCTATCGAAGGAACAGAAGGCAGCACGGACCGACAAGGAAGATGTGGTGTCAGATTCCACTAGCTCGGACTCTAGCGAGGCGGAGGAAGATCTGCCAGTACCAACAGCGGCAGACTCCAGAAAAAGGAAAGCGGACGACACAGCCGAATCCACTGATTCACAGAGAAAAACGTCAAAGAAGCGGAAGAATGGTACCGATTCCGAAGTCGAGCTCGAGAAAGAGAGTCGCAAGAGACAAAAGAGGGAGAAGAAGGCCAGGAAGCTGAAGGACAAGGACGACACTCAAGGGGAAGACTCTGGCAAGGCGGTCAAAGAGAAGAGGAAGAAGAGTAAGGGGTCCAAGTCTCGGAAGGAGGAGACGGAAGCCAACAGCAGAGATAGTGTTGGTGATGCTGAGGCTATCGATGAACGGCCCGTCGGAAAGTCTAAGAAGGATAAACGGAAGAAAGAACGCGAGTCTAAGAGCAAGAATGAGTCCGATACTGAGCAGAAACAGTCGAAGAAGAAGCGGCGGAAAGAGAAGGTTGTGTCCGAGACGACCTCTGCGGACCAGACGGAGTCTGAAGCGACTGAGAATGCTATCAGTGCTACATCCACCCCTACACCCACAGCAAGCGGGACTTCAACTCCTCTTCATCATCGCTCCAGGGCGCGGTTCATCGCCCAGAAGCGGATGGCTTTTGCCGATCCCAAGGCTCTTGCTCAGGTATGATATCCTCCTTACTTCCACAAAGGCATCCGGACTAACCTCTAAACCAGATTTTTATGATGAAACCAGCGACGTAGAAATAGATTTGCAAGTTGGTCTTTCGACTACTACGCCCAGTGGGCTTGACTGTGCTAGTTTAATTTATCCCGCACTCTGGGTATCATGAATATGCTCAGCTATCTCACTGTCTCGCAATTACCATGGTGACTGAAGCCATTCCCGAGATAGACTACCGTGGCTTGGAGGTAGTGGCAACCAAGGCCTTTCGTGCTCGGTCATGTTCTTGTGATATCTCAGCACGCATGTTACAAGATGGGCTTCTAGCATGATGAGCTTATTGAGAGCCTGTTTGACAGCCGATTCGCTTCCTAATGTCGGAATGTACGACTCAAGTGCTTCGGCCCTGCTCTAGTCTGAAGAATCGGGAAAGACCGTCCGCGTATATATAAGCCACAGGTTACTAGCATACCTGGGTATTCCAGCCAAAATTAACTATAGATAGATTCAAACGGCTAACAACTGGTCAGTATAAGGCATGCATGTTGCTAGCCAAAACTGCAGGAAGGCATACACGGGTAACTGCTTCCTTGCCCTTCATGTTGATATAACCTCCGTGATTTTGTTCATGCAGGTTTGTCAAGTGGCAAGAAACACGTATTTCCAAACCGCTATGAACAAGAGCACCTTTAGGCAGTTAGCAGCCATAGTATTTGAATGATTATCTGTAGGTTCACCATCGATATTGAGTCGATCATATACAGTCGACCTACTCTGATATCCGCTGACTATGAGATAGAGACGCAAGTAACCTGTCGTTCTAAACTGTGACTGGTTTTATCATTTAGTCCCATAGCGAGAAGTTGATGTTTTACTCTGCCCGTGATGGCTGCGGACACTGTGCTGGAATGGTGAATGGCTCAGACTGAACTTCACTGGACGCTCGCATGAACCCGCCGAAGGCTTGTCAGTACTCGGTGAATGCAGAGAAGGATGACGCAAAAAGAACATCTGTGACCTGGACATCGCACATCTCACGTCGACCATCCGGCATCTCTCTGTACTTTCAACTGACACCCGCCTTTTCGTGTCATCAACTGCTCCGATCATCGCCCCTTCGACTCAACAATTTCTATCAGTCACTGCCACTCCTAGCTTTCACTTGCTCACGTCAAAACAACAATCACTCGCTTCCGGTATACAACTCTCTGACTTTCACCCATCTTCGTTTCATCATTGCGTACATCATGGATCACCCAAAACCTCCCGATAGGCGAACGCAGCGGCCGTTGTCATATGCCGAAGCCTCAGTGGGAGCAAATAGCACGGATTCTGAAGCAAGGACACAGGATTCACGCAGACGATCGATGTCGCATGCGGACGTGTCTAAAGACAAGCAGAGCATGACATCTCCCGAACCACCAGCTCCAGCTTGCCCGCTGTTGCCGTTTAGAGATGGATCCCTGTCGATAAAGCACAGTACTGTATGCCGAACGTCTCCGACTCAACGCGAGCCATTGACATCCCATGCTGGAGGCGAAGAAGACAAAGCTCCACCGAAACTGCATGCCGATGACAGTGCCAGAGTGGCAGACAAAATAGTGTCTTTGAAGTCTGCAACTCAAAAGAAGCCAGCGATGTCTTATGCCGATATTGCTCGCAAAAATATACCAGTAAAAAAACTAGCAATCCAGAAGCAAGCAATCAGCAAGCCCTCTGTAGTTGGGCTTGCGAAGGCGACTGAGCCGATTTCAACCATAGCTACCATTGCTGAGCCAAAACCAGTTAACGCCCCTGCTCCGGCCACCTTGAGTCAGAGCGCCTCTAGCAGCCCCAAATTGTCACTCGCTATCGAGGATGTGGTACAGTCAGCTGAGGCCGTCTGGAAATCTGCAACGCCAAAGCCATCATCAGATATGCCAGAGCGAGAGCGTCGACCTTGGGAGAAGCTCAAGGAACCAACGCCAGACCTGGCTCAGCAAGTCGTGAAGACCACAGCCTCCCCGCAGGAGCATCGACTGCTTACCTGGGCTGGTGTGGTTAGAGGCAACAAAACCACGGCTTTGCAGACATCCAGTGCCCCCCTTCAGCCTGCTCCTTCTCATATTCGACAAGCAGCTCGTCATAATCAACTCCCTATTCCGCGTGTTGAGCAACACAAGCCCCCACGGAAGACTACCCAGTCTGGCAGTGTCCTGAAAGATGCCTATCAACCCAGGCCCAAGGAAAACAGTAGGCCCAAAACACCGAGGCCGCAACAGCCAGGAGATGTGCTGGATTCGCCGGCCTCAATAGGATCAAAGACGTCAAAGAAGACACCTGACCGGGCACGAAAGCCGAAGACGAAGTCTGAGCACTCTCCTACCAAGAGGACAGTGAGGACTGGGGCGGATCCAACCGCTGGAACTCAATCGGGTTCGTCGCATGTCGACCCAAACCCTAAGTTCGCCCCGATCACCGACAGGAGGGTTCCCATATATCCTGCAGGAAATCTGGCCACAGCAATAAAGAAAAAGCAAGACGATCTTGCAAAGAAGCAGGAAGCAGAGCAGGCAAAGAAGCTGCAGGCACGCTCTATTGCGGTCAACCCCCCTACCCTAGGCACATCTTGGTCCTCCGTTGTAAGTTCTAGCGCACTGCCGACGAGGCAATATCGGGAGACATCCAAGACACCAGGCGCAACTTTTGCCCCTGTCTTATCCCCGCCGCTCAATACATCGTGGCCGGCTCTGCCAACAACACGACCAGGGATGGTGGAAAAGCTTAACAATGCCAACACGCCGACATTCGAGGGCAGGGACATATGTGATAGCAGTCACACAACACAAGGCTCCGCAGATCGACCTAGTGCGGCAGCCGCAGACGACAGCGAGGTCAAAAAGGAGAGAGAAAGGAGCGCCATGCGGCGCGGTATCACCAAAACCAACACAAAGTAAGTGCGCTCGCTGATGCTCCGCAGCTCGATCAGTTTCACTAATATTCCGCATCACGTAGTCTCTGGCAGTTTCAGTTCGGCTGGGATGTGCTCGTCAGATGCGGTGCTGTAAGCTGGAGGCTGCACAGGCACATCCTCGAGGCGGAATCGCCTTGGTTCGCGAAGAGACTTCCTCCCCACAATCCGGTAGGTCAACATCTGAAAAGCCTCAGCTGTAGTAAGAAGGGAGATGCTGACGACGGCGGATACCAGGCCAGGCCCTACGTCGAGTTCAACTGCGACAGTCACGAAACAAACGCCCTGGGGCATGCGCTGTGGTTCATGTATCACGGTTGTGAGTCGTCCGCCCCCTTCCTATCGGGATCATCCACTAACGCCCATCTGCGCAGCCTACGAGAACAGCACCCTCCCTTCCCACGACATCCTCGACGGCGACTGCATTCGCAAGAATGTCTACATGTATCTCTGCGGAGCGAGCGTGGACTGCAAATCGCTGATGAACTCGGCCACGTCGGCCATGGATCAGGTCACCTCGGTCCTCTCAAGCGCCATGCCGGCCGTGTACAAGGACGCGGGGCTCCATCGCCTGTACATCCCGCTCCGGCAAGCGCTGGAGCTGCTGCACTCGCAGGGCAACCGGCCCAGCATGTTCCCCATGAGGGTGGCGATGGCGAGGCTGGTAGACGTCACGCTGCTGTATCTTGCGGAGAACGAGGGGTTCAAGTACACGTTCAAGCCGCACTGGGGGAGGGAGATATATCCGATGTGCTTCTGGGACAGTCTCTTGTTTCAGAGAATGGGGTTGATCGGGGACACTAACGAGGAGGGGGTGGTCACGGATGAGTCGGATCAGGGGACTGTGGTTGGGGAGATTGAGAGGGATCAGACTGAGGAGGATGAAGATCCGACACCGAGGGCTGAGAGGAGGTATGAAGACGTTGGACCGACAGTGGAGTGGCAGACACCGCAAGAGGTTGTGCAACAGCACGGCGGTGGGAACATTGTTGCTCAGATGGCCACGCCGTCTCGAGACCAAACAATGACAGAGGAGAAGTCGGCGAGAGGGTCCGGACACAGGGAACGGCAGAGGACCGAAACGGTGTCGGATGCCGAAGCGGACGTTTGGTGTCTCAGCATCTCGGATTACTGAGACTGGAAGGGATTGGGTGCAGTGACGAATATGAGGTCATGAGTTTTTGCGCTTGGAACTTCGGAGATACCCAGAAAGTGGCATATGGACGGCGTCAGCGGCGTTTGTTTATCAGAATAGAAGGAAAGTCTGGACTCAGTGCCGGACGACTCTTAGCGTTGCATAGACACAACTTTGAATCATTTCGTCGGTAAAGCTTATAGACTCATCGCAACTGCCAGTTAGGATGATATTATGACTGCGGTATGTGTATTGGACTTAGACCGGATTGGTGTTGTCTGGGTAGGGCTGAATGGATGAGCGCGATGCGAGCTGCACTACTTCGGATGCTGTGCGACGCTGTGCACCTATCACAGGGTTGCAGAACCCCAGCCTACCCATTTTGACCCTTGTCGGTCTAGCGGTGCAGTGCGCATATACTTATCGCGTGCTGTAGCTTGGCGACAGGTGGTTCCTTTTCATTGTCGCGAGAGGATTTATATTGATCTGCGTAAACCTGCTGAACAAATGGACTACCGAATTGTGGAGTTATAGACCTCACACATACACGGTCTTTAAGCTCTAGAGACTCTAGCAAACCTGGAATGTCTCGAAGATACGACACGCCTGGCAGGACGTGGTCCAGTGACAGCCACTTGCTGCCAGCTGGTATCCGGCATATCCCCAGAACAGACGTGCCAGCACTGGTTCGGTCTGAGGAGCCGCCTGTCCGACCATGGCAGCAAGAAGAACGCCCCAGGGAACGGCCATCTCAGCGCGTGCGATTTCAGGATTCGTGGGATGACTATGACCAGTATGCAAGGCCTCCGCCTCCAGCTCCTGTGCAATACAGCTATGGGTCTTACGATGCTGGACCTACGAGACCACTTCGCACAGTTGGCCCGGGTCCAGGAGAGCCCCAGACTGGAGAGGCGTTTGAAAGGGACCAGCTCGAACGGGCGCGAGAAGAGCTGGAGCTCTTGCGTGTAAGGGAGGAATTGGGCAGGCTACGGCAACGCGAAGAGCTCGAACGCGATGAGAGACGAGCACGCGAACTCCAAGAGAGACGAAGACTCAACGCAGTTCACGCCAGTCGATACTCAGTCAGTCCGCCACCTGTCATTCGCAGAAGACGCTTTGCCAGCGAGAGTCAGGATGACAAGCAGGCCCGCCGCTCTCGCTCGTCAAGTCCTCCAGAGAGGTTTATTAAGACCGAGCTCTATTCTGAACCGGACAGCTATTCACTGGCAGCAGCACAGGGAGTATCATCTAGCTTTCAGCCGACACCGGATGTCCGACCACCTCAGTCTGGGGAGCTGCCGGACTCAGATAGCAGCGACAGCGACGATAGCTACAGTACTTTGTACAGCCGTAGTGATGTCTCCGACGGGTTATATGACTTCTACAACGAGAACAAGATCTACGAGTTCAACCCGTCTCATCTCTCACGTAAGCTATCGCAAGATGCTTCCACAACGCTAAGTGGCTCCCTTGGAGATGTTTCTACCGCAGTTGGAAGCAGTAGCGGTGAAAAGGGTCCGCGCGGCACAAGCCCAGATCCGAGCATTGGGCCCAAGGCTCCGCCACCATATCGAATCTACCAGTCTGAGTATACTGGAGATGGGTTTCCGGAAGGATCCCACTCCGTGAGGTTAACTGCTATCCTGGACTCGAAGAGGCTGCGGCAACCACTCTTCAGATGGAGGTAACGTCTCCCTCTCGTCTATCACACATGGACTATTGTTGACAGCGCAATCAAGGCACATACCACAAACCACGATGAATTTTGATGAGTTATCGGTGAGTCCTATTGATGCTAGTTGGCCGCTCTTCCATCATCTGACCCTGACGCTCTACAGAAAGAGGTAGAACGTATCGGCGCGCTTTCTGACGCCGAGAACCATGGTCTCAATAGGCTACTGTCAGATGTCAAGAAATATTCCATCAAGTCGATCCCAACTGTAACCGGCTCGAATGTCAAGCACATGGAGCCGGGACTTTTACAGATCAGGCTCGACGCGGACAGCATGGCCAAAGCGAAGAACATGCCTGCTCGGACGGCGACTTGGATGTGCATTCCCTATTTCACGCTCCAGAAGTACGCTGGGCCTCTCACTGCTGCAGCACCAGGGTCCTTTCCCACGCGGACGCTGTTGCAGGAGCAGTACTCTGGTGTAGGACCAGAGAGAGACATGCAGCAGGTCGTGTGCCAGACGGGCCATGTGCCGCGTGATATGTGCTTCCATGTCGCGCAGATGTGGTGTGTAGTACTCGACGACTGTCGGTGCTCTTCTACCCCCTTCATCAGACGAATCTCAACTGACACTCGAGTAGCTCTATTGATAACTTGCGGTACCATGTCAGATCCTACAAAGAAAGGAGAGTTCGAAGACATGCTTGATCTCGTCACCAAACCGTCTCAAGACCCCTCCAGTCCCGTTTCTTCCTTTATATATGTCTACTACACAGAGGCGGTGATGTATGCATTGCCTACTGGTAAATGCAGATCCTGGTTTGTAAGTACAGCTACAGCATCATAGCACTGACTATTCCGCATAAACTGGGCCACTTACAGCAATCATGCAGGCTTTTATCTCCCACTTTCACGAATTCTGGCCCAACGCTCTCAAATTCACCCACCGGGATCGCTTGGTGACGGCCGCTGAATGGCCGGCCATCTTCAACATAGCGCGTCTTTCGAGCAGCAGAGTGCTCCTCGTCCTCAAGCTGGGGTGAGTGAAGAGCTTCATATCTATGAAGATGTCACGTCTGCTAACGTAGGTTCAGGGCGCCACCACAGCCTCCGCTTCGAGGAGTCCTTAAGTCTCTAGTCAAGGACGATCCAGAAGGCGTAAACAAGGACAAAGCAGGCGAGAGTGAGACAAAGTCGAAGAGTAATCTCAAGCCTCCAAACAAGGGCAAACAGACTGCCGCACCAGAGGCACAGGACGACAATTTCCACCTCTTTTGTTGGCTCGAATCCTCTTCCATGACAGGAGAGCCTAGCATCCAGGAACAGCCGGAATCTCTGCGTGTGCAATTGCAAGAAATGGAAGACTTTTTGAGCAATGAGACGAAGCGGCTTGATCTACGAGCATATCAGAACTGTCCCGAAGCTACGCACTTGACTGCGCTGACGTATCTCGAAGAGCAGGCTGCGGCAGCCAAGAAGAACTCCCAGCTGAAGCGTGACTTCGAGGATCGTGTGGACATCTTCAACGCCGCTGAGATTGTCTTCCGCTTCTTTTTACCCCTTGATTTCGGAGGCCCGACTGTCGAGAAGTTCTGGGGTGCCATTCATCGCATAATACAGGTCAGTACGCCCGGCTGCGGAGGGGAATCTATCATATTACACTTACAAAGTCTTCTGAGGGCATATGAATATGCTGAGTGCAACAGCGTCCGAACCGCTACTAACACCTTGCAGATGCCCGTTACGGAAACCAGTCGAGATTATCGTTACGCGCGGCACAGTAGTAGAACAGTATCTGAAGGAAGTATACATTTTGTTAGAGTTGCCCTCCGAGAACTCACGCAAGAGATCCAGTCTTTCACCAGCATCATCTCGCACGCCCAACCCTTGGATCGAGCCAGCTTGACGGTCCCGATCCAGCTCATTCGCGCCTGGATCTACCTAATATTGGCATTGGCGAAGTCGACCAAGTCGACCATGGCTAGGAATACACACTTCGATAACGCCAGGGATCTTCTCAGAGAGGGCATGGCCGAGGTGATGCAAGCCCTGCCTAGTGAAGATCTTCTCACTCGAGAAGTCGTCTTGCCAATGGAGGTCGTGTCGCTACTGAGCTTGAGATTGTTGAAGGATATCACGGGAACGTTTCCAAACCTCGACACGATTTACTCAGAGTATTTGAATGCCCTGGTATGGCCGTGCTATTCTCTTGATTCTACCTTCCCTCTTCCACTATCTCCATCTAACCAGAGAGCGCCAGGACAACGAGGTAGCCACCAAGCCGTCAGAAAGGTCCTTCGAGCATCGCCTAAACCTCTTGAAACAAGAGGCGTCAGTAATCAGCCGCATCGTCGGCAAACAACGCCGCATCTTCGCCGCCCTCACTTCCTCCGACTCCCTTCGCGAGCCGCAAACCGTCAACCTCCTCAGTTATCCTGGTCCCCCCCATTACCATTCCGCGCCCAAGAAACGGGCCCTCGACGGAGGCGACTACTACCAGTCGTACCAAGCCCAGCCGTCACGGAGCAGGGAGTATGCTGAAAGAGAATATGTCAGAGTTTCTTCGCAAGAGCCGCACAGGGCCCACAGCCGCATGCCGGCCGGCCACGAACCGTATTCTGCCCACTACGGACGCCAGTTGGTAGAGGGGCCAACAGCTGAGGGAATTGTCGGCCCCATTGTCGCGAAGGAGTACTACCGCCTGTCTCCCACGCTGCCGGGTGGGTTTCGTGACCTCCTCACGACCGAATGTCTCTCTCTGATTGATCGACGATACAACACATTCAACGAGCTGTCTCCCTACGTGAACTATCTTCAAGAATACGTGAGTTACTTCCTCTCATTGCTCGTTTAGAAAAGGCCGTAGCGCGTTTCTGATCAAAAGGACAACAGAATAAGAACAAATGGGAGGACACGAAAGACCGCCAAGAACAAGCCATCTACGCCTTCACCATCGTGACAGTCGTCTTCCTGCCCCTGTCCGCCGTGGCAGGCATCTTTGGCATGAACACGGCCGACGTGCGGGACATGAACTCGGATCAGTGGCTCTACTGGGCAACGGCGGTCCCCGTTACCGTAGCGGTCATCCTCCTTGGGCTCTGGTGGATGGGCGAGCTGTGGAACGCGTTCAGCTGGCTTCCGGGGCTGGGGAGGAAGGGCGGGCACCCGATCGTCGGCGGATACAGACCCAACCGGGGCAACAGGGTGAGGATGGCGAGGGAAAACGGGGAGGTGCTGTTGCCGGCCGTGATGGTGCAGAGGCCGAGCGAGGAGGTGGACGAGGATGTCGATGTTCGGATGACGACACTGCCTCCTGGTGCGCGTGTGCTGAGGCAGAGATCGGCCGGGCCGGGCTACGCAGCGCCGGACGAGTATACTACGCTTGAGGCTGGGAGACAGCGGGCGTACCAACGGCCGTGGGCGGACTAGACGAGTTCTAGTCTAGGGCCATCTGTATGCATCACCTTGTCAGGTCAAGTCGAACGCTTACGGTCAAATCAGCCGGGTTTGTTACGGGGAGAAGCTCTCCCTTGTAGAGCTTGGCAGTCGACGGTTGTAAGCCGGACAAGCCTGAAGAGACAGGACACTGAGGGAATAGAGGCTGCCACTAGCACGAGTCGGGACTTGCTTGACCAGTCGCGTGGATGATCACTTTACGGACGTATTCATTATAATCTTTCCCTTCAGTCACTAGTTCGTGCTATATTTATCGAGTTGGGGGCTGGATACTACCTCAGATCCGATAATTGGGGGCCGGAAATTGGTTCTTTTGTTTTCATCCAATCGGCAAGTCGCCTTTGACTCACAGTCGAACTACTGGGAGGTGAGGCGATTCCTAAACAGGCTCAAATATCAAGGACTTATACTGTGTATGCGGGAGACTGGCGGAGCGGAATTAGCAGCGCTAGCAACACCAACAGCACCATCAACACCTCGACGTTGAAATATACCTCCTACAAGTAGGTAGGTACTTAAGGTAGGCAACAATGCGGCACTGTGGCAGGGTTTGTTGAAGGCATTCAGGACCATCCATCATCAGGACAAGAGAAAGCACGTCTTGCCATCATGAAATACTTATTGCGCAGTCCGTTGCTGCTGTTATTTCCTCGTTTTATTTATGCATCCTTGGGCCAGTACGGGGGTATCGACTCTATGGCTACTCCGCTAGCAGGTGCCGGCCACGATGTGCCTGTGCAAGCCGCGGCGGCGCCCCGAACCTTCAAACGGATCAGGTTGGTGACCGGAGAAGACTTTCTCGCATGCTACTCCCTTGTGGCCAGCTATATCAACCACCTTGAAGCGGCCCTTTCCGTCGAAGAAGTCATCATACACCCCCCGCAACTAAGTATCTGGCCATATGCAAGACTGGGTAGCCCGCCTGTCGGGACTGTGCCGGTTAAGTTCGATGATGCCTTGCATCAGTCCATCAAAGTCTATGCCGTCACCTTGGGTCTGGGTGAGGAGACCACCGGCCGGATGTTGAACAGCCTCGATGAACGAAAGCAAGTGTTTGAGCATCCACCCCAAGAGAGCTTCGCTTCCTGCCACGTTGAAGTTCCCGAAACCGAGTTCGACAGCACCATTGCTACGCTCCTCCTCTCGTTGTGTCCCAACATCACCGTCCTTCGCATATATGACGTTGAGGCACACCTTCCGCTAGGCCAGTTCCTCCTGAGGAACAACTACGGCATGCTCCCTAAACCCGCCCTCCAGAAATTGAAGGAAGCCCACTTCGAAGCCGCCAACGGTTTTGACGAGAGAACATACGACGCACTGATTTCGCTAGACTTCGTCCGGTACTTCCACAGACTGCCGGCCATCAACTCCTTATCCCTCGAAGCGCTCGAGGACTCCCAGGCCGACGACGTCGTTTTCCCAGCAAAGTCGTCGTCCGGGATCAAGAAGATCCATATCAGCCACTCGGATATCAACGGAGGGATCGTTGGCACCATCATCCGCATCCCAAAAGCCCTGGAGGAATTCTCCTTCTCCACTTACGGCCTGCAAAGTACAGACGGAGGTAACGCGATGCGCCAAGCAAAGACCCTAGGCAAGTGCCTGCTCGAGCATAGGGACTCTCTCAAGGAGCTGAACCTCGACATGGACGCGAGCGGGCCATATGGCAGCGAGGACGAGCACGGGAGAGCCGAATATGCCTTCGAACTAGACGAGGACGGCGATGAGGAGCAGCACGCAGGATTGACGACCAGGTGGTGCTTTCTCCAGGACCAGAAGGACAGCGACAGCGGATTGCCTCTCGAGGCCGCGGACCTGCCCAACACGCGCGAGTATCCGGCGCTTTCTATCGGTTCCTTGCACGATTTCACGGCTCTGTCACGTCTCAGCATTGTAAGCTCCCTCCTTGATCTACAAATGATAACCTAAGAAACAAGACTGACGGAAGACCTCCGTTTGCAGAGAATCGGACTCATCCTGGGCTACGACGACGTCAGACCGTGCGCCAGCGCTGCGCCGAGCGCCAGCTACCGCCTGATCGACGCGCTGCCACCTAACCTGGAGTTCCTCCGTCTGTACGGATACCGGAAAGGAAAACATGCCGACATCGATGCCCACGTCACGGAACTGCTGGAGAAGAAGGCTGAGCGACTTCCGAGGCTCAAGGAGATTGAGGGTGTGGACGAGTATGTTCCAGGCGTGCCAGGGCACTACGACTCGCAGCCGAGAGAAGGAGATATCTGGGAACGTGATACGGAGCACTTGGAGTGGATTGAGGTTTGAAGTCTTGATGGATGTGCAAGAAACTGGTAACCACGGGGGAAGAGTCACGATGCGCCAACTTCGGGCAGCCAGGACACTACATAGGTACTTAGCAGTAAAGAATGTTAGGGAGATGCTATCACCGTACCTTATGTAGTAGCTATGTGCCACACTTATTACCAACTAAAGCTGTGCTAACAGAAGTCCCCATGAGTTGTATACGATGCTGTTAAGGACAGCCAAAATATGCATATATCGGAAGCATGCATGTAACCGCATGCAAGAACGTCGGTTCATCGCCTCGTCATCTTCCGATCTCCCGTCCCACGGTCGGGACTCCGGCATCTCAGGCGCCGTCATCGTCATCGGCGCTCGCAAAACGAAGAGTGTCGCCAAACGCCAAGATGGACGTCGACCCCCAACTACGGAACCACACAGCCGCCGCCGACGCACCCGTAACTTCGACGCCAGCGACAGCACCACAAGACGCCACGCAGTCTCCGCATCATCATCATCATCAGCAGCAGCAACAACAACAACAACAACGCAATCATGCCGGTGCAGGAGCTCAACAACACCAACAACCCCCTCCGCCGGGAGCACCGACTTACACATCCGCGGCACCAGTCCAAGCATCCGGCACCGGAACCTCCGCCTTCTCGCCCCAGACACCTTCCTCGGTGGTAAGCAACCTCACCAACCCCCCCAACTACCCGCCCTCGACCACGCCGCAGCACGACGATCCCACTCGCGGCCACGGCCACGACCGCACCACCTCGTTCGGCGAGAGCGGCGGCGGGAGCCCCACGGTGCTCGGGCCGGGCGGCGTCCCGCTCCTGCTCGACAAGAAGGCCCGCGCGTGCGAGTCCTGCCGCGGGCTCAAGGTGCGGTGCGAGCCCGACCCGGCGAACCCGAACCCGGACGACGGGCCCTGCCGCCGGTGCGCCAAGGCCGGCCGCGCCTGCGTCGTCACCCAGCCCAGCCGCAAGAGGCAGAAGAAGACGGACTCGCGAGTCGCCGAGCTGGAGAAGAAGATTGACGCCTTGACGGCGAGCCTGCACGCCACCCGCGGCGGTGGTATTGGTGGTGGTGCAGCCGCTGGCGGTGTGGCGCACGAGAGGGATACTCATCATGCTGCTACTGCTGCTGCTGCTCCTGCTCCTGCTGCGAGCGAGCAGCAGACGTACGGGCTGCCGAGTGCGGCCGGTCGGGCGTGGCACGGCTTAGCGCCGGCCGCTGCGCCGGCTCAGGGGCCGGCTCGGGCGCAGGTCGTCGCGCACGCACCGGCTATGGGACAGGGTCCGGCCAGGTTCGGCGGCATGGAGATTGATTTCACTGGTGTCGGGAAGACCACGGCGACGCCTCCTCCTCCACCTCCGATGGTGATGGCGGGGCAGAAGAGGAAGTTCGCGGACTCGAGCAGTACCAGCGACGACAGACCGGCAAGCGCGCCGCCGGCGCCGCCGCAGGTGCTGGCCGCCGGCAGCGGGATGGGGCACGAGTACGCGGATTGCATCGACAGGGGCGTCGTGTCTGTGGACAAGACGAACGAGCTGTGGGCGAGGTATACGGACAGGATGGCGCCGCACCTGCCTGGCGTGGTGTTTCCTGCCGGCACGACGGCGGCAGAGATCAGAAAGACGAAGCCGGTGCTGTTTCTCTCCATTATGGCTGCCGCCTCGTCCGAGCTGCCGTCTGTGCAGCGGATCCTGACCAAGGAGCTGATGCACATGCTGGCGGACAAGATCATTATCGTGGGCGAGAAGAGTCTGGAGTTGGTGCAGGCGCTGCAGGTTGCTGTCATGTGGTACTGGCCCCCAGAGAACTTCGAGGAGCTCAAGTTCTACCAGCTGGTGCATATGGCCGCCGTCATGGCCATCGACATCGGGCTTGGGAGGAAAAAGTCCATAATGGGCGGCGGATTGGGGCTCAAGAAGCATATCCCCGCCGAGTGGCGCCAGCAGCACTTCAAGAAGCATCCTCTGCCGGATCCTACGAGCCCAGAAGCGAGAAGGGCGTGGCTTACGTGCTACTTTCTGGCGACGAATACGTCTATGGCCCTGCATCGTCCGAACCTGATCAGATGGAGCCCGTTTATGACGGAGTGCATGGATGTCCTCGAGACTAGTCCTGAGGCGGCACCAACGGACAAGTACCTCTGCCATCTCGTGTGGACGCATAAGTTGGCGGAGGAAGTCGGCATCCAGTTTGCCATGGACGATCCCTCTGCGAACATTAACGTCGCGGATATTAGGACGCAATATGCGCTTAGGGGCTTCGAGAGGGATCTGGAGAAGTATCGTAGCTCTATTTCGGAGGAGCTTCGGCAACGTGAGTACATACAATATCTTGGCGTGACCAAGATCAGAGTGACTGACGCTAGGCAGCTTCCTTGCTGATGAGCTTCCATGTGCTCAATCTCTATATGCACGAGATTGCCACGCAGCCGGAGAACCCGGAGGAGTTCAAGCAGGCCACCACCGCAGAAGAGATACGGGATGCGCTGGCCTCCGACGTTCCGCTGACAACAGCGCATATCAACGCCTTGTCCGCTTGTCTTACGGCCATCGACGGCATAATCGAGGTCTTCCTTTCGATGGAGATCTCGAGCATCCGCTGCCTCCCCGTCTTCAACTTTGTCCGGGTGGCATATGCGGTTGTGGTGCTCATCAAGATGTACTTCGCCGCCTCGTCGCCCAAGAGCGAGCTCGGCAAGGTCATCAACAAGGACAACATGAAGGTCGAGCAGCACCTCGACCACCTGCTCGAGAAGTTCGGCCTCACGGCAGCGGACGACAAGAGCCGCCCGGCATCCAAGTTTCTCGTCGTACTAGTCATGTTGCGATCGTGGTTTCAGAAACAAAAGGACAGCACCAGCTCCACAGCCGGAGACAGGCCTGCTGAACCGGCGAACACAGACTACAGAACGCCAATGGCAGATTGTCCAACGGCGAGGCAAGCCCTGTCGCAAGCACAGGGCCAGGAGCAACAGCAGCAGTCAAACCATCAACACCAACAGCCAAGCTATTCAGCCACTGCCAACACCCCCCTCCAGCTACTCTCCGAGATCGCGACCAAAGACTCCAACGGAACCGGATCCGGCACAGCTCCCGCACCGCGCGCGGCACCCGGCTTCTACTGGGCCGGCCGCCAGCCGCAACAGCCCTTCATGTACGACGACGCAAACGGCAGCACCAGCAACAGCAACAACTCCACGACAAACACACCCGGTCTCACGCCGGCCATCCAAGACCCTTCGTCCTCGGCGGTGAACAACACCGACAACAACAACAACAACAACAACAACAACAACTTCCAGTTCAACGCCGCCAACGGGACCCCGAGCGGCTTTCCGTGGCTGGACGCGGCGGGGTTCGACTACACGGGCTTCGGGTTCGGCGACGGCTTCGCGCAGGCCATGGACCTGACGCTGGCGGGCATCGCGGACGGGAGCGTCATCGGCGCCGTGCCGGCGGTCGGCAGCTGGGACGGGGGCGGCGGGAACGGCCGGTACGGTGCTGCGGTGGTGCAGGACCCGGCGTTCCTGGGCGGAGGGCTGGACGGGAATGGGGCCGGGGGAGGGTATCAGTTCTAGGGTTGTTTGTTTTACGTTTACAATTACGACTTGTGTGCTCGGCGTTGCTTGAAGTTTATGTCTCTAGCTCCTATCTGGACTGGGAGAGTACAGTTTGTGGGTGGGCCTTGGGATGCTTAGTTATGTTGACGGGTCGAGGAGGAGCATACCCTAGTACCTATTGATTGAAGGCGTTTCAAGTGTAGGCATACGTAGTAGCTCTGTATGACTCTGGCAGTTTAGTGGACCAAGCCATATAATACTATAAGACGATTTGGTTTATTACGGCGTGTAATGTCAGCTTATACTCTCATGCATTACACTATTTTGCCGCGAGGTGGTCTAGATCTGGGTCTCCGCAGTGGTTCAGGGGTAGGACCTTGAGGTCCTCGAAAGATGGGCGTCTGGAGCATTGAGTTTACCTGGTGCTGGCCTAGGATAGTGCTGGTGGGATAGCAAACAGATGGTTGGTCAGGGCTAGAGGCATCTCGGCAGGCGACATTTGTCTTGACAGTAGATGTTCCCTCGTATGCATGCCTGGTGAAAGCGCATGGCAATGAGAGTGCCGAGGTAGACTATCTTGAGCGACAGGCAGTCTTGATATCTAACCACTTGGCTCCATTGGTAGATAGATAGATTCAGACCACTTTTTGTCAGACTCAGTCTGCGGCAAGGGGAATGCCTGATATCAAGGTGCATAAGCCCATGCACCACTGCTGCAGATGGAGTAGAGGCGAGAGGAGAATAGTCAGAGAGTCAGACTGCCCCCCTATATCATGCCCACTGGCAATAGCTCCTGCTCACACAACCAACCACAAACCCCCCCTTCTCTCACTGGATCCTCTTCATACACAAGGTGGTAATGATGAGGGCGTATGCTCATTGACGTTGGAAGCCGGCCTGCCGCACTCAAAAATGAAGAGGGGTAAAGTGATTAGTAGAGGGTGCGTAGGGGAGTCGGATAGGGGTTACAAGGAAATTATAATATCAGCCCCTATCTCAGGTCATGTACACTTGTATAGCTGCTCGCCGGCCCTCGCCAATCTCTGGTATCTGTGCGCTGTCTCTGGTCAGCGGCGAGATTGGCGTGTCTTGGCAAGGTGTGAGGGCAGATCAGTTGCATTCCATCTTGGCCGAGCCAGACATAGACCACATCTGGCTATTGGTCGGAACTTTGGAGGAGACTTCCGCTAAGAAGTTCAAAAGCATGAAGGCTGCCAAGGAAGCCGCAACCATCGCGAGGAGCTAAACATGCTTCTTTTGCTAGACGAACACTTAGCTCGCCCAGCATTGGCTGGAGACATTGCTTTCTGAACGGACGCTAAGAATCCGGGGGTCGCACTAAGGCAATCCACACGAGGTGCCGCCTATGGGGGTGTCACAAGGAAAGCAAACGAATATGTGCCAAGTGGCAGCTCCGAACGCCGAGCAAGGTGTTTTTTCTGCAATAATGCTTGGGGGGAAATCCCACGCCATCCGGGGGCTAATGCGTGGGTAAATAACTACAGCATTGGGAATTGCTGCTGTGTATTGTGTAGATAGTAAACGAGGCCGTCGGACGTGTCGCTGCTCTCGACTGGAGTCTAAGATAGATACGTACCTAGGTGGTAGACTTCCGGGTGTGCATTGTCGTCGGGTATCATGTGGGCAACTTTAAGCTACCGAGAACTCAAAACTCCGTTCAGGCCGGGCATCGGGCACTTGTCCAGCACCAGGCTCGACATGACGCCCAGTAAGCACTTGCAGGGACCTATGCTGCAAGAATGAGTCGGACTCAGAAATGGTGGATGCAGACAAGAGTTGGTTCTAATGGAATGCGTTTCAGCCGTCCAACTCGTCTCTTGCCTGACACGCGCATCCTGGCGAGCCTGTGATTGCTCTCGTCATCTTGTGTGTTGAATACAAGGAGAGTTCTCTCTGTCTCTTTACCCCGCAAGCCCTCACGTTAGCCTATGTGACGTCGACCTCTGATATTCCCCCAAGTGGAATAGCGTATCAGGCTAACCTTTCGCGGCTGGACTGTAGCGCGGCGGGGTTCCAGGGCGGAAGAGGTGGGATGGTTTAATGTACTGCAGTAGTAAGAGCCTAGTATAGCGGACCCCAGCACACTTGACGTCGAGCCCCTGCAGGTGATTGGCCTGCCGAGAGTGGCCTGCAGCACCGGCCCAATGACAAGAGGGACACTCCCACCACCTTCTGACAGTCGAGCATTCACACTGCCTCCAGCATCTCCGTAGCTATGGTAGGGGTTTCAATACCTTTGCTGTATGTAGTACGTGGTCGGAAGTACGAATCTCTCGCGCCTTTCAACGAAGCAACTCTGGTACACGTATTTATTCAACCTCCACCACCATTCCCCCCGTGTACTCCGTCTACTCGAGTAAAGAGAGAGAAAGAGGGAGAGGATTCTCGTTCGACTTTCCATCGATTGATCGACCTTTGGCCGCCATCGCGCCTTCCATCAACCCACTCACACCCCGCTCCATCTTCCCCGGACTCCACCCTCCGTCTGGCCCAGCTTCGATATCCCATATTACAAAGAAGGCATAGAGAGTTGCCATCGTAGCTCTGATCGCTTAGGAGTTTCAGTATCGTGCGATTACCGTACGAGAAACTGACGACCTACTCTACGTCACCCAGCAGATCCGAATTACAGTTCTTCATCGGTACCAGTGGCCAAAGGGAACTTAATTTCGACAAGGGAAAGCGCAGGGTGCCGATCGCATCGTCACCTCCTGACCTCCACAGCACGCAAACGAAGGGAAGGTGCCGCTGGGCTCTCCCTGATCGACAAGACAGGAAAGACCGGGGAGTGCCGGTGCTCAATCAGTCACTCAGTTCAATCCAATCACTATCCGCCCCCAACGTCTTTTATCATTCCTCAAGAAAGGTTCCCCTCCACTTTTGAACCCTTAAAGTCCCAGAGACAGTCAGACCTGTGATCTGCAGTACGACTCCCGCACTATACGTCGTACATAAACTCGACCCATCCAACTCGACAAACATACCACTCGTGTCTCGGCATTCCTCTCACCCTCTTTGCAACCTACCAATACTCTACTCTTTTACCCAGATACAATCACATATATCTAGCTGTTTTCCATCCGCCTCTCTTCTCGACCATGTCTGGCGATAACTCGAGGAGCGCACCCGCGGCAGACATGTCTCGCCAGCGACGTAGCTCGGTTAGCAACCCGCTTACCAACCTGTTCCAGAGGAGCGGATCGACGGCGACAGCAACGACAGCTTTCCCAATCAATGACCAGCGCAGACGCCTTTCTATATCCACCATGGGACTGTCTGGCACGTCCCCAACCGGCGTGAGCGCAACACCTTTCAATCTTCGCCGCGCCAGTATCTCTACCAACTCCGACTCTATTGATGAGAACGCTATTGATGACGACGAGCCGGCCTCGGCCAAGACCGCTCCCACTACACCCTTCACGCGCCGCATGAGCTTCGGTACCCAGGCCATGCGGAACCTGCGGGTGCCACCAGGCACAAGCCCAGGTGGAAGCAATGGTAGGCCATCTCCGCCACTCCGACGCGCAAGCGGTCGGGGCGGCCCTCCCACCCCTCCGACGAGCACGTCCTCCTCGGCCGGAATGTCCTGGAACAGGACATATTCTCAGGCAAGCAATGCAACCAGTCAAAGAGCGGCTTCTGACTTGATTTCTGCTCGATCAGACCAACAAGGCTTCAACTGGTCCGAGCAGCTTAGATCACGCGCTGAGAGCATCGCTGCCGGTTCGCGGCCTTCTGTCTCGTACGCCGCCTCGCCGCCCCGCGGCACCTCCGTCGGCAGTGCACCCATCCCGAACGCCAGCCCCCGTCACGACCGGGCAAAGTCGGTCTCGGACATGCCGGCGCCCCCTGCTCAGGCTCCAAAGCCTCGGCCGCAAAAGCCAGATGCCTTCCAGGAGCGCATCCTCAAGGGCGACTTCTACATGGACTGAAAGTATACGGGCCGCCAACATTTCGTGACAAGAGAACGAGTCTAATCTTGTACCATGATCTGCCTACAAACCTATACCCAACGCCACTTGCGATAATTTGTGTTGCCATCGGTCCTGTGACAGGGGAATCCAGTTTGCAGCCTCGATCGCTGCATCTCCCGTCACGGCGGCCATACGGCATCGGACCGGCCAAATCCGCCCTTTGCTTACAGGAGCATGCGGTGCACCTTACCTAACCTTTGACGACGTCACGAATGCCTTCTACTCCTTTTCTGTCCTTGCAAATACATTCATATGTACTTCGCTCTGTTGATCTTCCTGTCACGGAAGGGTTGCCAATGGCGGCAGACTAGGAGAACCGGATCCAACGGAAAAGCCAACAAATAAGAACATGGCTAGAAAAACCGGCAGCACCAAGGAAGCAGGAGCAAGGAGTTATCGGTTGGTTTTGTCTTGAATGCTTGATCAGCGGCATGGACATAGGAAACACCCACCGGGAGCGTGGCACCCGAGGGACAAAGACGATTATCTATTCCGTGGCGCTACACTCATGTTTACCCTGGAAAGATTGTACATTATAGTAGCTGCTTCTTTTTCCTAACGAACACTCGCTGTGCCTAGGTCCAGGCACTTTGGGGCAGTGGGGTTGCAGGCCAGGCAGGCCTGTCTAGCAGCACAGGTCGGAAACGTGCTCTCATCGGACAGAGAGACCAGGCATAGGATATGATTAACCCGAGAATGAGTGAACGAACAGACGTATTCTATCCTCATGATGTTGTCCATATTCGAATGAGCCCTAACCCCCTCGCAAGTATCGAATTTCGTAGCCAGGAAATACCACAGTATCTGCTTCTAGTGGTATATGTCCCAGTCAACGGGTAGATTTTGGTATTTACTTTGCAGATTTCATTTGGACGCGACTTGTCCGGCCTCTCCATCCACTCTTGCTAGCTCGTCGCTAAGTACCCGAAGTCTACCCAACTCGCAGAGACAAGCCAGAGATATGTGGCTGTGATTCCGCCGTGCAAATAACAGGGGCGCGAGCACTCGATAGATCCAGAAGCAAGAAGGTAAAAGGGCAGGGCCACGAAGACCTGACCAGAACCAAACACAGCGGATGAGGAGATATCCAGAACTCATATCCATTCAGATTCATATCCGCTTCGCGGAAACTAATCCTACATACATACATGCATACATACATGACACAGACATCCTAGAACCCGAGCATACATGACGGGCCAAACTCGTCGCTCGCTCTCGCGCGCTCGCTCGCTATCCAAAGCGAAACCATAGAACTCCGTGCCCCTCGCCCGGCAAAGGACCACAACCCCATACATGATTATCATGCCCCCCAGTTGTCAGGTCTGAAGGGTGGTCCAAGGATCGTTTTGTAATATACACATTTCGTCTCCTCCCTTGGGCAATGAATGCCGTTCGTCCCCTCCCATCCCACCAAGTATAACATTATATATAGTATTCGGACGGCCGGTAAGGTCGTCGTTTATGCTTAGGAAAAAAGGATAGGAAAAACAAGGGGACAAAACTCCACAGAAATACTGCTGGAAACGCGCAAACCTGCAGCAATGTGCGATATAGGTGTAAAATAGCAGAAGCGCGATGGTATCTCCGCCTTTATGTAAAAAACAAGAAAACTTTGCAAAACAAAATCGAGGGGTATGATGCAGACATGCCGAGAAAAGGAAGAATAGAATATGCTCGAGAGCGTCCAGACACTAAAACTGGGCTTCTTCCCTCAGCCGGCTCCGCGAGGTCTCGTTTCTAAGACCCCCAGGCCCGGACATGAAGATGGCGCTCTCGCGCCGGTTGCTCTTGGCTCCGGACCCGTAAGACTGTTCGTACGGCGCGAGGCCGCCGCCGGGAGCTTCGAAAGACGGACGGTCGTAGACCGCCGGAGCGCCCCGCGACGGGGGACGCTGCTGATACTGGGTGACGTCGTAGCCCTGCGGGAGCACGAAGCCGCTCTCGTACGCCGGCCGTGTCGACACGCGGTTGTCGACGATGTTCTGCTGGGCTAGGAACTGAGGCTCGTATGTGCGCTGGGGTGGCGGGGTGGGACTGGATCTCTGCTGCGCCGGGCTTGACCGCTGTGCGGCATTCATTTGCGCCATTTGTTGCAGGTTTACCGGCGGTGGCGTCGGGGTGCTACGCGAGCCCGGCTTCTCCATGAGTGACTCCATCAGGCGTTGGCGGTGAGGGGATGAGCCTGACGTAGAGGGTCGAGGAGGGTTGGGATCGGACGGACGGCGGTCTTGCTGGAATGAAGGGCGATCTGATGAGCGTTCTGACGGAAGAGAGGGTCGCCTTTCCTGGTCGAGTGGCGTTGGCAGTTCATACTCGCTAGGGTCGATACCGAAGATGCCCTCGTAATTCTGCAGAAACATGGCGAAAACGGGTGCCGGGATATTGAGGGTTGGCGAAAATACGATGCCGACATTGCGCACCGTCATCTTGTTGGAATCCTGGTGGTCGATGATCTTGATGAGGAAGGCAATGAGATATTTGAGCAGCGTGGCGTTGGCCTGCGGAAGCCTCAACACCAGCTCCGAAAGTGCGGCTATCTTCTCGCCATGGACTGGCATCTCCGTGACAGACAAGAAGTCGAGGTGGAGATCTCTCGTGAGGATGGTCGTTGGCAGCTCACGAAGGTAGAGCTTGAGCAATGATGCGACCGCGTGGATGTCATAGTACTGTTCGTCTTCGAGCAGGTTGATATCGCTCTCATTGTTGAAACGTTCCCTCAGGGCCTTGATGACGACATTAGAGCCGCTGAGCCGGAAGATGCCCTCTTCGAGAATCGCATTCCTAGCCTCGAGGTACTGGATACAGCGGTAGACAACAGCTGGCAGTGGCACTTTGACGTCAACAGGAGAATTGTATCTGACCGCCTCTCCAAGAGATGCACCAAACACCTGGCGGACAGGTCCAGAGGGTTGCGAGCCCGTCTGTTGGGACGATATCGAAGCAGAATCGCTGCCAAAAAGAGAATCTTGCCCATCGCTCGACGTCCTCGTTTTCGGACCAAAGCCAAAGAAACTGCGCTTCCGAGCCTTCTTTTCCTCTTGGTTTGGAGGAGCGAGAGCCATACCCAGCTTGCTTCCCCAGGGTTGACTATCCGTGATGACTTGCAAATCGGTCGGAGCGGAAATGGAGAATCCTGGGGTTTGGGACGACATCGTTTTTCCATGTTGCGAGTCTTGCTCATGGCCTCCCGAGTTCTTTCCTTTGGAAGGCGCCCCGTCAGGCACCTCGCCCTGCTTGGTAGCCTCATAGCTGACACCGATAAGAGTGTCTTCGCTTTCGCTGGGCTGATGCTGTTGTGCCTGCCTGCCGGCCTGCGTCCTTCTCTTGGCATGGGCAGCCTGAGTGGCGGAGACGTGGCGATCGTGAGCATGGTCTTTCCTTGCCGGTTCCTCGTCGTTTGGATCCTTGTAGTCTATCCAACGAAGCAATGTCTCAACCCACTGATCCCTCTCTCGATCGCTTTCAGCGCATAGTACGTGCTTCGTGACGCTATTCGGGTCCTTCTTCTTGGGCTCGAGGATAAGGAAGGCATGACGGTACTGATTGTCGATATCATCATTGCCAGTTGGCGCGCGTGCAGGTGACTGACCCTCATTGTGTCCCGATTGCTTGCCGATCTGTGCCCTCTGCAGCTTGATGGTGCCTAGGTGCGCACCTCCCGGAGTCTCGTAATATTTCAGATGAGGACCGTCGAGGATAAAGTATCTTGCCTTCCAGCCCCCGAAGTTTTTGCCGCGCTTCGTTAGATACCCGTTCTTGTAGGGTCTTCCACCAGGCCCGACCTTTTGACTGCCCTCAATGTTTGGATCGGCTGGCGAAGACCCTGTCTCGTCCGCATTCGGCGGCAGGGTGTTGGTAGACAAATACTTGCAAAGTTCCAACGCCGTGGCAAGGTCAAGAGGCGTGTTAAGCAGCTCGTCCAAATATTGATCCAGTGCAATGCGTCGAGCGTCTAGCTTTGCTGGCGCATGTCCGCTGAACAGAGACCTGTCTGGAGTCCTGGCTGTGAAAGCAGGACACTGTTTCAACCTGTGGTCAAGCTTAGCGAGCGAAACTGAATCTTTCTCGACACGCCATAGTTCTCCGCCGTCAGCCCTTGAGAAGACAGCCAATGTAAAGACAGGGTCTTCTTCCAGCTGTGTGACTGAGATTAAGCTCGCTCTCGACGGCTTCATGCGCGACGAAGCTACTCTTATATCAACAGACGGCAGAGCGTTGGGCGGCAACAGCAGATCAGGGTAGTCTTCGGTTACAAAGCCTTTGTATATCCTGGTCCGCTCCGCCGTCATTGGGCTATCTGACGAGCTGTGTGTGCTGTTTTTGGTCGGACTAGGTTCGGAAACTTCGTCCGCCTTCTTTACAATATTTAGAGGCTTCGGAGACTTCAGGTTCAAAGGTTCCATGTTTGGAGGTGTGTGGAGGGGCGTATTCGGTGGCAATGGAATCGGTTGACGGGGCGGCCGAGGGGATAGCGGCATTCCACCAAACGATGCAACCCCAAGAGGCGACAGCGGCGGCGAGTTCATTGGGGATTTCATGCCCATGGGGCGAGGACTTGATGGTAGACCGGGGCTCAACAGAGCCGGTGGGACCACAGGAGCTCGCAAATCCCGGTCTGTATCACCATTCAACACGCCGGCCAATGACGCGGGGACATTGTCGCGCTGCATCCCCGCCTTCCGAGGTGTCGGAAGCCCGGGACTAGGAAGCGCTTCTTTTGGAGCTGGAGGCTCATGGTCGGCGGTCTTAGGTGTACCCTTCGAGCTGCCTTTGCTTTTCTTTGAAAGACTCCGCATCTCGGCTTCTTTGCGAGCCAGAACCTCCCGCTCACGGTCGTCTTCCTCTCTGGTGCGCCGCCGGCCTCTTCGATCATTCAGAGGTATCTCGTTGGTAATCTCGTCCACCTCGAGAATGTCATCATAATCCGAATCAGTCTCATAATCTTCTTCTGGGGGTACGGTAGGACTCTTTGTTGCGTTCTTCAGTTGGAGAGGCGCCGGTGGAAGCTTCCTTGGCGGCGGTGCTGGCGGAGCAGGGAATTGCGCAATACCATTGTCTGATTTGGTCGTACCGTCAGGGACCGGACCCGACGGTGGCGGGGCAGAAGGAACCGAGGGAGGAGGACCGCGTGGAGGGTTCCCGGGTAGGCTTCGCGATGGGGGTAGGCTCAAGTTGATAGGTAAATCGTTCGCCTCATCAGCATGGACCATGGCCCGTTCCGCCTCTCTGTCATGCTTTTCGTGGTCGAATTGATCCAGGGCATGATCTGATGGCTTTGGCATAGCATGCGCAGGGTCAAGCAGCTCACCAACAGCTGACGGTGGAGCATCTCGTCGTGGTTGATCCGCGGGAGGGGTTATAGGGTACGGTGCCATAGATACGTCGATGGGCGAAGGCCGCCGACTCTCTGAGTCCATGCTAGGAGATTCCGGTACCTCTAGCACCCGTTCTTTCAGCTCCGTATCGGACCCTATTCGAACTTCTTTGGCTGGTTCTGAAAGTTGTACCGAAGGCACAGCCGGAATAGGGGGCACGTCAGCCATTGCCATGACCTCTTTCAACTTCTTCCTGTATTTCTCTTTGTCCTTCAGAGCTCTTTCCAAGTCCTTGTTCAGACCCAAGATCATAGCCCTCTGCTTGTCGACCAGTCGCCATAATTGTGAATTCTGCTGTGATTGCGACTGCTTTTCCTTGAGGAGATACTGGATCACATTTTCAGCACTACCGGCAGTCTTGATGAGGCTTGCAACGTCCGGTATTGCTCCAGGCGACGCCTCTGGAGTAGGTTTATTCGGTATTGATTTAGAGGACATGCTGGAAATGGCTGAATCTATTGAAGAATTCCTGGGAGCGGTTTTTACCGCGTCCGCGCGGGAAGTAGCCGAAGACCCAGCCATGGTCGCCTGGGCTTTCGATGAGGTGCCGCCACGAGGCGGTTGATTCACAGCCGAGTCTGACACGCTGCGAGCGTCATTCGTAAATCGCGGTGATAGGGCCGGCCTATAATTTTGGTCAGTAATGCCCAAGTTTACTCCCAATGTGGAGTCTCTCGCAGGCACGCACCCTGGACTCGTGGGTTCAGGTGTTTCGGCACCCGATGAGTCGCTGTCGTAGTATGTCTTCTGAGTGTCTGGCGATGTAGACCGCTCCTCGTGGCTAGTGGTAGTTCGCAACGGTGTGGGAGGGGCGGGAAGAGTGTCGTGTAGCGGCGAGGGAAAACTTGACGTCTTCGGACTGGGGCTGGTTGGCGGCGATATAGCGGTGCTCGCATGCAGCGGGCTGGGAGCAGGTTTGCGTTGAGATCTGGAGAGAGCCAACGGGATTGGATTAGTGACTTCCTATTTGTGGACACTGCAGTATCTGCCACAGTAACACGGCAGCCGGGCACCAAGCGATCCTGGGGAAGCGGAAGCGTTTGATTATGATGTGTGCCAAAAGTTGAACGTCTCTGCACGCGTTTGTTTCCTCAACCTCCAAGGTACATGCCGGCGCCAGCCGTGCTTCAAGACGACTCCAACTTGAACAAGGAAATACAGAGGGGCTGAAGAGGAACGCTCGGTGGTGCCGACCATGTGGGTGAGGAGGAGAGAAAAAGGGTCCCTCTTACCTGTTGGAGGACGTCGGCGAGCCGGGAACTCCGTTGCTGAGGCCCTGGCCGGCAAGGGGACGGGTATGAACGCGGCCGATGGTAGGGCTGTCTTGCGAAGAACTGTGTTGCGCAGACGGCTGACGATAGAAGGGTTGCTCGTCTGACGGACGCTCTCTGTTCTGGTGCGCAAGCTGCGACATTGTCCGCTATGCGACTCGATGTCGAGGCTTGGCCCGGCTGTGGTGAAGGAGGGTCAGAGCTTTAACGCAGGACACCTCGCAGAGGTTTCGGGTAGCGTGGGTGACCCTGATTGACGTCGCATATATTAAACGTTGCACTGTGGGGCATCAATTTGCCCTGCAGTAAAGGAGCGTCGAGGCAAAGACTGGCCGGACGGAGAAGAAGCCGGTACAGGCAGTCAGGGTAGGCGACAATCCGGATACCGAAGTGAGATTGACGACGGCCAAGTGGACGGTGTGGCACAGCTGGTCGAGCTTTGCGCAGACTTAGAGTTCGGGTTGCTGGCGTGGAATATGTCCCCTATCCGCAGTTCGTCGTTTGCTTCCCTCTTGCCGAGTCTGATAGGTCGTCTGACGAGAGCGCTGACGGACTCTTATCCCTGCTGGACCCCGGTGCAATGGAGGAACCACGATCAAAGAAGGACGAAGGTAGGAAGTCGGCGGCCGGAAAGGGAAGAAAAAGCGGATAGAGGGTATAACAGAGACGTAGAAGCAGGAAAACGACTTGGCAGATGGCCGTTGAAAACTAAAAAACGCAAGATGCAGACGAATACACACTCTGGTTCCCCTGATTGCCCTTCCAGAGCGACAAGTTGATAACGACGAAAAATGAGAATGCGTTGATTAGTGCCTCTTGCGGACCATATGCCGCCAGCAATCAATTTTGCCCGATGCTAGGGAGAGTGAGACCAGGTGCAGGTAACGAGTAGTGCGGGTAGTGGAACTAGTAGGACGGGCTGCACTAACAGACGCTATCTCAGCTTGGTCAAATGGCGTATATCGCTGATGGTAGGGAGTGCTGGCGGTTCAAATCAGCGGCTGTCGAATGTGAAACTCGGACGAGCAGGTCTCCTACCGCCTTTATTCAGCCTGAGCGGTACCTTCATTTTCAACTCGAAACATCCTGAGCGGGAGAGCTGTGCAATGAGAGGCGATTTTCTGCATTCAGCTGTGGATGACTCTGATACGGTACCTACCTACCTTACTACCCACCTTCCTATAGGGTCCTTAACAAGCAGTTGCATCGTTGGAAATTCTTTCCTTCGAGAATTCGGCAGGTGCAACTTTCCTTCATCCCCGAATTCAATCGTTACCGGCTGTATACACCACAAGCGACAACGGTACTGTGTAAGGTAGTTTAAGGTGATAGCGGCTGTTAAGCCTATACCTTTTTGATGTCAGGGTGTGCATCGAAGGTAAGCTCTTGTGCCTGTGACCGCTGTTACCCCTGCAGCAATTTAAAATATCAGGGACCGGGTTGCGGTCGGGGCTTTTCCAATCAATCAACTCCCCAGACCACGAGACTTTCGCCTGCAGCACGTCTCCGCGTTTGCTACATGTACCGTGCTGTACCCGTATCCGGACCACTCATCTATTTTCGAGGTCTAAAGACCGTCATCATTGAAGAGCGTAGCTTTGGCACCTCGTCACGTAATCAATGCCATGATCTGGGACCGGCAGCATGATCAAAGAAGACCTTGTATCTAGGTGCTTACCTAGGAGGCAAAGAACGGGGGAAAAGAGAAAAAGCGCATTTCAGAGCGTCCTAACAACGCCCGTTAGCCCCGGAAGCCCGGCTGGACAAGTCGAGTGGCACTTTCCGGCTTCCAGCACGGACAAGCGCCGTTTACGGGTTTAGCTCCAGTGCTTAACCCCCACAAATGGCAATGTATCATGCAGGAGCACGCTGTGAGCTTCTGCAAGGCACATGGCGCACCCTGCGGCCTCACCCTTCGCTATGCCTCAAATGGAAAGAGCCTCGTTCATTTTTGGCATCCTGGGAGTCTCGAATCTGAGGACCTTACACAACGGCGTACCGAGAATGGGCGTCTACTGCTTTCTACTAACGTGATTCCACCTCCGTCCGAGCTGAATTGAGCGGTCCATGAAACACATGAAGGATCCTTCACAATCCGCAACCGCCCCAAGAACGATTGTGCGAGCAGTGAAATCTTGCAGATAACGGACATTAAGCAGACCCGGGATGTTGGAGACGAGCTGAACTCCCGGGCAGTTAGCTCCGTTGATAACGTCAAATTTGGCCTCTGGGACCAGACCGCAACAGATGATGGTATCTGCTCAGCAGTTTGAGGTTGAAACTTTTATACCAGCAGAACCCTCACCCTAAAAAATGAGGAAGTATTTCAGCAACAGAGCCCGGCGCGGACACGTTGCCTCCAGACAGTTAGAGGGCTCCATTTCAGTGACCCGCTGCGCATTCACTTTGCAGGCATCATCCTGTTTTTGCTGAAGATTGCTGACACCCGGGCCTGACAAAACTACGCTGCAAGAGAAGTCAATCCACAATACGGACAGCATGTGAATAGTAGCTTTGGCTTTTAATTACTTATGGTACGACGCTGATCCCCATCCTATGAGGCTCCAGCCACCTCGGCGATTTTCTAGTCTTCTTCTCGGTGGCCCTTCAGTTGCCCCAGCTGTTCACTCGTCATCAACCACGCATCGGCAAGAGCCTCGTTAGCGCCCAATCACCGGCTCAGGAGCTCCCACACCACTTCCATAAACTTCAACCTCGCCGAACAGGCGGTGTGAAAGGGCCGAAGCACTTCTCGACTGCTATTGCTCCGCCTGAAGGTTACAACCCGATTAGGGAAATCTTACCGCCTACCAGCCTGCATTTTCAGGTCCTCATGGATGAGCTGAGCGCCGGCATTGCCTCGTTCTGGCTGCACTCAAACAAACCCCCAACTCAGTGCAGCTGTGAGCTGGCAAACCTGCAATTTAGATCGCTTTCTCACAGGGATTATGTGACTTTGACTCCCAACCATCCATTAGCGTATGCAAGTCATTGTCCTGCCGAGATCCAGTCCTTTGGCGCTGAACTGATTTTCTGTGGAATACTAACACTAGCGCACTACGTGCTGAATAACCATTGGCCCCGAGATCTGGACTACCTCTCGCCCAGGCCGTCCTCAAGTGTACCACCACAATAAACCTTCGTCTTGCTCAGATTCGCTGATCAGAAATACAGTACCGCAGGGAAGAGGAATACCTCTTCACCCAATACAACTAGCACGGTCGTCCACAATCATGTCACTCGACGAATCAGGCAGCCGCTTGTCGCTTGTACGAGGTCCAGGAGGTTGACATTGCCGCCGTTAGCATTTACTCGTGATACTTGATCACCAATATGTAGGGACAGGCAGCGTGCCCTGAGCCCGGGTACGTGCTACTTGAGAGGTGCTATTTGCTAATGTCCAACTATTCTGCAAGATAAATAATTATGGATGATCATACTCATTATGTTGCAGGAGCACGGGTGTTTCCTTCATCTGATCTGCATCGCATTCCTAAGAAAGAAGTACTCTTCACCGTGATCTGCTTACCATAGGTTTTTATGCCCGTTTAAGAAGGAAACAAGGTCAAATCTCGGGTCATCTGCTGGTTCCCTCGTTCTCTGATGGCCTCAGTAATCCTTGGGGTCCCAGACGCACCGTTAGGCTCACTGCTGATACGCGGACGTCAATCAAGACGCACTCCCTAAGTGAACTTAAAGGAGCTGATTTGGCGGAACAAAGACCTGGAGACGATCCGAGCGGATGATGACAAGTTCCTTGCGCCGAGATAAAATGCCTGCGGACGATCACTCTCACGCAACAAGATACTTCAAGCTCAACAGCCTAAACGAGGCCTCCCTTTGACTGAAAGCAGCTGCATGCAGATGATCGTGTGAGCCTGAGTTTGCTCCTCTTAGCGCTCATCCTGTAATATCATTATGGCTGCTCAAAGACGGCAAGATATCTCTGCTTTGGGCAAAGGGGGATTAGGTTTTTGATGCCATGGTGCGCCATAACCGCTACACCCCATCACAAATACAAAATAAGCCCTTGTCCTAGCGGATGTTAGTTTGACACTGCGCCTTGGGCAGACGGGATACCCTTGTGATGATGGTGCCGTTGACCAAGATGGAGAGCTCTATCATCCTCAGTCCTACCCACCACCCCGGATTCCATGTTTGGAGGTCGTGACACAGACGACCGGATCGGAAACATGACGTTGAGAAATCACCTCATATTTCATCGGACGAGATCTAGGCTTCCCCAGATTTCACCTTGGGACCCTGCATAAGCTCTTGTGACGTTGCTTCAGCATCTGCAGTGTGGTCAAGCAATGCCATCGCCAGCGGCAGGTATCACAACAACTACTGCACTATCAAGTGCAGAAGTCTCCGGCTAAATTCGCTGGCCTGGTCTCGAGTTTGTTTCAGGATCTGGACAAGCCAAGGCCTATCCGGACTTGTCTGTGCGTCGTCCGAGAAGGACGTGCAATAAAGCTTATCGCGACGTCACGTGGATCGCGTGGACGATGCCACCACTTTATTCAGGACAGATACAATTGACTCTTGTCATTGTGCATTGTTAGTGGTGCTCGATACCTACCTACTGTTACAATATGTCTCATCTTGTTTTCTTGTTCCCCCTACAGTAGACACAGGCTACCTATATTTAGATCGGCTGCATGCTACTAGTCTTAGTGCTCGCGCTGGTGCTACTGCCTGTAGTGGAGCACTTGGCATTCGTGTCAAGCCTGGAGAAATGCCCAACTGCACAATCTCCCTTCTTAAATCATTGCAGCGGACAAGGCGCGCTCTCAAGTTAGACCGTACACTGCGCCCGTCAGCCCATATCCAGGAGCAAAAAGGTGCGGAGAAGGAAGGGGCAAAAAAAAAGAATTTGATGAGAGTGGGATTCGAACCCACGCCCTTTCGGACCACGGATAACAGATGTTTTAAGGGTTATGAAACCTTAACGTGGCGCCTTAGACCGCTCGGCCATCTCACCATTGGAGCTTGAAAATTCTCGGCGTTATCAGCCACTATAGCCAGGTTCCAGAGAAATTGCCGGTGCTAGCCATGATTTTATGGGGCTGACTGATGACTTGACTTCACACACAGCCTTAGAGATCCTCCTTATTCGGTTTCTACGCCTCCAGCATCTACAAAGTGCCGTGGTGAACAAGAGGCTCGACCCAAGTACGAAGCCCGATGGCGCGGGCGAACTGATCCCCTTCAGGGGTGGTAAAAGCCCAAGTCTTGAAGTGCTCGAACTTCGTCAGGCGATGAGCCAGCCTCGCTCCAGCTTGGTAGATAGCTGCCATCAAGTCGGGATGTGACTCCATGTTTTGGTCCCAGTCCCCAACTGGGACGGTGGAATCGACGAGTGAACGCAAGTGGCGGTCCTCCTCTCCAGTGGGAGTTCCGGCATTGTTCGTACCGTGGAAGCTCGCAAGCCGCTCAGACAATACTTCGATCTTCTCAATGAGGTAGGCACTCAGAGCCCTGATACCCAGGAATTCGGTGGCACAATATAGCTTTGCCCAGGTGAGGAATGACGGCTCGGTTTCCTAGACCTTGCAGTGGAACACTATTGGTACGTCAGCTCAGGTTGTTCCCTGCCGTACGATGGTACTGACCTTGGAAAAGCTGGAAGCCGAGGACGCCCTGAAATACTGCTGCCGAGTGCTCGCCACAGAATTCTGGGAGGATGGCATATTCAATCCTCTTTGGTATAGTAAGCAGCTAAGCATGTGACTCATGCTTAAAAGCGATTACACCATCATAAAGGATGCACACCTGGTGCAAGCTCCATCTACGGTTCATGAGGAACCAGTGCGACTGTTGCAGCATTGCTGGGTCAAGCTCAAAGACCTTATTGCCGCACGTCACTGATGCCCAACAGTTCTTGGGTACCCAACGGTTCATGGGATTCATGGATAGAGGCATTTTTGTGGTATTGTTATGATGAACGGTCAGGGAGATGCTTTGGGAAAGCTTTGCGTGTTTAAGAAAGATAAACATGACTTTTGAAAGAGGCAGATACTGTAGTTTAGACGGAGGCCCGTAGAGGACACGCGCGGGTCTCGTCCTCGTTGAGGTACCCTGTAACCCTAGGGACCTAGTTACCGCAGGTATCTATGCTTCAATCGTTTGCAAGCCATCCCCTGTGTCAGCTTCGACAGACAGTGTAGGCGGGCTTTGCTTTGACAACCGACTGAGACAGTGTGGGTTGAAAAGCCAGGTTTCTTTTCTGCTCGAATAGCCCTGCTACTTTTCTACTAACATGTGCAGACTGGGATCGCCTCACTGCTCTGTAGCCTCTCGTGTCATAGTCATTCTTCCTTCCTTATTCGGCTTGCCATGCAGGGCTTTTTGTTCTCATCCAGCTCGATCTCTGCTTCACCTGCGAGGGACCTGCCAAAGACGTCCAACCCTGCTTTAACCGCCTTGACATATAGTGGGGAACAGTATCGACCATGGATGACATTGGTTCCCCCATTTCTGGAACTCGAAATTGCGTACGTACCGTAGAGTCTGCCCTTGAAGGACCCAGATCGTGTTCCATTGGTGTGGTACGGGTATGTCCTAGATGATCCTAATGTCTGAACAAGATAGGGGCATATTGCACAAAGGAACTTGCGCCTATCATCTCCTTATAGTGATCAATCCAGAGTTCTCTCGTAGCTTGTATGTGGTTATAACACCAAAATTCGCCTGTCGAAACTCGATAGAGCTGGCTACTCTATAGCTAATCGCGGAATGATACTCCAGCACAGCTGTTTTAGAGCCCATAGGACGAAGTTAATGCAAACGAAGTCTCTTCAAGTCTGCAAAATGCGACATAGGCAGTAACGACTAAGACAGAGAACTCTGTTCTGATCATATTATTCCTTCCACATGCTTACACCGTGTCATAACGTCAGTGTGCTTTCGGATGTAGCTCATAAACCAAAGCTGCACCACATCGTACGATCCATGGACTTTAACGATTCTCTTCGGACTATTGAGTTCTAAGAGGCTAACCTAAGCAGTGAAGGACACCTCATACATTCATCAATTCGTCACAACTGTCCCTAACTTTTGCTTTCCTTTGCCCACCTCCACCTCGTCGATTACTTTGACGCCTGCAAGGACCAACACTAGCTTGTCGAGCTGCGGTCCCAAGCCCATGGTGTAAGCGACGTCCCCCCATCCAAGGTACCGACGTATCTCTGGGAGAAGCTGTGACTGTCCCTTGGCTGTGGTCCCAGCTCAAATCCGCCCCCGAAGTACTGCTCTTCCACACCGACAGCATCATCTGCTTCGCCACGTCAACCTCAGTGAAGGACTAGCCCAACAAGAAAAGACACGAGGAAATAGCTGTGGCCATAACCCACTGATCAAGCCCTGTTAAACGAAGACTGTATACCAGATGGGGATCGAATGTTGGTAGGGACCGGTCAATTTATGTAATGTTGTATCTCACTTTCTCGCATTCTGTTTGTTGAAGCAACTGGCAGTTTGTCAAGGCGTTGTTATCGCGAAATAAAGAAATAGACAATCATGTAGAGAACAT
Source organism: Coniochaeta prunicola (assembly GCA_007388105.1). Lineage (NCBI taxonomy): Eukaryota > Fungi > Ascomycota > Sordariomycetes > Coniochaetales > Coniochaetaceae > Coniochaeta > Coniochaeta prunicola. The sequence continues at coordinate 14,123 of SMOB01000280.1, read as the reverse complement.
GTTGGAACACATATGAAAACCAAACTGGCTCTCCCACAATAATTTACCCAGCCAAACCTCAACAAGCACAAGACTATACAAAAGTAGCCCAAACGTGAACGCCGGTCATCCAGTAAAAAGCAAACGCCAGAAACACAGAAAGCCAAGCAACATGTGAACCTAGAATCTTCTACCGGCCATAATACTCCCTCTCCCTTCCGTAATACCCCCTATCACTCCCACCACTAACCTCCCTCTCCCGCTCGCTGACCCGAACATGGACACCCACCTCGCGTTCCTCTTCCTCCTCTCTCCACGGCCTCCGCACCGGACTCGGCGCCGGCAGCCTCTTGGGCCCCTCGACGTATCGATACGTCTCATACTCCTGCCTCTCCCTTACCGGCACCGCGACCGGCACGGGAACCAGCCTCTCCCTCTCGATGTACACCTCTTCGCGCCTCGAGCTCCTCGACCGCGACCGCTGCTTGTGGCTCTTCTTCTTGCGCCGCGGCTCGACGTCCACGGCTATCACGTCGATGATGTCCGGTTCCTTGGCCGGGATGACGACCGGCGGAGGAGGGGGTGGGGGCGGTAGCTCGATCACTGGTGGGGGTGGAGGAGCTGGGACGGCGACGGGAGGCGGAGGAGGTGGAGGGGGGATGATGTGCGTCTCTCTTGTGCGGATCCAGGTTGCGCCATGGGTGGGTGGGCCTTGGAGATAGAGGCGCTTCTTGCCGTTATATTCTGGTGTTTGTTAGTTTTTGATTTGACAAGAGAAGCTGTTACGAGTGAGGTGGGATGGATGCTTACTGATTTCTTCTGGGTAGTAAGATGGTGGTTCAGCCATGTTTCGGGTGACTTGGCCTGTTTGGCTGATGAAAGTGTGATGTAGACTAGTTCGAGTCAAAGAGGCGTTAGGTATATATGTTGTGCTGAACACTGGTGCAAGTGTCGTACGTTGGATTCGATGAAGGACCGCGAGTTGAGATATGATCTGCGGTGATGTTGGCGGTGGTTGAAGCTGGACCTTGAGAGGGTGGGGTTGATGGAAGAATGCCCAAATGTTAAAGATACGACGCGATGAAGAGGGGATATACGCCGTAGTAAGCGCCCTCTGACTTCAGGCCACGCGTAGCAATGCCATCCCGCAGTGCCCGGCTCTAGTCATGCCCATGCAACAAAACCCTTGATTTCGATGGCCAGGACAATTCGCTGGAGGCTTGGATGGTCTGCTGATGATGTCATGGAACCAGAACCAAGAAATCGCCGGCTTTCCACGCTAAAACGCCTACAGACATCCCTGTCGCCTGCCCGCCATCACCAGACCAGACTCTTCGGTGCCCAATCAGACAAAGTCTGGTTGCCGGCCTCGGTTCGTGCCGGTTCGCGGCAACTAGCGTGAGCGGATTCCAGAACCAAGCTCGACGGACCTTGGACCCTTGGACCCTTTGTTGCCCAGAGCCTAAAATGAGTCTGCCCTTCGTTGGCTGTAGGCTAAAGTGAGGTAGCCCAGGTACGTTAGTGTACGGGCTTGACGTCGGTAACTGATATACGCATTCCAAGGCTATCTCGTGATATATTCAGCTATCTTCCCCCCACGGCGTCTCAAACAATGTAGTTCCGGTCCTCCTCTTTTATGCCGTGCGAATACTCCGCAGAAGAAAAGTGCAAAGTCGGGTACTTGACTGCCTATCCGTCCTTCTCAAGCCAGCCCTTGCCTCTATACCGTGTACAGCCTAGGTACGTATCCGCTCGAACTCTCTCGGTCGAGTATCCTTCGGCGACATAGTCTCGCATACCTGCCTTACCTTCGCTATAGAACTGCAATTCTGCATTACTCGGCATGTTCCCTCTCCCTCTCCCTCTTCATCTCGTCATAGTCGGGCAGATACCGCGATACGACTGTAAAGCCTGCGGCCAGCACTGCCATCAAAACCCAAATAGCGTACCCGCCGAGCCACTGCCTCTCCGCCCACCGTGCCCCAAGCGCAAACAAGCTCGTGAACAACACCGGCGAGAAGGCCCGGATCCCGCTCACCATTGTCATGCTCAGAGCGTTCAACGTGCCCAGTACCTGGGGCGTAGGTGCCACGTCATTGATGGCCAGCTGTACAGCCGTAAAAGACATGCTGACGCCACAGCCGGCGGCCAGTGTGGCTGGCGCCAGAGCCCAGAACAGTGTGTCATTACCGCTGCGAAGGATGGCGTTGAATAGGGGGTTGGTGGCAAAGAAGATCGGGTATGCAAGGGCACAGACTTTGAGCACACCTGTGGTGCCGATGTGGTGCTGCAGAGGAGGGAAGACGAGCAGGATCCATATGGCCTGGGCGACACCGTTGAGCCCCATGAGCAGGGATATTTGAAGAGGTGTCAGTGCGAAACCGCCCAGCTGAACGGGTGTATACCAGAATACCGGCACGATGGCCGTGTAGGCGAAGGCCAGGAGAAATACGTGCCCATAGACGTAGAGTGCTAGGCCAACGCCCGGTGATTTGACTAGCCCCTTGGTCGAAAGAGGTGCAGGCTTCGGCGGTCCAGACTCGGCCCCGTTCGGCGAGCTGTTGTCCGAAGGTTTTGTCTTCAGCGTCTCCTCGACAAAGAACGTCGATGTAAGGACGGAGGTGAGACCGATAAAGCCAATAGCAAAGCTAGGTAGGGCGTAAGGGTAGTCGAGGAAGAACTGTATGTCTCCGAAAACCTTGGGATACTGGTGGGCTGGGTCTGCCAGTGCACCGCCTATTAGCGGACCCAGGGCAATCCCTATATTCCCTGTGAACGCGAACAGGCTGAACGCCCTAGCTTGAGTCTTGGAGGTGCTGTGCTCAGCTATCATAGTCCGGATAGTAACGATGGTTCCCGCAAATACCCCTGCTATGCAGCGGAAGAGAATCATCTGCCCAAGGGTCTTTGCTAACCCGAAGATGACCGTGGCGATTGTGACACCAGCCAGGGAGAAGACTAGAATGGGCTTGCGACCGACCCGGTCTGCCGCTCTGCCCCAGAGCATCATAACGCACATTTGGGTGAGAGAGAACAGGGACTCGATAAGGCCGCTGTAGAATCCCAGGTCCGTGTCAGGGAGGTTGCCGTTCTCTTGCGCCATCTGATTGATATAAGGGAAAATGCCGAAAAATGCGATGGGCTCGATGAAGCGAGCATAGCAGAGCAGCAGGATCTGGGCTCTTGGTAGGGGCTTGTCTGCAGGATCGTCGGCTGGGCTCTGCTCGTTTAGGGTAGTAGCTTCAGATATTTCAGGGTCCGCGGTGAGAACCACGTTGCCTGCCGCGAGAAGAGGCGTATTCTCGTCGGCTTGTCTGACCAACGTGCCATTGGCAGGCCCGCCATCTCCCAAAGATCCGGACATGGTCGATATCGAAATGCCTGGAATCCAAGCCAGGCTGTGTACCCTCTTTAGACCTTGGAATTGCAACGAATCGTCGTCGTTAACGGTATCCACGCTGAGACTACCATAGACCAGGAAGTATGTGGCAGTGTCTTGTAGGTGGTTACTGCTTTTGACCGTAATGAGGGACCGTGATGGATGGTGAGTGATGAGGATAACGGCGACAAATCTGGCTCATTGAATTGCCATTTCCAGAGGATTAAATAACATCTTCACATAAACACGGTGAATGGCGTTAAGTAAGAAACTCTCCGGCTGACAATACTACCAATACTGCAGGAGTCTTCTGTCGATGGTGAACTCTGAGTCTTTTCCTCGGCCTGCCTGATGTGGCTTAAGCGCAATTGTAAGGATCAATTACTCGATGTTGACCCGAAAATCATTGGTCAACTCTGTACCCTGTCCCACACTCTGAAGGCTTATCGTAGTAATCTCCTACAGGCAGTGACGACATGACGAGTCTGGTAGGGCTGCTGGAGATGACCAGTTTCGTGTACTATCGTCAGCAGTCTTGTAAGATTGGTAACAGAAGTTGCCGAAAGGCCCTTTGAATAGGAAACAACATCATCTTATCTCCCACTTACTTACATCTAAACTTCGACAAGCTTTGGAGAGGCCAGTGGACGGGTGTGAAGTTGATTCTGAATGACATGAAGTGAAGGAACGCTAAGCCGAATACAATCTAGTGGCAAGGGTGCCTTGCAGCCGAAGCGCCTCGAATCGCGGGGCAGTTCTTGCTTGACAGCGTAGAACATAATCGCGGTCGTCGAACTTTCCACCAAACAGTGACCGACATTCTCTTCCCCAAAATAACAACACAATCAACCAAGATGACAAGCACAGTCAAGATATCGTCGGCGTCACAGCTGAATGATTTGCTCAAAAGCACCTCTATTGTCGTAGCTGACTGTAAGTGCCGCTTTTGCTCTCAGTCCACCCGTACCCCGCCATGTTGTCTAGGTCGATCGAGATCAACGCGTCGTCGGAAGCCTTGTTCATGAGAAACCTGCCGAGTCAGTCTATCGACGCACAGCCTGCAGGAATTTGGAAGCTGGCTTCTATGCCACAGGCTACTCTCAGAATTCCACACATCATCCAGGCAGAAATTGTTGCTGCTCAGGAGCGTACAGTCTGCTAACTGGAAATTGCTTCGCAGTTTACGCCGACTGGTGCGTTCCTTGCAAACAGATCGCCCCCATCTACGAGGAGTTATCAAAATCCCTCCAGAGCTTTAAGTTTATAAAATTCGTCAAGATCGATACCGATGTCCACAAAGACATTGCCTCTACCTACCAAATCGCTGCTCTTCCCACGTTTATCGTCTTCCGCGATGGCAACGTCCTCGAGAAAGTCCAGGGTGCCGATCCGCGGAAGCTTCAGTCGATAGTCAAGAAGATCGTCAGTGAGGTTGAGGAAGTTCACAAGAAGGGCGGCAAGAGCGGTGAGGCCAGCGGAAGCGGCGGTTCTAGCTCGGACTGGAGAGGTGCCGAGATCCCACGGGGCTACAGCGATGTCACGGACCAGATCGAGATCCAGCGATGCGACATGCTCAACTGGGATACGGAAGCCGGCAACGCTAGAACCCTCTTCAGTTCGGCAAAGCCTACTGCCCTGGGAGCTGAAGGAACGGCGAAGGACTGGGTAGAGACCGACACTGACGAGCAGCTTATGCTCTTCATTCCCTTCCAGTCGATTCTCAAGCTCCATACCCTGCAGGTAAGATACGACGGACTCTTAGCTCCTACAAAGGGGAGAAGAGAACTAACAGCAAGTACAGATCACTTCACTTCCGCCACAAGACGATGACGATGTCATGAGACCGAGAACGATCAAGCTTTTTAGCAATAAGCCGCACAACCTCGGCTTTGAAGAGGCCGAGGACATGACCGCCACCCAGATTATTGAACTGTCGGAGAAGGATTGGAACAAGGATGGGACCGCGAACATTGGCCTGAGATATGTTAAGTTCCAGAACATCAACAGCCTCGTCCTTTTCGTTGTCGAAGGTGACGGTGAGGGCGAGAAAGTCCGTATTGACCGTATCAGGCTTGTCGGAGAGGCGGGCGAGAAGCGAGAGATGGGCAAGCTGGAAAAGATTGGCGACGAACCAGGCGAGTGATCTATAGGATGCGGAAGACGAGGTTGGTTTGCGGTTCATGTCATCACATTGCATTGAGCCGGCGGAGTTTATGATTTCGGTTCCTGGGCAGCTGAATGCAGGCAAGGGAGTTGGTAGAGGTTGACCTACAGCGATGCGACTGTGAGGCAATGAAAGCCGTTAAGCCTCAGCCCAGTCGGGATGTCACAAGACTGCTCTTCTTAATATTATCATGACGCAAAAGAAGAGGCATGTGCCCTCAATGCCGGCCACATTTTATTTCCTTCCCTTGCGCTCATTTCGCCTATGCTGGCAGAGATAGTAGCATGACTGGGAGAGATTTGGGTATCTCGTAGAGTTCTAGACTCCTTATCGGCTCGCGTAGCGGTTAAGGGCATGGATAAATTAAACGGCACCCTCTTCTCCTGAAGAGTGGCTGATGGACACCAGCCTCAAGGCTAGGGTTCCGGTAAATTAGAGCATCATGGGGATCGTCGACTGGATATCACTCATACCAGGTGCCTGGTCCAGAAGACGCTCGTGAATCCGCTGGTAGCGCATTGCCTCGGGATTCCTAAAATACACTCCCAGGAAATTGACAATGCAACCAGCCTTATACCAATTGAAAGGACTTTTTAAGCCGCAGCTACTCATGCCGCAATGGACATTGATCAGTGAGGCTGGAGAGGCTGGGTAACTACTGGTCTCTTAACACACAAGGCACATGGTCGCTGGCAAAGATATTATGTCCAGCCTCCAAATCACCACCCGGAAGAAGAGAATCGATTCCGAGTGGACTGACTGACGAGGAGAGCCGGCGTGCAATTCATCGTTCTGGGGCATAACTGACGCTGGTTCATCCATGTGGTCTACGCGGAGTAGAGGATTCGAGCAACCGGGGAAACGGTATTGTTATGCCAGCCGCACGAAGAAAGAAAAAAAGAGGAAAGGAACCAAAGCAAAATTTCGCTTCGAAGTTTTTAATATCGAGGTTCAAGCTAAGATTAGTCATGTTTTTTTCTCGCGCTAGAGCGTTTGGCGAGATCTGGCGTCGGTGGGGTCAGCCAACTGTGGCTCGTGCCCACTGTTTTCCAGAAAGTCGGGAGAATGAAGGGCTCTAATAGCAAAACGGCCTTACCTAGCACTTGTCTACACTGGACGGTATTACAGCGATATTTGATGGCTGGTACTACTATGAATATGGTACCGATTATCTCCGAGTCGACTCGCTTTGCGTGCAATAACTTTATTAAGTTGAAGGGCTGTGTGACCCCGCTTCTCACAAGTCGTCCATCAAAGTACTTCACACCATCCGGAGCGCCTTCCGAATTCGATGGCGCCCATTCGTCCCAGATGACCGTCGCCGTGACCATGCAAAAGCATCACGGAACGGATCCCACAGCACTGGTCGTATTTAAATTAAACGACGAGGCCATCCTCTTGCACATATGCGGGCATTAATCCGATCGAGTCCTTGTACTTGTGGTAGCATGTCACGCAACTTCCCTTCACATGGCTTAATTACGCCGCACTATGTATGTATACTCCATCATTCCTACGATGCATCATTTCCAGCCTCCTAGCCATCGTTATGCCTTAATGGGTGAGCTTGTTGCCGACTGCCGCTCCTCGTCAGCTCGCATCGCGTCGCATCAATCAAGGCATCAACTTTGCCAACAACCGAGATCACCAAGAAGCGCTGCACGTCCCAGGCTGTGTTTCCGGGGTTCTCGCAGAACAGGGCTCCTTGTCACTCTGAAGGCTGGTCTCCTTCGGGTCTCATGTTCCCTGCTTATATGGATATAGCGTGCTGGCGTACCATCACTAGCCGCGGCCAAGTACAGAACACTTACACTTGCCTTAGCGTTCGGGTAACCTACACAGATGCGTTCAAAGGCTCGCTTGCCTCCGCAGTCTGTTTGGCGTCCCGTTCCAATAGTCTTCCATCCCGGTGCAAGAGCCCACGAACACCCCCCCTGCAACCACATCCCGCCGTCACCAAACCGGCCACGCAGATCCAAACTGCAGCTCTGTTTCGACGATACGTTACGATGGATCCAGGATCGGTAAGCCTGAAAAATAATGAATTGGAACACTGCAGCATTAAAACGTGGCCCCTATATACTAAGAATAGCATCATGCTCGTCTGAGCACGGCCACGTACCACCGCGCCGCAACATTTGGCGCAGTCCCTCTTTGGTCCTCTTGACCTCATTACCACGTCGTCGCACTTTCCTGCCTCGGCCAGCTGCCAGCTTGGGGAGCTCTCTGCCGCGTTCTCCACGCCTGCAACTGCGCACACGGGTCGAGCAGACGGCAAGTGGCGGAACGGTTCATTCTTCGTGATCAGAGCCCAAGAGTTCTTCGTTATAGTGCCCGTTGCGGCCAGCTGCCTCATCAAGGCATCGGATTCGTTGCATCATGGGATGCTGCAACCCCCGGCCTGAGAATGACAAGAACATGACCAAGACGGCCATTGACCGCAATGAATCACCGGATTGGCACGTCAGTTATAGTGAGCCTCGCTTCGGAAAGGGAAAGCCCAGCTCGGATGAACCGTGGCCCCTGCTCCGCTCTGACCATGCATTGCCAGTCAGTGCCGTGTGTCAAATTACCTCTTTGCAGAAGGTTTCGTTTTGTTTCGCTTTGAGCTTTATTCCCTCGTCAAGCCCCCTAGGACTATCAAACAAGCAGTGGGTGGAACTATCTACTGCGTACCGGGCTCTAATGCTTGCGAGGCCACTATAGGAGGAGAACAGGAGGTGGCTTTTGTAACCCCCTCCATCCCGCCTGGCGTCTGCCTCTAAGCTCGTTTCCGACTGCTTCTCCGATCTACCTGCCTTCCCAAGCCGCACCTGGGAAGAGCTTGTCATTGTTCCTACAAGGTTATGCCCGGGCCATGTTGGAGGTAGCTTACTAGTGACAGCTCTCACAAGCTCTCTGGGAAATCTGGTTCGCTCTCGGTCGTCAAGTGTCAAGTGACAAGGAGCTGAAGCCACTAGGACAAGCCCAAACCTTGATCATGCCCGATCTCTTTTCTTATTGCTCCTTCCTCTCCCATCTTCCCTTTTTTTCTTTCTTTTAATGTTCCGGTGTCCTTGCGTTCCGAGGGTAGATGACGTGATATTTATTGTCCCTTCCTGCTCTTCCGTTGCGCTACCTCGCATATCAAGACACGTTGATCTAGAACGCCTGATACATATCTCCGCCTCGACTCTTGTGACTTCTAAGAGCGCTGTATATTTGGCTCCAGTTCATTTCCCGTTAGACTTTGCTGTACTGTGTGCAGATGTCAGTTGGGAATCGAACTGCCTAGACTCCATCTATCCCGAAGCCTTAGCTGGAGCTGCTATTCGAGTGGAACTAGCAGCCGTCTTATAAGAGCTCTACATATTGAGGTGGCTTGCAACCGGCTCGACTGGCGGTGTGGACGATCTTGACGTGGCAGTCTAAAGTGGAAAGAGGTTGGGCCCGGTATAATCGATCTTGATATTCCATACCAGACCATCGGAACAACGTCAGCGACACGGTCGGCTGCCTTGTCGCACCAAGTATATCTGCTCCTGTCGCTTCGGCTCAGCAGAGGATGCACTACGACCATCAACAACGAGCTAGTCTCCAAACCATCAACATGCCGGAGAGGTTCAACTATTTCAAAAAACTACCTGCCGAGATACGGACCATGATATGGGAGTATTCTCTTCCAGAATCGCGAGTCTACGAGGTGCTCGATGCGCCCAACGCAACCCAGAAGACCCCTGCTCAGCAAGGGTTGATGTTTGCCAATGTCCATCCGGAACCCCCTCCGGCCCTCGCGGCGGTCTGCCGTGAATCGCGATACTTTGTACTTCACCACTACAAGCCGCTTACCCTGGGTAAGACGACAAAATACGTCGATCTGTCCCGCGACATACTCCTTTTGGAGCCGTATTTGCTCGTGAAGCGGTTGCACCGGACGCTGAATTTCATGAGCCAGATACCTCTGATGCGAGACAACATCAACCGTCTTGCGCTTGGAACCTCATACGGTATCTACACCGGCATATGTCACCCGGTGCTCAACTGGAAGGTCTCCAAGACCAACGTGGGCAAGCTACTGTCGAGCTTAGCCAAGTTTCCGAAATTGAAGACCCTGATCTTCATCGTCCACCAGGAATTCCATTTCGAGTTCGACTTCAGATTTCCACACGCCGGCGGCGGCAGCTTCGGCACGCTCACGCACGATCTCCCGATGTCTCACCCGCCGCTTCACTCGATCTCAATGAACGCCGTGACACCGTTCCAGCCGCCGTTCGTCAACAGCCTTCGAATGCCAGCAGCCCCTACCCTCGGCCCTCTTCCACCGCCCACCGTTCGCACGCCTACCCATCTCCAGCAACAACGCATTCCACCTCAACTCCCCCAACCATACGTCACCCATTATCCACCGGGCCCGCCGCAACCACCCCCTCCACCCCATACAACAGCAACAACAACAGTCCTTCCCGCCCAACGCCCGCAACTAGTCCATCAAGCCTACCGCTTCAAGTTCGACATTGAGGCCAATATCAACCACACGCCCCGCCGCCCGCACTTGAACGAGCTGCTCTACTACCCGCTCGACTACGACGAGGACAAAGATGACTGGGACTTGAACGACGTGTCCGACGAAGAAAGCGAGTGGTGCGACCCATGGCCGACGAACGACGACTGGCGCCGGTTCAGGCGCCGGTTCATCAAGGCTATCCGGGCTACGTTGCAGGGGCTGGGCAATACCGAAGGGGAAGACAGCTGCGGGAGGTCAGGAGGCGGGGGAGGTTATAGAGTGGCTGGGACAGGCGGGCCGTGGGGGGGAGGTGGAGGAGGAGGAGGACGAGCGGAAGAAGGTAATAGGGAGAAGGAGAGGCTAGAGCTGAAGGCGAAGATCTGCGTTCCGGCGCTGAAGGGGGCTAGTCTGCTGTGGCGGTACACCAAGGGCGGGTACGTCTGATTAAGGTTCTGTGCTTTATTGGTTTATTTATTTACCCTTCCCTGGAAGGCGGCTTGTTTTTCTCTTCGGCAATGGGTTGGGGTTGTCGAGAGGTCGGGGCCACGCGCGGCTTGCACGGGTAAAAGCACACACGGGTGGTTGGAGCAGGCAAAGTTGACGACTGACGAAACGGAATGAAAGAACGATGGCATAAGATTATGGATTAGATGATACCCCGATTTCCGTCGCTACCCAGGCCGCAGGTGTTATTCAAGACCATTTACAGTCACTTAATAAGGTAGTTGGTTAGGTAATTAGGAACTGAAAGGGAAAACCTCAATATTTGACATCAATATCTGACAACGGTCATTCTGACCACGATGCTTCCATGTTCAAGCATAAAGCAATCGGGGCTTCCTGAATCATAGTCGTCTGCATCGTTCATGGTCTGGACGTCTGTGACCTTCTGCGTCTCACTTGTCACTCTTCCCGCTTCTGCGTCTGTGAGCCACTCGATGTGCAGTTCGCAAAACTTTGTAGTTCCAGCGGATCTGTTTTGTCGAACAAGCTCGGGTAAAATTGTAAGCAGGCCCGCTTCGCAGCGAAGAGGAAAGTGGTTGCCGGATAGCTGGCACTTGACTGTCACGCCCTTCTGCAGCCTTATGAACGAGCTCTGTTGTATATCGTTTCTTTCTGCTGGGCTACCAACTCCATGCGAGACGGTCTCTTTAGCCCTTTCTTTTCCTCTTCTCTTATCGCTGATTTCAACTTGCTTGGCATTTTCTTGCGCCTCCGAGAAGGTGTCATTACTCAGCCCGTGCATAGGTGATGTCGTTTCGAGGTTTGACAGGCTTCCGGAGGTAGCGGTTGTTTCTTGGTCCGAATCTCCTGTCTCCATTGGGATATTGTCGTCCGTAGGCCGTGCTCGTCCATCGCCATCTAGGAGTGTCTGTGATCGACCCCGTTGTGCTATGGCAGCTTCAACTGTGCCTTTGCCCTTGCCATTGTCCGTGGCTATCTGCTTGTCGTCCTCCGTCTCGTGTTGTGCTTTGTCTTGCTGTATTTCCACGTCCACTTCTGAATGCGTAGTGTCTGCTTCTCGTAATGAGACGCCGTCCTTGCCACGATCCTCCCCTTTTATTTCGCCGTTGGCTGATGCGGCCCTAACAGTGGAGACATCACTTTCGGAGGAGTCTTCGCAGGTCGGTGAGCGAGCAGGTTGTTCGGCGATAATCTCAAGGGACATTCTTGACCCGTGGTGAAACAGCAACGGAGTGTTGCCCTGTGCATGGCTGTCTCTGCCGTTTGGATGTTGGCTAAATGCTATCAATGATGAAGGCGGGGACGGAAGACTCGAAATGGTCGACAGCGACGCCGAGAAGTGGATGGTAGCACGCTCATTCCAGTCCCCGGCAGGAGGCCGCCTCCTACTAATATGAACATTGGTTTGGTAGAATAGATGTATCTTTGACTCTAGGGTGCGGTTCAGTTGATATAAAATATTGTCAAAGGCAGGAAGAGATGGCAGCCTCCAACCCGAGTATAGCTTCCCGTGGGTTTTGGGAATGTAAAACTTCCCAAGCAGCTTTATGAACTCGTTACAGAGATAGCAAGCATCCTTATTAGAGCAGATGATCCTTGGGGGCAGATCAGTCGGATTGGTCTCGTAGTATGCCGCCATCTGGATCTCGGCATGAATCTTCGACTCGCTCATACATTTCCGTGCGGTTGTTGCTAGTTTCTCCGTTGCCTCAGGGATCGCTAGTCCACGGTTCTGACAAAGCCTCGTAGCGTCCAATTGCCCAGGGACGCAGCGTGCCAAGCAGTCTTGAAGTCCGGAGAAACTCGACGGGCATGCTGCTCGAGCGAAGAAATGACCATTCAGAGAGACGGCTATTACTTCGGTGTTTCTGATCAGATTGATCTTCTTTGCAGTCCGATATAGGTGTCTGGAGAACTCCTGGTAATTCGCAAGCTCGGCAAGCCGGAGGAGAAAATTGTCTCGCGTGCTCGGATTCAGGTGTCGATCGGGAATTTTGCGTAGAAGGACCGGAAGCCGCTGAAGCTTGTTAATATGTCTAGCAACAGAAATCACACCTTCGATAGTTCGAGAGGTAGCCATCTCAGAACACTTCTCGAGCTCCGCGAGCTGGAACCTTAGGTCCTCTGAGCGACTAAGAAACGACTCTACCAGTGAGCGATCCTCTAGCTCACCTCTCCTTTTCCCCGTCCACAAGAGAACCGCATTCCTAACCGTGCTGAGGCCATCTCCAAAGTAAGACGGAGCGCGAAAAGGATTGTGTGGCCTGACACGGTTTGAACCTAGTCGTTTGAGTATTCTAGTCCCACATAAGCGGACGACGGCGCGGAGCACTTGATATTCAAGCCTTGTGCTGTTGTCTTCATCCTGTTAGGTCAATGTCTTAGAACAGCCGAGGAAAACAATACCGTGTCCTACTTCCGCAAGAACATTGAATATCCCTTGCAAGCCTCCGCGAATTCTTTCCAATGTGCCCTCTGCACTTGCGGCGTTCTCTTTGTTGATAGCTACGAGGACGGCTAGTGCTTGCGTAGTCGGTCGCTCCTCAATGGCGACAGCAACAACATGACTCGGGTCGTCCGATATTTCAGCAAGAGAAGCAAGACCGCTGGAAAGGAATTGCTCACGCTGCAGGGACAAGATCCGTCTCGGATCTTCACCAGTGATGTTGAGGGGTGGAACATTGTTGGAGCTCTCGCCGGGCAAGGCGTCTAAGACCGAAAGGACCGCAATGTTTTCTGCAAGCCTGACATCTTCGCGAGACAACCCTCCGGCAGCCATAGCCGGGAAGACCGCAACGTATTCATGATAACGACAGGAAGATGTTTGTCGATTAATGCGGACAGCTCGGGGGCCTGACTGTCTTCATTATAGCAGCATCAATACAGGGCGGGCATCGCACTTGCGAGCCAGCTTTGCAACCAGTCCACGAACACCAGCTGGTCTGGTGTGACAAGGCGACCTGCATAGACGTGTTATCAAGGACGGGCATTGGTAGAGAGTGCATATATGCGGGAGGCCCACGGCGCCTTCGAGCCGGATCGAAGTGTCAATGCAGCCGGCTGCCTGCAAGGTGCCAGCTTCAAGACGTGTCCTAGAGCGCCTAACTGGTCAATCGTGCCAAAGTCAAAATGTCTACCACTTGGAGTCTTGGCCGGAATCCCTTGCTGGGTCCAACATCTTGCTTATAGGTTCTCGGAAAGGCGTACTATGCCGACGACGTTCGAGGGCGGCAGTACCCTAGGAAAGTACTTGGTCAACGTGGTTCTTTTTGAACCCCGCTTGTTTGTGAGGATTGCTCCTCATGTTAAAGCAGCGACGCGGAGAGATCACGTAAGTCGTAAATTGCACATTTGTTTTGTCGTCGTGTTGATGTTCTTCGATTAAGGAGATAATTTTCTGTGGTCATCGACGCTTCATCTTTTGTTTCCTGTCTGCTGTTGCATAGTCGTAACGTCCCTTCTTAGATATGTGTGTGTTAAGGTACCGCACTACACATTACTAACGTACTACTATACGGAGGTGGACTTCAAAAGTCCTGCGCAGCCCCATTTTACAATCCTACCTTTACAAGGATGTTGAACGCCACCAAATTCATATATCGGGACGCATTCTTATAGAGAATCTTGCCATTCTTCTGCTGGTTGAGGCTTTC